>JAPZDV010000001.1:7865930-7911752 GCA_029814665.1 Acanthurus lineatus
TAGATAGATAGATAGATAGATAGATAGATAGATAGATAGATAGATAGATAGATAGATAGATAGATAGATGTTTCTATCTCCTTTTATTTTTCTTTTCTCAGCATCATCCATCAGGCCACTCAGCATTGACATCATATGCTCTGTGCAGACACACACACACACACACACACACAGGTGCACAAAAGTGTGACCTCATATTTCACTTGTGCTAATTACCCATTGCTCATTACAACTGACACATCCAACAAGGGCGGAGCGTGTTAGAGAGCCGCTGACACTGCTGCTGACTGCTGTCAACATACAGACTTCTCAGTGAGAGAGAGAGAGAGAGCTGCTAGCGTCTGCTGAATCTGTTTTTCCTTGTTTGTTCAGCTCTGACTCCTCTGATGGTCAGAGGAATGTTGAGCAAACTCTTGAAATGTCTCCGAAAACACTTTTTTTTTAATAAAATGAGAGGACGAAAGTAAGTTGATCTAATGAGTAGGCAAAAAAATTTGGTATCTCTCTAGAACATATGATAAAAAAACATCTGTCGAACTTGAGGGTCTTTTTAGCTTCTCTTAAAAAATGAAAAAAGTGCACATCATAATCTTCAATTGGACCGATGATGACTTCACGAACATAGAAGTCAAATATGCATAAGTTAAACATACGGCACATATATTTTTTTTTTTGCAAGGATCATGATGTTATGGTAAATGCTGATGAATCCACATCCTCCTGTAATCTTATCGCAGGCTTGGTCTCATATTACTGAGGCAGAAAGAGCGATAAAGTCATCCATATTGCATGACAAGGTTAGAAAAAGGAATGCCGTGTTCAATATCATTGAGTCAGTTTTATTGAACGCTGTGCTTGTTGGATCTCTCCATCGAGGAGTGGAAGGTATTTCTCTCTCACTTGTACAAAAGCAGAGTGATGTCAAGTGTTGCTCAGTTTTGTTCACTTACAGGCAGCTGCATTAAATGACCTGTATGTGTAAGAGCTCATTGACGGCAAATCAATTACGTTTGTATTGACCATAATCAAGATTACACCTCTGGCTAAAAGTAATCCTGCCAATTAGGCCATTGATTACTCTTTCAAACAGGCAGTCGTTGTGAATAGACATTTATCTAATCTTTTCACCTCTTTTTCTTCTCAATTCACTTCATTAAATTTCTGCTACACTCTCCCTCATTTTTCTTCATTTCTTTTTGTCTGCTTTGTCCCTTTTTTTTACTTCAGTGATCTCATCTGTTCCTTAGCCAATTTTTCTTTTATTTTGCTTTTCCATCTTATTGATCATATTGTAATTTTTTTACTTGCCTGATATTCCCTCTGCTCTTATGTTGCATCTCCTCTCTTATTTATTTCAGCTCCCTCTGTCCTCCCCTCTACTCTTTTACCTCCATTTACTGCTGATGTCTTCTTTTTATTTCCTTTTCTTTTTAATTTTTTTTGCCTGATCAAAGAAAAAAAATACTGCCCTCTTTTACACCAACCTGTTCCCATGCATCTCTCCACCTTCTCTTCTCCTTGATCTTCCAAACACTCGACACCACAAATCAGCAAAGTAACCTCTATGCAGGTGCTGAAATGATATTACTGCTCATTCTGGTCTTTTACTCTTTTAATCACCTATTTAGTCTCCCTCTCCTCTCAGCTGCTTCTGCCCATCCCTTCATCCCTCCTCTAAGTGACAGATAATTAAAATGGATATTTCCATGCACAAGTTTATTCAGTCTTCTGCAGTATGTCATCCTACACCTGTCATCTTACACCTGTCGCTTTACGTTATTCAATTTGGCCTCTGTTTGCAGTCACTGTTGTTTATTCCTTTTTTGTCTGTGTCATTTTGTCTTTTCTGCCTGTTTCCTCTGTCTTCCTCTCCCACACTTCCCTTCAGAGGTTGCATCCTGTGTGCTTACCCATGTGTTTGTGTATGTGTGAGTGCCTCAGTGTGTGTTTGTGTGTGTGTGTGTGTGTGTGTGGGTCTGCGTCCGTGCCAGGCAGTATTCCCCGATAACAGGATTACCATCTTAAGCCTATTCACGGTAAGTGAGCCAGTTGGATGGATAAAGCACTGTATCGTCGACTCCACTGGCGTTACATCAAGAAAGAGTTAGAAAAATTGTAGAAGGCAAGCCTAGCAAGCTCGTGGTGGGTTACTGAGAGGGAATATAAAGGATTCAAACTCTGAAGCACCTCAGGAAGGAGCAGCGGCAGAGAGGGGGGAGCCTTGAAAGCTAAGCATCGCTTTAAATGATGTCAAACAAGGAAACAAGGAGGGATTTAACTTTTCACTGCAGTGTTTTACTCACTGGTTGGTATATATGAACACAGTCATTTGGATCCACAAAACACGAAGATGAAAAGGTGAGCGTGCAAGGCTGAAATATTATGACTTCATGCATAAAAAAAGCATGAAATCATTTATGAAATATTATGAAGAAGAATGAACTGAATCTCAGACACACTGTAATTCCTGAACAATACAGTAATAGATAGTAAAGATGTTTCTGCCTTTTGATTTTGTTAATGATGTCTTCCTTAAAAAAGTTCAAATCTGCTGGGGAGGATAGAAAAATGACAAGTCCAAATGTTGTAACCATGTTTAACTAAGTGTTATTTCTTTATGAATATTATGTACGTTCATAATAAAGCTCTTAAAGAGAAAAAAGGAAGGTGCAGTTACTTAGATTACTTGAACTTTTCTTTTACCAACTAACCTTGAAGACTTTTTACTTACTTTCAACAGCGTTCCAGCAGTGTTTTTTGTTTTGTTTTGTTTTGTTCAGTTTTTTTCTGCCGGTAAAAAAAGAGCAGGGCAGCAGGCAAGTCAATGTACATTCCAGCAATTACAAAGAAGACATTCATAATATTGAAAATGACCCCACTTAGAAGAGATTTTGTTTATGTTATTCATAATAATATAGCAGCACAGTGCACTCAGTCTTGACTCAGTGCGAGCTTGCATTAAAAGATTTGATCGTTAATGTCTTTTAAAGTGGCTGACGTGGCTTTTAATAAACCTGTCCAATTATTTAACTCACAATGAAACCATCTGAGGAAACATTTTGTCAGGAGGTTCATTTTCTGCCTTGTCATGTGTTTACATGTTTACAAGGCTTGTGGATGAGGCAGGTCAGTATGAAGACATATAAAATGTAAAGCTTAACCACACCTGTGCAAGAAAAGGCTGCAGACATGCAACAGGTGACAGTAAAAAAATGAACAAGATGAAGAGATTAAATTAAGTTTAACGAGTGCTATATTTGCCTATCGCTAGTGTGACTGTCTCAGCCTCAGATTTAATCTCTAACTTGTTTAGATATCTTGATAAGCTTTCGTATATTTAATTGAGAGAGATCATATCTTTTTTCTTACAAAATATGTCATTTTGACACTAAAATGTCTAAAAAACTGCAATACTTGTGCTATTCATTTTGTCAAGTTGTGTACTTACATGATCTCAGATGTTTCCAACAATGTTTAAACCAAAGAAATAGGTAAAATATATACAGTCTGTTTCTTTTTCTTCTGTCACTTATTTCCAGTAACACCAGTCAGTGAAGAAGGAAACATGACATTATGTAAAGGGAATAAAACAACAATAACTCATCTGCCTGAGTCATTCAGATAGATTTTCTACTGCAGTTGCTGCGGTTAAGTAATGTTCAGTACATCCCATGACCCCAAGCTACTTTATGACATTGGCAAAATGTATCTTCTGTGTTCACTGTCCTGGAAGAGACCTCTAGTGGCAGAAATTACCTGCAGTGTGCTAAACTGAGGAGTACACTGAAAGTAATAGAAATAGAAACAGTGTGCTCATGGCATCTAGCTGGATCGTTTATACAGAATGATACTAATAATGAGGTATTAATGACTTAGTGTATTAGCAATATGATTGTGTGAGAATATCAGCCACTCAGAGGCACAGGAAGCTGTTATTTAGGCTCCTTGGAGTGAGAGGAAAAACACTTAGGACCTCCACTGAGACATTAAAAGTCTCCTTCAAGACAGCCCTTGTTGCTGCCTTTAATCTATGATCATTACATGTGTTACAGAGTTGAGCATGAGCTTTTTTTGTTTATTTGTTCGTCAGTTTTGTCTCTTTCCACTGGATAAATCCCTGATGATTTAAGTTGGATTTTAGTCTCTTAATTGCTCAAGCAGAAATGCAAATGCGAATGCGGAGCAATCGACAAGTGACCTGTCCAGGTTGTTACTTGCATAATAATTCAGGATCAGATCAGGCCAGTCTGTCTGCATTATCTTTTTTTTTTTTTTTGTGACAGCTGTGCTGAATATTGATAACACATTAACATAAAGAGCAAGATGTAAACAACCATCTCAACCTCCTTTTTCTAGGCTAAATGCTAATTCAGTATTAAGGTCTCTCATGTATTGTTGTGTAGCGTTGACACTTTCCAGTTTAGACAGCAGGGCAAAAAGGTCCGGCAGCCATTGGACCATGTCTGCTGGATCCTGTTGTGATGTGTCACTCCGAGGGAAGGAGTGAGGAGACTCAGAGACAGATCAGAGGAGGGAGGGAAAGTGTATGTGTGTGTGTGCATGTGCATTCATTTGTGGGTATGCGTGAAAAGGCAAGATATATGAGAGACTATAGAGAAAAGCAACATTAGACTTGAGATGGAAGAAGCAGATGTAGACAGAGAGAGAAAGGGGAAGCCGGTGAGAGAGAGAGATATGAAGAAAGGAAATAGAATAAAACCTTACACATAGATAAGAGAGATGGGAGAGAGACATTCAGACAGACAGCTGCAGGCCACTGACCTGTCAGTATGGTTGACACACATTAGCCTTCTTCTCCCTCATCACTTTCTTCATCTCTGTTTGCTTTTCTACTCTTCTTTTCTCTCCTTCTGTCACTCTGTTCATGCTGCAGCTGTACCTCATTTCTTCTCAAGCATATCGTCACTGTCTCTGATCCACTTTCATCATGCATAATTAGCTGTCTTCCCTTTTTTTTCCCACAATTCAACACAGATTTGCTGAATTGAAAGCTTGAATCTGTTGCCAGTTTACACAGTGACATCCAATGCAAACCACTACAATCGCTTTGCAATAAATCCTACTTTTATGAAGCTCATAATATCCACGTCTTGTGGATATTTTGTCAGAGGGATGTTGATTCAGCTCTATCACATTTGAGGCTAGGCAAAGAAAAGTGTATGTAATATTTTGTCAACTTTATTATTAAAAAAAACTAAACTTTATAAGCTTCATAAGGTTAGGTTTTATTGCAGGACTGTTGTATTGGATTTTGTTGAATTTGGCAAATTATATGTACCTGTATTAAAGTAGCACCTGTGTGTATTGTTTAAATATCCATCCATGTTATGAGCACAGCACATTTTCTGTGGATGGTGATGCTGTGAGATGCTGCTACCTGTCAGGGTGCAAAGTGGTTAACAAAGCCAATGAAGTCTGCTGATTTGATTGACATAAACAGTGGGAGGCCAAAATAACATTCCACCTCAACTCACCCTAAACATACCTGCTGCAGTGTGAATGCTGCTGAATGTTCAAGAAGTCAGTGATTTAATCAGCTTCAACCCTTCAATGGAAAGAGCTTTATTTTACAAGATATGAATCACTTTACCTCTTCTGTTTATACAAAAACACCTCAACTAAATGACACCTGGTAAAATCTCGAATGTGTTTTAAAATGAAAGCAGCACAAAGACTGAAACATCTTTACTACCCATTCCATGTCAGTGCAAAACAATGCAGTGGGATTCAATTCAAGGACAAGTTATTATTGTTTATGGTCCCGTTGATGCAGAGACTGCAATGCATCAGTTGGAAACCAATGCTCTGTTTAAGAGATTTATTGCGACTGATGATAACCGAGCATGTGACCACTAATGGAAAATTTACTTGCCCGTTGGGCTTTTGGTCAGTGTTTTAGTGCATTTTTCAATAACCGCAGAAATGAATAAGGCCTTTTCATCCCATAAAACACAAATAAAAAGCTGTCTCTAATTTCCTCCTGCAACACTCAGGCAAGGCTTTTCTTCTATTCTCTGCACTGTTTCTGTTCTCCTGTTGAAACATCTGTGTCCTAGACAGCATACAGCTCCCCAGCTGAATACAGAAACAGCGAACAAAACCTGCTGCATTTCACGTCGAGCTGGATCCCAGGGGATCCTAAACCTTTCCTTCACTTTACACTTCTAACCAAATGTAAGAGATAATATTACAAAAGACTCTGACTCAACAAATGTATCTTCCTCTCTTAGCGAGTGTGTGTGTGTGTGTTGCGTGAGGGGAAAAGTGCTAAGGGGATTGTCTGTGTTGTTTTAATGTGTGTAAATGGGTGTGTGCTTCGACACAAGATCTAACAACAGATGCTTGTTTGGCTTTTCTGTACTTTGTAAAGAAATAAAAAAAAAATGGGAGGTAAAAGAAAAAGCCTCCATTGAGGAATAAACTGAGAGAGAAAAAAGACGAAGAGAGATATGCAGACCAATCCATCGGGACCAGAATGGAAAAAATAGAGCAGCGTCACACGTCTATTGAAGGAAGAATGGAGAAAGAGGTGCAGAGGGAGAGCAAAAGAGGTCAGAGAAGGAGAGCCCAGGTGATGGTTTTAAGCTGCTGGTGTCACAGGCAGATATAGGCTCCATTGCTGCCTGGCTGTCATCTGCATCACACACATTATCCCCTTTATTCGCAATATCACCTCGTTCTATTTCGCTTCATCTGCCTCCCCGGTGTAGCGACTCCCAGTGTGATGCACTTTTTCTCTCCCCGTCACACAGCTGCCAGCAATGCCGTGTATATCATTCCCTCTCCTTCTCGCCTTCACTCGCTGAATTTAAAAAAAAAAGAAAAAAATATATCTCACTTCCACATCCAGTCTTTTTTTCTCACATACATACCCTCTCCTTACCTACTGTATTCCTCACCCGCTCTTACTTTACACACTTTGTCTCTCTGTTTCCTTGTATATCTTCCTGATACCTTTACCCCAGGATCTCCTTATATAACAGCTGTATTTTTGTAAGCTCATATGCTTCTTCCATTCTCATTGACTTTCTGTAATCTTTTGAGTGCAATACATCATCCTGATTTCATTTTCAAATCAGTAAACATACAGTATCTGCTTTTAACTGAAATGTATTCTCATTTTACTTCCCCTGTTCCAAAGCCCCTATCACTTAATCTTACTATTAAAAATCTTATGAACTTGAGCCTTATCTTAATGGTCCTTATCCTATGAATAAAAAGCTCCCTCCAAAAGCTGAAGCAGACAAAATATCTGTTTTTTTTAAGATTTTCACTTATCTTTTAATCCTTGAATGGAAAGGATAAAAGCGGAGGAACACAGATGCACACTTCATGCTCGCTTTCACTCTCCTGCCTTTTCTGTCTCTCACAAAGACCCGCACACCCACGTACACAAACACACACACGCACACACACATGCATGCAAGCTGGACTCGCTAAAGCATGGAGAGAGAGGGTTCGGTTCATTGCTCACCTTGGCTGGTTTGATCAATGGCAGTCTGCCTCCTGCAAATCCCTCCCACAAACAGAGCTGAATAAACAGACAGGGAGCGTTTACACAGACCCTGATAATCTGCTAATCCATATAACCTGCTTTCTAACCAACACATACACACACAGTCACTCACACACACACACACACGTGGCAGGGGATATGGACGCAGATACTGTGTACATATCCAGGGACACAAGCAGACAAGTGTGTATGAGAGTAGGAAATGCGCAGTTCTACACACAAACATTTGCATGTGCGCATAAACAGACACACAGCGTATCAGTGACTCTTGCCCATTATCCTCTCTGACCTCCTCAACAGGACATGGTTGATAGTCTCGCCGATGTTGATAACAGGCAGAAGGGTTAATAGGGATTAATGGACTGTACACACACAGTTGCGCACACGCACATGAGAGCGAGAAACACATTTCAATGATGATGAGTTTACAGGCTTTCATACATCCCTGAAAAGTGTGTCTGTGTCTGTGTGTGTGCGCATGTTTGTGCATTTGATTAGCCGAGTGAGAGTATCATGTAGCTGTCAGCCATGCGGCATTCCCACGGCTTGATGGGATAATTGAAGCGTGAAAAAGCCTTATAGAGTGTGTCAAAACTCTCAGTGGTCCGAGTTTAGCATCATGGACGCCATGAGTACAGCGCTTAGTGTCATTAACTTCCACTCTGTAGGGCAGACGGAGATTTTATCAGTGAGAAAAAAGACATGGCTGCAATTATGTATTTGATTAGTTATTCAGACTATTTAATGACCTGCCCAGCAAAATGAAGACTCTCTCTGTCCGTCTCATTTATGCACTTTATTATATCATTTAAGTTGCTAATTTAGACATACATTTTAATAGCAACTCTGAGAAAGGTCATATCTTACACAGTGTTCCTATATGTGATGTATGTTGACAAGGTTTAAAACTATGATTCGGTGTGTGTTGTTGTGTTTGTTGAGCTCTGACTTTTTTAGGTTGTATTTTGACACAACCTAAGAACTATTTCATCTTATCTGTCCAGATGCTGCTAATTCTGAAAGTTTGTTTTTTTTGGAAACCCGCAAATTAACCAGAACTTCTCATTTGTATCCGGCTGACGTTAAAAGGGTATCTTGGAGCAGCTACGCGACCACAAATCAAGGACACAAATGTGGTTTAACTCTCCCAAATGAAATAAGAAAATGTATCATTTGTAACTTTTGTTCAGAACATCACAGAGAGGTCTTTTCCAGAAGATCATAGTTTGATTTAAAATAACTATGATGATGATTTAAATCAGGGAAAAACTTCTAGTTTAAGTTCATCAGTTATGCTAAGATTAGGTTATCTCCATTGTCACAGGTACATGTGGTTGAAGTCATGGTAGGATACCAACATTGGCACATTGACCAACACTGACAACATCGAAATGAGACTTACAGTCCCATGTCAAAGTCAGTTGATCCACCCACTCCAATTTCCTCCCAGTGTACACTTTGGGCCCTATAACAGCATCACTTAAGATATCTTGAGTTTTTCTTCCAGGGGATCAAAGTCAAAACCCAACTTAAAGGCTTTGTTACTTGAACATAAACATGCTGAAAAGTTTCGACCTGAGCAGGCAGCGACTCACTATCAAAGAACTATGTGTTACTTTCTTTGTTTGGATTTGAGGACAGAATGTTCTATCTATTACTATTAAATTATGAATAAAGTACTTAAATATGAAGATTTGTTTGTGAGAACAGATGTCAGTGTTGGCACTTCTCAGCAGTTCTGCTTACATTGTGTCTTTAAAATTAATTGCTAAGTCAAATCTAAAAGTTTGTCTTTCATATTCTTTCTCTCCATCTGAACTTTTCTCCGTTACACTTTGACTGACTCAGTTTTTCACACACGTTGCTTTCACCGACAACATCTTCGTCAATCTAACATTTTCTCCTCCTCTGCTCTTTTCAGGTACGATGGACCAAGACGGCAGGCAGTGCATCAGACAAGTTCCAAGAAACATCCATCTACAACGAAACGCTGCGCATCGAGGGCATCCAGAGGGTGCAGGGGGGTCGCTACTACTGCAAGGCCGACAACGGGGTGGGGGTGGCTGCCATCAAGTCCATCCGCGTAGATGTGCAGTGTAAGTGGGCAGGGTGAAAGAGGTCCACTTCTAGACCACAGCTGACTATCACTAAAGCTATTCCCACTGATAGAGATTACTGTGATGGGGAGAGATGGAATGATTGGAGGAGGAAAGATGAAAGACAGACTGGATGGATGATGAGTTTTCAGGTGGGAATGGCTTCCAGAAGTATCTGACAACTAATGGTGGGGAGGATGAAAAGCAGGATTAGAGGGGAAGAGGATAAATCAAAAAGAAGTGCAGCATTTGGAAAGCGTGAAGATAAGAGAGTGTGACACATCAAAAAAAACCAACATCTCAATCTCAGTGCTCTCTTGCCTATGGTGTGCGCTGATGCACAGTGTTGCTAATGCAGGTGTGTATACTCCATTAACAACAGTGATTTAAAAAAAGGGAACTGTTTTGTCAGATACTCTTTGGAAACAGTGAAGTCTGTGGGACATGGAGAATTTTGTAACAGTTAGTCCAGGCGGTTCGGGCTCCCTAACCCACTGTTCCTCAGGTTACCCACTACTTTAATAAAGAGTGGAAAACTCATAAACACAAAGCCAAGTTTTGAGCTGTTCAGACTTTAACATCTTCAATATTTGTTTGGTTTTTTTAGCTCTTCTATGTTCTCTCATTTTAGAATGCCTCCAACAGTTTCTAGGTAACTCACAAATGGACAAATACTTAAAAGATCACCTGTCCATTTCAAGCCTCGTCAGGGATCTCATGAACTGTTCCTCTAGTCTTTGGGCTCTAAAAAAGAGCCCTTGCTAGAGTTCATGATACAGACTGATAATTATGAGGAGCAGTGCTGTGTTGTAGGGGCCCCGTGCCGCTGCTTGTTTCACTGCCCCACTGTCCCTGTGAGTCAGGGGCCAGGTCATGGCAACAGGTTGATGCACATACAACTATAAACCCAACACATCAACACTTTGTTTACTGCCCTTTTTTTATTTCCAGCACTCTCAAATCCCTGCCTCATCGGTTACATCAATTTATTTCATAGATTATTGCAGCCATCCTTCATTGATTTAATTTTTTTAGATGCAGGTTTAAAGGCATAAAGAAAAACCAATATTTTAAGGATCCTGTAACATCCATAACATCTCTTACTTGCTTTTCATTTACTTAATTCATCTCTTCTGCTCTGCTCCGTGTGCAGTACAATACCATTGTCTGCCACCCTTGCTTTAGCACCAAATCTCCTGTACCACAACACACACACACACAGACACACACACAGACACTCACACACATGCTCGCCCCATGCTTGTCTCTCTAGGATTTGTCACTTACACACAGCCTCTTAATGGGGCTCTGCCTCCCTCCTTTTTTTCCCCTCCTCGCTCTCTGCCGTTAGTGTTAGTTCTCCCCAGGCGCTGGCTCAGCCCCTGCTGGGGAGCTGGTAATTGCAGGGGGCCTGGGTAGTAAACAGGTTGTATAGTGTGTGTAGTTGTGACAGGCCTGTGAAGCTAACCAGCTCTGACGGCCAATGCTTGTTCAATTCCCCATCCCCCATGCTGCATTAGACCCGGCGGCGGGTCAGCCACGCTTCTTACACAGGATGACTTTAGTGCTAGAACGATGTAACAATTAGCCCAGGCCACCAGGAAAGAGAGAGAGAAAGATAGATGGAAGTGGAGGGAAAGACAGATGGGAGAGTGAGGAAAGAGAGGGAGGAGGAGGAAGAAATAGTAAAGAAACAAGCAAAGACCACTATGTCTTAGTGTTCCTGCAGCAACAACAGCAGGTAAACTCAAAATATCAACACACAATGTTAAGATGCACAGAGTAGCAAATGAGCAACTAATTAAAAGGCAAATGACATGATTTCTGGGCAAGGTGTCAAACCACCAAAATCTCTGAAACTGTGAGGTTGTTCAAATATCTCCAAAAGGAGATCATTAGGATAAAGTTGTGTTAACTGTGAAGCCTTTAGCACATTATCCACCTGGTGTTATTCTCATCAAACCTCATGCTACAGCAAGACTGAGAAATTATTCTATCAGTCCAAGCCGGTTAACTTTGTTTTTTAACTGTGAAATGCTTCACTCAGTGATTTAGAAGCCATGTTTGTTGACTGGGGTCAGAATAGTTAGCATTACTGTAACCTGTAGCCTGGTGGCAGTTCAAAAGGCTTAAACCATTTGACTGACATCTTTCCTTAACGATTAATAGTCATTGAGATTGCTGCCTGTTTGATCGAAATGTTCATATAGGCTGCACTGTGCTGACAAGATGGCAGCTAGTTGTAAGCACAAACTCCAGGCTCCAAGGAAAGCTCTGTCAAAATCAAGCAGGAGACATCATGAAATGTCTGACTTGTTACAGACATGGTACAAGAGAAACAGAAATATATGTGTGGTTCAGGCAGGAATGTGCTGAAGAAAAGAGAAGAAAATGCTAATTTTTTTTCGTTTAATGAAACCTGTAAAGAATTTTCCTATTTCAAGGAAAAAAGCAGGAATAACATGGAATGTTGATTGACTGAGGTGGAACCCTAGTTTTTAAAAGAAGCTAAAATCAACAATCCTAATGGTTGTTGGTGTGGCATAATAACCGTAAATCATGGTGATTACATCTAATTTCTTTACACAAATCTGTAAAAGTAGCAGTGGCATTTACCATTACATTATGTACAGTAGTTTTTAACAGCTCTGGCATACAGCAGCTGCAAAATGGAAACATTTAAGATCAACTTTGACCTCAGTGGTGTACCCAATATAGAGGAGTGGAGTTAGCAGTGTATATTTCTGGAAGAAATAAGACTTTTCAGTTGCCTCAAACCCCACCTCAGGTCTCGATAATAATCCGGTTCAGCACCACAGATAGCACAGAGCCTCAGCACCACTGTGCTCCATCAGCAACTGAACACAAGCCATCATACCTTATTTCATTGCATGTGATTACAAAAAAAACAACAAAAAACAAAAAGTTGGTAGATGGACTAGACCTTTTTCACAGGTTATGAGGCTAGCTTAACTATTGTGGTAACTGATAGGCTAAGTTAAAATAGCAGCAGCAGGCTAAGTTAGGTGTTTAAGCTAGCATGCTGCATTGCAATTGCTTTCCACTATGTGCTAGCTTCTTCATAAAATCAATAGCCTGTGAATGCTTTATAAATTTGTCAGTAAAACAATTTATGTCTTTAACTGCTACATTTTCATACTTGGCAAAGTAGGTTGAAACTCCCTCCAGACCACAATTTTGTTGTTTAATTAAGGTCTTTAGATTGTCATAATTTACACTTGAAAAGGTGGGGAAAGGAAGTAGAGAAGAGGAATGAGAGGAGAAAGACAGGTGGAGCAAAAGACAAAAAGGAAAATCAAGACAATGAGGAGGAGAAATTGAATTTAAGGAGGAAAAGAAAGATCAGGGGAGAGAGAGGCACATAATAAGGTATATGCACTCATAGGCTTTTCGATTGAATGCATCCAGAAGACCAGTTATTGGACCAGAGGGCAGAACATGTTATTACCCGCACAGCTACAGACATGAGCTTCAGTGCTCTTTCATGCTCTCTCCCTCTTTCTCTCTCACTATGTTTCTCTGAATCATACAATTTCAGTCTTTTTCCCATGCCTCAGCTTTTTAACAGACATGACCAAAGTGCTGAACTTTCTATTTACTCCCTCTTTTTCCCATCTCAATCCCTCATTTCTTCTTTCCTGTTGTCCTCTATCCTCTATACTTTCCTTCCTTCCTTCCTTCCTGCCCTCCTCTATGAACCACACGCACACATACACACACAGCAGTGTGTGATGAAGCAGTTTTTTCAGTGTTTGCGTGTGTGTGTGTGTGTGTGTGTGGAGTCAGCTGGGGTCTCTTGCCTCTCAGCTGTGAGGCTCAACCAAACACAGCAGTGACTGGCTTGAGGTCATCTGCCCTGCATGAGGCTTTAACTTTCATACAGTCGCATGGCTGCACACACACACACATACAAACACAAAATCACTCATTCTTTACTCATTCATATGTAACATTCACACATCTTTACATTTACATGCATGTGCATGCACACTGATGCGTACAGTAAGACAGTGTTTTTCAACTGCACATTACTGGTGTGCGCTGGGAAATTATCCAATTTCACGTAATTGGTCTAAAAAACATTTTTTGAAACTAACTAATAATTAACTGCAAATACTATGCCATTGTCGACACTGTTGATCTCTCACGGCACACTAGTGTCAGCACACCGGTTGAAAAACACTGCAGTCAGACAGATACACTTAAAATATGCATATATTCTTATACATGTCAAAGACACACACACACACACACACACTCACAAACCTTAACATAAACTCATAGTGCAGTGTGTGAAAGCAAGAGTAACAGGATGGAAAGATGAAAAGGAGAGAGGGTGAATAACAGGTTGACTGTCATGGACAGACAGCAGAGAAAATGAGTGAGGAGTTTCAGAATATAGGCGAAGAAGCATTTTCAACATTCTGCTTTAAATTAAAGGCACAAACAGCAAAAGTCGCTTGTATATTTCCTAAAGCCAACTCCATAAATCTCATTCCACCAGGCTTTCATTTCCTTGATTTCATTTTGACCCTTCCCAAACCACATTCAGACACCTCTTATGCCTCCTTTTCTCACTCTTAACAATTTATAATTCCTGTTTATGCCCCAAATCAGGCCTATGAAATAGTTATTAATTTAGTATGTATTTACTTTTTAACCTTAGGAATATTTTAATAAATAAGTGTGTATAGGATAGTAAATGCCAGTCATCTTACATTCTACATGCATTCACTTGCAGGACCTGCAGTCAACAAATTATAAAGTCTATGTGCTTAATGAGCAAACTCAGGTGAATCTCTTCCTTACCCCTGTCAATCATCCCTTTTACAGTTCCACTGAAAACAAACATCACTTTTCTATGAACCTGCAGCCACTTACACTGATGCTTCACCATGCAAAACCCTTTCCACTCAACAACACCTTATTAACGTATCACCTGTTCCCACAAACAACCATCTTATCCTGTTAGACCTCCATCATATGGGGGTCACTTGTATCAACCAGCTGACCAATGACCTGGCACTCTAACCACGGAGGCAGTGGGACAGTGAGCAGGCGGGGTTTAACTTTGAATAGCCTCTACTGATGGGATGGACTTGGTTCAGAAACCCAGCCAATGGTACTTTAGTGTAAATCAGATTAAAATATATATATATACATGAACAAAATGGTAAGTTCTGTTCTGTTCATATGACGTCCTCTCTTTGAATTCATGACTCTCCTCAAGTTGCAACCAGGTAAGTGGATAAATGTTGGGGTTATGTGGCAATGAGGGTGAAGATGATGATGTTCTTGATGTTAATGTCTTTGCAAGGTGGAAGTTGTGAAAGTGAAAGTCATTTTTATTGATCCACTGTTAATGTTTGCCTCAAAATACAGAAAAAAAACAAATGATCACCTTACCAAAAAGCAGCACTTCTCAGTTTTGTAACTACAGTTTGCATAAAT
Organism: Acanthurus lineatus; assembly: GCA_029814665.1. Lineage (NCBI taxonomy): Eukaryota > Metazoa > Chordata > Actinopteri > Acanthuriformes > Acanthuridae > Acanthurus > Acanthurus lineatus. Next base: position 7,881,036 of record JAPZDV010000001.1, read on the forward strand.
TAAACTGGTATTATGTTGCCATGAGATCCATGAGATGGCTGTTGGCCACATTTGGTGCTGTTTTTTTAGTAATTTGTCAGTATTTTGGAAAATTTGCCCCATTAAAAGTATGCTAACTTAGCTAACAGCATTTCATGTTCGCAGTGTAACTCTAAATGAGAGAACCACCAGTTGATTGGTTTGCCACAGTGTGACGGTGTTTGTGTGTCACCAACTGGCACCAACTGCTCCTGTGTTGGTGAACAACAGAAATAAGTGGAATGAAATACATCAAGAACCTTTTTTTGGTACATCGGACAAATAAATATGAATATTTAATGTAACAAGAAGGTTAAGGTGTTTGAAGCAGATGCTGTTGATCAAAAATAAGCACTCTGTAAAGCTAGTACAAAGCTGAAGGAACTGTATCTAACCTCCCGTGGCAGTATAAGTCAATGGAGTGTAAGACCATGAATCTCCAAATGTACACAGGCCTTTTCACAGCTATGGCAGTTATCATCGTAACTGTCACTGGCTATAGGAGTCGATAGAAGAATGTGTAATCTTTTGAAATAGTCCCAGTGCAGTAATACAAGTGCTCTAGAATCGGTGCTTTTGACAGCGGCATGCACACACACACACTTTCACACCCATGAACAGCAGGCTAGGTGGCATTTAGCCTGTCCTGGTTGGGTCTTCTGTCACAAACACAGGCGCTGTGCTTCAGGGTGACACCAGTCCTGGCTGGGCACTGACGCTGCTGGCACTGAGTGGACACACATTATGCACACACACACACACAAAACAAGTGCAAACACTGAGCTGCACTCACACACTCTATAGAAGGCAGGGAAAATGTGGTACAGACAGGTAAAGGCAGTAACAGGTAGTTTGAAAGAAGCTTTTATCTATCAATGGGATTCAGGCTGAAGCTGCAGGGTGAATCATTGGGCCTTCACACTGTTGTTTGAGTCACACAGTGTGGCAAAAAACTCACACAAACTTTCTTCCTTTTGCTCATCATCTTTTTTCCACATTCCTCCCTTCACTTCCTCTGTTTATCTTCCTCTCTCTGTGTTACTTGTTATTACTCTCTGATGCTATTTCAATCCATTTTTCTGTTTGTGCATGCCTGTTTGTGATTTGCTTGGTCTGCTTGTGTTTTCTTCATCAGTCAGCCTCGTCTCCGTAGGATTTGTCTCTTCTACTTTCTTTTGTTAGTTTCATCCCCTGTCAGATTTTCGTATTCTGGTTGTTTCTATGAAGTCATGGTCATTGTTCCCATGCTGGACTTGTTATTGAAGAGGCGTATTTGATATATAGTTTAAAGAGTTGTTTATTTTTTACCCTTCCTTCACAATTGACCTTCACACCATGTTTGATTTGGTCCATTGCACATAGTAAAACACATACATAAAAAATGCATCAGACGATGTTAGATTCCTGGTGATCTGGAAACTCTGTGTGGGCCTGGGGAATTTTCCCACACAGGCAAGAAGAATTTCTGTGTGACTTGGCTCATATTGTGTGTCAACTCACCGTTGTACTCTTTGCTTTTCTCTTTTCCCACCAGATCAATCGGTTTCTTCTTCTTTATGTTAATGCTTATCAAACCCTTTCTTGGCAACCAGACTTAGAGAGTATTCTTTGGTAATGACCATAAATTCCTTGAGCAGAACCGTTAACAGGAAATGGAAGGGGTCACTGAGGGTGCAGTTTGTGAAGTGTGTGTCCTTCACGTCTACAATATGCTTTGTTATGGCAACAAATCTACAGGTCAAATGAATAAAGGCTCCATACATTCAGGTGTATTGAGGAGCTAGTAAATGCAATAGCAGGTTGCTGAGACTGAAACATCAACAATCAAATATTGCTACTGTTGGTTCAAAAATAATTAATGAAAAAAAACATTTGGTTTAAGAGAGGTTTATTATAACAGAAAGAGAAAAATGTCATAAAAGACAGATTCTCAGTGTTGGTAATGTACAGTACTTGTGCCTTGTGTAGACTAGACTCAAATATAGTATTTGCATCTCTTCCTAAAGCACCTTTGATGCCTTATTTTGTATGCCATTGCTTGATTTCTGCCAAAAGTATTAATGTCTGTGGTTTTTGGGGATTTTTCTGTGGTTTATTGAGAACTGACCTTTGTTTTGTCTGTTTTAATCATCATAGTCATCTCTGAAAGTTATTATCCCCTTTTTATGTTGTTTTTAATTACTGCTGTTTTTACTGGATGACAAGGTGAAAAGTGTGTCTGTGCAGCAGGACGTTGAATTTTGAAGATCATTTTTAGCTCCCATCAGTGAAAGGACAAATAGATGTAGGAACTTTTCGAAAAATGAACATTAATTGAAGTTCACTTGTTGTTAACTGGCAAAGTAGAACTAAAAAGATTCATCCAAGCTTTTACTCTCTGTCCTATAATATGTGTAGCCTTTGATTTGTGGACTCCATATTATCTGACTTGACACGCTTGTTTCACTTGACATTAAAAACATGCTGAGTATTTAAGTTTACAATTCCCACCATCAAGGAGAGAACACCGCATGTTTTCACTTTTATGTGAGATGAAGTGCTGTGACGCTTGCCTTAAGCAGCCTCCCCCGTCTTATCTGGCTGCTCTGCTCTGCTATGAGACTGTGTTTTTTTATGCCACTCACAGCCTAGCTCCTGTGCCTGCTTTGTGTGTGCTTTTGTGTGTATGTGTGTGAGAAGGAGTTTAAAAGGGCATGCCGCCCATCTGATTGTCACAGGGATTACATTTTGGTATCAAAAAAATAACATTCTTTAACAGCAATAGACAAAGGAGGTGCATCCTTGTGATGTTTTGCTGAATATTAATCGCTCATAAGATTTATCTTATATCTGTATAATACAGTAACAGAAAAAATACATATGATACAATAGGCATTCTTACTTGAGGCCATGAAACATTGGGGAAACCACCAATTAATGCACAAACACACACATACACAACTTTTGGCTTGTAATGCTTACATTATCATACTGCCATGCAGATAAAACAGGTTGTAAATGATCACACATAATGGAATGGAAGAAATGCACTTAAGGCCTGTTAATTGCATACAGACAAATAAATTGGCAAAGTGACATTTTCAAGTATATTTTGAATTATTGAGGCTAATAATTAAGTCTGTTTCAAACAAAGTTAGGGATCCAGCCAAGGATACGGACCAGGGCAGTGGTGACAAAACACAGTTTATGTAAATGGGAGGCCTGGACCAGGTGCTGATGGCAGGGAGTGGAAGTTTGGTGACAGCAGGGAAGAGTTAAGGCGATAGGAGATGTGGCTTACATTAGCATAGTACGCTGATAGCTAGTTGGCCTTTTGGCTGTTTGAAACACAGAGACACAAACATGTAGACAGGTAATGATCCACTGAGGTTGAAACAACAATCTGGTGAGAAGTTGTTGAACAGCTGGAGCAGATAAACTGCAGGCTGATGAGCTGATGAGAGGCAGGTGCACAGAATGGGAGAAGAGACGATCTGATTGCAGACAGGTGTGTATGATGAGCAGAGCCGTGAGCCACAAGAACAAGAAGGATGGACCACGCCCTCGCCAGCACACTCACACTCACACACACACACACAAATTCTAAACACAGGAAGAGACAGACAGATGAGTGCAAATCTCCTGGTGGTATGATCACAGCCATAACTGTGAGTGCTGTAAGTGTCACCGTGCTTATTATTCACCTTTCACTAATGCATGCAGAGCCATTAAAGCAAGAACACTCCACTCATATGTTACTCCAACGGGCTCATATGCATTTATATATGTTGCATGCACAAAGGAGTTCAAGCAGGCATAAAGTACAATACTTCAGCTTGCATGCAGAGCATTAAATCCTCCACACTTGCAGTCTAATATTCTCATTGGCAAGGAAATTCTTAAATCAACCACAAAAAATTTATAACCTTTTATATTAAGTGAAATTGGCAAATTGGCTCAGTAATTTGCACAGTCTCCTCACAGCAAGAAGCTGATTATGAACTTAGTTAGAGTTCATCATGTTCTTTCTTTCTTTGTGGATTTTTTCTCCCTGACAGTCAACAGATGAGCAGGTTTGATACAGTGGACACACTTATCTCTCAGTGTGTTATTTGAACAGGATGCAGGGCTGGACTGGGATAAAAAAAAAAATCAGGCTGCAAGTCAGCGTCAGTTAAGGCCATGTGTTCACGAAAACTCGATTCCCAGCAGAACATGTATACTGAATAAGTGTTCTTTCAAAATATTATTTCTCCTTGCTATTTATTCCAGTAACATATCTTATAACAAATTAAACCAAAACAACTAAGCACAGAAGTGACTTCAGTCAGAGTTAGTCAGTTCTTAGGGTGTGTAGCTGCCCTGTGTTGTTTTTTCCTTTGATTTACCAGTTTTATCATAGCCATGTTTGAACATATTTCATTTTTTACTCTTGCCAATCAGCTTTCCGGGCCATCAGGAGTCTCACCACGAATAAACAACATTAATGCAATACAGCGGTTTTAAGGGAGCTATCAGAAATGAAATGAAGTTTGAATAAATGACCTTCAAATAAGCCTTAAATAATTATCTGCCCCTTAACTGCAAAGAGGAGGTGAACTCTACAGACCACAGATGGGATAAAAAAACAACAAAATAAACTTGGATATTTGATGACCCACTCAAAGCTTATCCTTTTTAAACCATTTTTAAGAGAGGCCCATTCAGGAGGTCCTCTCACTGCCTTGGTGGTTTCAAAACAGCATATAAAGGTTTCTTTCAAATGATTTTTAAGTGCGTTCACTAAATTTAAAAAAAAGAACACTTTGAGTTTTCTGGAGATTAAAAACGGATCATTTACCTGTTTGTTTATGCGCTCTTGTTTATCTATCACTATTTTTTTCCTAGGTTTTTTTATAACATTTTTTTTTAAAAGTTTGTTCCACTTCACTGTGTCTCTTAGATTTGACTGTTAAATCTTTTACAAAGATAAAAGTGTGTGGGTTTTTCACAGTAGTTGTTTTTGCCATGATTATTTCTCTAGGTCTGTATGAGCTTTGTGATATACTTATAATATTGTTTTAGTATTAATGAGGGTCTTCTTAGATTTGCTCTAAAGCTTGAACTGCTGGCTTATCTTCTACAGATTATTACAACTGAACTATTGAATAAAGTCAAGGTTGATGACATTATAAAAAAGATTTAACAAAACAAAGTAACCAGAAGAGGAAAATACTGTTAATCAAACCCTTGACAATACTGACAGTGTAACAGAAAGACATCAAATATTATTTTAGAATAGCAAATCTACTGTAGCGGGTCCTATGTTACCATATATCTTATGCTCCTCATTATAATATTCTATAATTACATTTAAACCGTTCTGTTATGTTTGGTCAACATAAGCCTTAGACACAAAGCGATGGAGTCTGATGTGGATTTGTTTTGCTTGTCCTTTTACATGTTTTTTGTTTTAGTTGCATTTCAGCCTGTTAATAGTGAATGCATTATTAACCCATAGATAAGGAGGATTAAAAATATTATTTGTTTCAATCCTACATGAATGCACTGCACTGAAAAATGAAAAACAAGATTATAAAAAAAAACACTGTGGACATGAACTTGTTGTCAGTCGCAGTAGGTGCAACCCTGAGAGCTAAATAAGTCCGCCACTTTCTGAAACACACACATTCAGGCCTGAGACCTTACTCTTTTGTTAATTCTTCAAAAAATATGTTTTCAGCACTGAGTGTTCACTTGAAAACCGCGGCTGAACATCCACATTGTGATTTGTACATTGTGAGCTGTCAGGAGCTATCTGGGGCAGTCACTACCAAAGGCTACATACTAAAAAGTAAAAATGTTCCACTTAAGTGATATATGGCGCTGCTGAACAGTAGTTCAGTGAGTTTAATATGGTGCTAGCACTGTCAGGGTTAGGGGGTCTAGGTCCCACTGGGCCCATCTGCCAAAAATGTAAGCACTCATACAGTAGCAGCAAGACACTGTGGATGAAATCATCTATCAGACTGCAAATAGTGCAGGGACAACATGTTGACTGGATTTTCTGCTCTCATAATTATTCTGCTTTAATTTAAAGAAGCATGTGGTCATTACAGTCTCAGTCAATGTGTAGAAACTGGATAAAAGTCTATGATTTTATATCTGTTGACACTGATTTCAAGTCGAGTCATAAAAAGAAAAAAAGCAATATTAGCTGAGAGCTGGACAAACCACAACAGTGGTGAACAGACCAATCACTTGCAAGATGGGTTTGGTTAAAGGAATGAGTGTGTGATGTCAAACAATTTAACATCCTTTTTTCTACTGTAGAAATGTGAACCTTTCTAGGATGCAGCTTAACAACAGAAACAAAAAACAATTTAAGAGATTTTCACATGCAAAACTCATGCATTGCATTGAACACATGGGTAAAACAGAGGCAATATGGTTCATGATGAGTACTTGACTGACCGCCTCTGTAGCCAGTGCAATGTGCTACAATAGTGTTCAGAAAACAAAAAGTAGGATAAATATTGACATGTTCTCATATTTTGGAGCAAAGCCTAAATAACTGGAGTCAAGTTTTAAGTTGAGAGCAGTCTAGCACAAGGAAATGGTCATAACCTCTTGCAATTTAATTGCTTAAAACATACAAAAATCATTGGAAACTGAAAGTTTGGCATTAAGCTGTCTTTTTTTTTTACATTTTACACTTCTGTATCAGTGTCTCCATGAAGATATAAATCTGGAGATACTCAAATTTATGTTTTATTTCAATAAGATGTTCTTCCATAATTTGGTAGGTTGGATCCATCATACAGTAGCATACATGATGAATGCAGTCAAGTGGTCCATTTGTATGTGGGCCTGTGTTTTTAATGTACATACTCCCAAGAAGCAGCCTAGTAAACGATATGCAAAGAGTCCACAGTCACCGGACTGGAGTTTGTCTAAGTTTCATGTCTGCTTAGTAATTATTGGAAAAGAAAAAAAATGTATATGGTTGCATGTGACCTTAAGATGACCTCAGATACCTATTGATTAAAAGAGGTTGATATAGCAACATCTAAGAAGGAGCTGTGCTGCTTATTTTCAGTATCGACTGGTGGAATATGCACACTAATGGACAGGCCAATCGGTCATGTTCTTTGCTCTTTCTGTGCATTTAAAAGATTCTCATTACCACTATCTCACCTCCAGTCAGATATGTAAATGAAATAATTTAACTCACAGTACCAAGTAGAAATACACCTGCACCAGAAGGCACCAGCAGAATCCCTCTGACTTCTCATTTGATCTTTGTAAGGGGGAGAATATGATTAGTATCACCTCCACTGCCACCAGATTATCATCATATCATTGTCAGATTGACTTCAGAACTAATATGCTGGAACACTGTGTGGATTTCATTATCAGCACATATATTCACACTGTTTCATCTGTTTTTGATGAATGGACTCGACTTATCAAGATACTGAATGTGTGTGTGTGTTTTTTGTGTGTGTCTGCAGGTCTGTATTTTTGAGCAAAAAAGAGTGTATTTCATGAGGAAAATAAATTTGTACAGTATGTGTGTACAAATCAGTGAGTGTATCTGAGCGTATATGCTTGACAGTTTGCATGCTAAGCAGCAACAGGAGGACTATTGTCACAAGAAAGTAATACAAATCTCATTCTGTGAAATCTAATTTTTTTTTCTCCTCAGTTCATCCTATTTTTTATGACTGAAAAGGCAAAAGATGCTCCACAGATATAGGATGGCAGGGAGGTATGAAAAGGTGAGGGAGCTATTGTCCTTTTCCTCATGAATACATATTTTTGATTAAGTTCATCTTTCTGATATTTAAAGTCCCTTGGATGAAAAAGGGAGGTATTTTATTCCTCCAAAGCATTCAGCTTCATGCGCTCTCTCATATCTGCTTTATGAGAAAACAAATTATTTAGCCTGCTGTTTATTTGAACATGTTATGCCCCATGTATCAGCATAGTCCAGAATACTATATATAGGAGACATCATATGAAAAGCACTACTATGGATTAAAAGAAAATCCCTTATTTGTGGTTTGGTTTAACGTTTACTTTAATAATTTGAGAGCTGATATGGACTTTATATTCAGTCGCAGCTGAAAGACTGCATGGCTGATGTGAAGCAGGGCTTGTGATGAGCACATCGAAAGGATCTGTGGATACTGTTTGTGATGAAAAATAGAAGTGAAAAGGGTGAAGTATTTGTGTAATGATAGTGCATATTTCTCTTCCCATGGTGTTAAAGATTCCAATCAAATACAAAGACTTTTATTTTCTGTCTGCTGAAGATGCATCTTGTTAATGAGAGTTTTTCATAAATTTCAAAAATCAAGGATTTTATGCTTCACATCAGAACCAAGGCAGCATATTAACACCAGGCAACAGCAGTGGTTGTTCCCAAATAGCTTTTGTTGCCAGTGTCCACTAATTTCTACAGCTACATCACGTCTCCTATCAGACATCTTTGTAAGGCAGTAAACCCCAAATGCTTCTGAGAAGCTGCTCAATGATAATGTGGCTTTGCTTGCTGTGTATAATAGGACATCGCTTTAACAGCGTGCATTGTCAGCAAAGCTTCTCAACTAATTTATGGCAAATCCCTCCCCCACCTCACCACACACCCCTCCCACCTAAATTAAAAACCTAAAAAAAACCACATGCTTTCATTTGACCTTAAATAGTCCAGCCCAAGTCCAGCAACACTGCATTGTATCTCCTACAGGGGAATACAACCATTGTCTCACATTAGGCCTAATTAATTAGTGCTTTGTTATGGTATAAATCCCTAATGGAAGCTCACTGACCTTGGAGTTATTTTAGGTGCTCGGGAGGCGAAGGCAGTCCTCTCCTGGGTGTTTTTATAATGGATATATCTTTTCCATTTTGTTTTTCACTTTCCTATCCGTGCATGGTTTTGTGTGTGGATGTCACTCATTAGCACTGTGTGGGCAGATTGATTGCACAAGGTGTTGGGTTAAATGGTGAGTGGAGACTAACAGAAAAGCTTGATTACGCATAAAATGTAATTGCATGGCAGGTTTTTTATTAAAATTGTGGTTTTAAACACACATCATCATCAGACCGACAATATATCATCAAGCACCAAGGCTGCAGTCCCTTTTAGGGGAAAGAATGGTACTTTCACATGAGGTAAATGATGGAAAACTCCTCCTTTTAATTGCAGTAACAAAACTAGAAATCTATAGTGACAGTAGATATGAATAGTGAATTAACTATCACCGTAATTATGTTTTCATTCATTTACTTTAATGGCAATTATGAAGTACCGAACTGAAAAGAAATGAATGAAGGCAACTTATTGAAAAAAAGAAACTTAACATCTGTCATTTAAATTATATTCAATAAGAAAGTAGAAACAACTTTAATCAGCGTTTTCACCCTGATATGTAAGGTACATAAGATACTCTCTGTAGTAAATATTGAAATTATGCTGTTGACAATTTCTTCTTTAAATGGGAAGCTTATGGAGTTCATTCACTCTGCAATTGAATCAGTACTGTCATCATGACTGTTATCTTTCCAGCAGAGCAAAACTCTGGGGGGCCGCTGGAAGGCTTTGCTGCCCTCTGAGTGACAGAGGGTGCCACCTAGGTGCTCCTTCAACATCGAGGTGGTAGTAGTAGTAGGAAGTAGGAACACCTGGGTGTTGGGTTGTTTCCCAGCTAATAGACAGATATGCAGTGTTTCAGGTAGAGTTTGTTCTTGTTACTTGGGGGCTTAGCCCTTAGCTAATAGCCATTGGCTAGGCTTTTAACTTGCCAGTGACACCTGACACTAAAGGGCCATTAATAATGAACGATCAAATTAATCTGTTTAATGTATCTTGCTCAATCTATGGCAGGCAGACTGGATAGAAATTTACTGGATATTGGGTATTTGGATCATTTCTAAACTGATTCTGCTGGGTTACCTCTGGTTTTTCGTTGCTGTTTTTACCTGAAAGTTTTAGCGAGTCATTTATATTCCTCCAGAGGGATGCAGGGACATGTTGTTAGCCAGAGTTCCTGAATTTACTGGTCTAATGCATTGTGAATAATGTGGTATTGGGTAATTGTTTGCCTTAAGTCATTTTTTTCACGGGAATCACATTGTCACAATTAGTGCCCACCTGTCCTCCCCTGAGCAGAATGTTCTCCTGCTCTGTTATTACACACAAATACATTTTTTTTCTTTTAAATGCCAGAATGTTATTGCATTTTCCAGATTCAATAAACATCTGCAAAAGACTTAAAAATACAAAATATTCCTCAGTGCTGTTTAACAGTATGAAATGGGGAATTTTGCAAAACAGTGAAAGCATCATGTTCACCATCATTTGCATTTTTCCTTTTTTTTGTTTGTTCATTTTTTAGTGCCAGTGTTCTGTGTTTAAATTGACAGTAAAATATGTAGTTAGGAAATTGTTGGTAAACACAGTTTCAGCAGCGAACCCTCACAAATGCGCCCTGATTCAGTCCTTCTCGGTAATTGTTACCAGGTGTGAAGGTTCCAAAAGTAGAAACTGGTGAGTTCTGAAAAAGGGGGCCATGCTTCTCTAAAGCAAATAATTTAATAGACCCATTGGATTAATGTTTACAGTTAATGATGCATTATGTTCAGGTATGTGTCTCAGATGAGATTTTTTTCAACAAAAGAGAGTCTATTAGTTATAGGTGGGAGTAATTCAGGTGTTCAATCATAATCAAGTCTTAACATTGAACCCTCAAGTCTCAAACAAGTCCCACGTTACAGTGTTGAAAGTCAAGCAGAGTCCCTGCCATAAGTCAAGCGGTTCAAATCATCAATAATTCTGATGATCTATCCCAGTTTCCTGATTTAACACATCATTAAAAAAGACACTTCTCATTCTCTCAAAAATGTTAACAAAAGGAAACAAAAGCATTTATTTCTGGACATTTCTTTCTGTGTCCTACTGGGTTGCCTGATATGGGTTCATTGTCTTAGGGAATCTCCTAATAATGTTTACACAATGAAAATATAACTTCTTAGTATCTAGAAAAATGCAAGTCAGGTCTCAAGTCATAATGCAAATTTAGTCTTTTATGGACGCTACTTATCTCGTGTCCACTTGTGGCTTCAGTCCTTCACCTCTGCCATTATAAACACACTTACATGCAGAGACACTGCTATGTATTACACTGTAAATTTGGTGAAGGTGAAAGACGAGGTGCTTCCTGAGATCTGTGGTTTCTCTTTGTCCCGCTCATCAGTCCCCAGCTACATTTGCAAAGATAGCTTGTAATTTATAAGATGTGTTACTAATGGATCTTTATGCTTCACTCGGCCACACTGGCCTAATTATTTTCTCTTGCTGCCAGACACTATGTGAGCGTACGATGGAGAGACAGACCGAGTTAGAGGGTTTGATTGAGTCTTCAGCGGAACCTTTGCCTTCGAGCAGAAAGCATTTTTACTATCTTACGTGAGCATTCCCTGACAAGTCAGCTGGTGTCACCTTGACGGAGGAATATACAGAGACATCAAAAGAGCCACAACTGCAGATAATGGCTTCTTCATGTCCAAGAGAATATGGATCAAACCAAACAAGGAAAAGCACTTAAATGTATCCCACAAATCTTTTGATCAGCAAAGAGAGTGGAATAAAAAAAAAAAACCTTGCTGCTTTTAAAACCTCAGAAGGTTGATGTTGTGTGAGAAATTTTTTGCTGCTGCTTGTATCACATCAGTAGTACTGAGATTTTTGTCATGTAACATAGCAGTATTTGGATAAAGTATTAAAGTTATTGTACTTTAAATCCCTCTAGAGCGCAGCGTTTAGTTAAATGCTTGTGATGTAAAATATTCAATAGCGGAGACATCAATGAAAGAGGAAGCTTTCACTCAGACAATACCGTCCTTAGCCAGTAGAAACATGCATACTTGGGTAGCCAGCGTGAGAATCCCTCATCCTGCATGTACTGTAGTCTGCTTTCTATTAGCATTGCATTAATGTGCTCTTTCATTTTTTAAATTCGTAGATGTATAATTCATCAATCATTTTCAAGAGGAGCAGGTTTTACTATGTGTCAAATGTAATAGCTCAGACGATATCTCAGCTATCACTTTTCTGTTTTTTTATTAAATTATGCATTTTTGCTTCACATTCTGGTATTCAAAAAACTACACTAATTTTTCTGATAGGTGTGATATAATTATAGGTCAGGATTGTAATCTTTTAAGGCACATAAAGCAATGCTTACAAATGACTCTGATTTGCATAATGGGGCTGCTATAGGTCAAACCTTTAAAGGTACGCTGTCGATTTCCAACCTCATTTCCATGAAGGCTATGCTAATCTCTTAAAATGGGCTTAATTCACTACAACTGGCAAGAACGCTCTTGTTTGTTGATTTTATTGTCATGGTTCTTTGAAAACACTGCATATTTTTAATTCAGTCCATTAAGCACTTGACTTACCAACAAACTCAACAAGCTTTAAATACTGGAAGGCAATACCTCATCTGGATAAGGAATCCGAGATAAATCAGTTTTAGCCTAAACTTAAGTGCTTTTTGCTTCTTAAATTCCATTTTCCTGAGTCATTTCATCATCAATAGCTCTGACATCAAAGATACCTGAAAGATTCTGTCTTCCCTGAGAAGTCGTTGAGAAAAACCTCCATTAATATCTTCTTGATCCAGAACATGACCCAGAATGCCGCTAACATCTTATGTTACTGCATCAGTGCCTCACTTCCTTAAACATGCTGTCACAGTGCCGTTGCTTTGGACCCATTACTTAGTTCATTATGCAAGAATTATGTCCTCTCTCCTGCTCTAGCCCTAGCCTCTCTATTGTGAGAGGTCATTTGGTCTCCCTGGAGGACCATTCAGCTGGGACAATTATATAGCAGTAAGTCACAAAGTGCCTCTGAGGTGGCTCAGCAGGCTGGGTAATTCCCAGAATGTGGCCGCCACTACACGTGGAAGATGATATTCAGAGAGCTGTGGGTGGTGGCTTGCTGCCGTGGTATCTAAGATGTCACCTTACAAAATGCTAATGTTGAATTTCAGAGGTTTAAATATCGACAGACGCTGCTCTAAGATACCTTTTATTGTAACTACAGCCGAGGTTATGTCACTCGTGTGTGCATTGAACTGTATTGATGTCCTTCTGACAGTCTGGATGTAAGATGCTTTAAAAAACAGCCTGTGACAGTCATGCAGACACAGTTTACTAGGCTTGGTGCCACTCCCTCAATAAACTGTCTAACATAAAGTGTTAACAGTAGCACTAACCCCGATTAAGAGTATTGAGGTGAAAGGTTAAAACAGTTTCTTAATAAAACTGTAAAAGCGAGACAGCAGTGTTTAGATGGAAATTCTACATTCCTGCAAATCACAGATATAATAAACTTTAACATTTCCTCACATTAAAATAGGATATTTAAGTTTCTTTAAATTGTTCATATTTAGTCAGGTAGTATAGGCAGATAAGCCAGATTAGCTGATGTGAACAGTGCCCTTTAGCAGTGATGAAATCAATTTGTCTCAGCCTGAAGTTACCAAGTATGGCATGTTTTTATTTCAAACACATTTCAGTTTTAATTTGCTGATGTGGATGGTGACTGATGCTATAAAACAGAACAAGTAATAGAAAAGTATCATGAGATATGAGATACACACTCCTCAGTCCAGACCTCAGTAGTTTTACAATCATGGAGGTCCAGTTGATCTTAAACATTGCCATTTTGTAGCACATTTATGCTTACAAAATCATAAAATGTACCTGTAGCGAAATGAAGGCTCACTGCCTCTATATGAGAGAAACAAGCTGCTGGTACTTAAGATTGTGTAAAGAAATTCAAATTAGTGTCATTGTTTATAGTTGTCACACCACATCAACAACCAGATTGCGTGATTTGAGCTACCCATTTTATAATAAGCACTATATCACAGCATTAATTGGGTCATTTTAACACAGCCTTATCAAAGGTCCCCAATTAGTGCAACTTGAGAAGTTTCATAGTTTGCTTGCAAATCAGCTGTATTTGTCAAGACAGATGGATGAGCAGATGGAGGTGATGAGCACAAACCACAATCAGCCTGCCATTACTTCCCAGACATATGCTTAATATGACATGTTACAATTACACTGTCAGAATGGAGCCTCATTTATCCAAATTTCAGGCACCATCTAGTTGTGTCAGATTGCTTCGACACAGCACAGTCTAACTGATCCTGTGTCTAGATATCAGTTAGCTTGCTTTAACAGCCTCTCTTAGTAGCACTTAAGAAACTGTAATCAGAGTCAGTCAGCTCTCTCAAGGATTTTCTTGCTTTTACGCTTCAGCAAACATCACACACATCTGATTAAACAGTCAGTGGTCATAACAGCATATCTCAATTTCCACTGTTGCAGAAGCCCTGAACCAGAGTCACAGCTTAGAGGAGATAGTATTTGAACTGCATTATTTTCTTTATTTACACAATGGCAGTTTGAATTGAATGTGTGATGTCTTCAATTGTCATAAAAAGCTATATTTCATATTCTAAATGAAGCCATTGCCATAGATGTTTTACTTCAGTCCAAGTGCCACTTTGTGATGGTTATTTTTTCCTCTGTCATCTCGGTGCCATGTCATAATGTACCTGAATATATCACTGACACAATCCAAGGGACTGCACCTCTGAAGTTAGAGCAGAGGCAAGATGGTTGATTTTGTGAGTGCACTACATGGGTGACCTACAGTGGAAAATATGTATGTGTGTGTGTGTGTGTGTGTGTGTGTGTGTGTGTGTTTGCTTCTCAGCACGAATGTTAAAATTATGAGGTTTTGATAGAATGGGTTTAAGTGACTGTATGTATTCATGCATGCACAGACAACACACTCCCTGCAGTTTCTGCATCCCAGGTTTCTGGTTGTTGAGTGTGGTGAGTCACCGCAAACATGCGACATGGGTTTCCATGACAGTTTAGGGTCGTCTATGTCTCCACCCCTCCACACTGAGGTGCTATGTCGTGGCTGAATCGCAAAGAAGCCAAAAGAATGGGTTAGGAGGTTAAAGGATAGAGTGGTTAGAATAAAGAAAAATGAAGGTGTGGAGGGGGGAGAAGAAAAGAAGGATGTATGAGAAAAAACAAAAGGAAAAAAGGGAAAGAAGCCCAGCAACATGATGAAACTGTAGAGCACAGCTACATATAAGTTAAAATCCTTAAAAAGGAAAAACTGTAATAGGTACTGCTCTAAAAATTGTGCAAGCTCTTGTTGCAACATCACACTTTCACATTGGACATTAAATTGGCCAGGAGGAGTGTGTGTATTTATAGCAGTTTGCTACTGTCTCGTACATTGCAAAGTAAGGTGAAGTTGTTAAATCACTTAATTGGGTGGAGACTAGGTAAGAAAACTATATTTTACTGATCCAAACAGCTCAATGTCATACACTGAAGAAAGTCAGGTAGAATGAAAGAATATATGTTCAGTGCAGATGTGTGAATGTGCACAAGTTTGGTTTGACTGAGAGCAACTTTTTGTCTCATAAATCAAATATTTCAAGTTTTAAAAAATAATTTTCTTCAATTACATCATAAACTATCCATATTGAATAGAATAGCCTGAGAGGGATTAAAGTATTTTGTAGCAAGACCACCATGTAGGGCACAAATGTACACACACACACATGCACGCAAGCACACGCACGCACACACTTACAATAGGGTGAAGTATGGTTTGGTTATAAGCTGTCCTGCAGACCATGAGGAGATAAGACCCCTTCACTTGTCCCCATCGTGTGGCCGCCTTTATCTAAAATGTGTTTTTTTTTCCCCCTTCCCCTTTGTTTTTCCATCCCTTATTTATTGACTCTCTCTTCTCTGTGAAGGTTATACAATGCAGTGTAGACTTGAAATTATCTTGACCTTACCACCGGCTCTTGAAGCACACACTGATATTTTTTTCTCAGGGAAAATAACCATTACATTGGAATGAAGCATAAATCAAGAGGTTCGATGTGTGTTTGTATGCGTGTGTGTGTGGGGGGGGGGGGTTCCTACAATGCTGACAATGTAAGAGAAAGACAGGCAGTCATAAAAAACAGATGCTGAAAGAAAGACATGTAAGAGCAGCAGAGACACTGAACTACATAGATGCATTTCCAGGATCAGTTGTCGGGTGTGAAGTGCTGCCACCAGCTGTAACATGTAGATTATGATGCTAAAGAGATTCAATTTATTTTCTGTGCTAACAGAATATGTTTGGAGCGGTGGTGTAGAAAGACCTTAAAGAGCAACTTCACACATATGGATTTTCGGTATACGTCTGCCATAATAAAAAACTATTGCACCAGAATGACAGAGATTAGATTATAGCTTATGTTTTCTTATAACATAATTTATCTACATTTCTTCGTGTTTGCAGAAAATTTACCATTGATCTTTTTTGAGGGGCATTAAGGGGGATAATTTTAAATGGCATTACCAGGCCTCTGTGGTAATTAAGACATCTTACTGTCTTTTCAATATCCTCCAGTCAATATAGCTGATCAGATTTCAGCTGGTCCCTTTCCACTCAGCTGTCATCAATTTTCCATTACTCATGGCCCCTCCGGGCTAATTATTTACGATATTTTGGACTTGGATGAGGCTAAAAAAGTCTCCAATGTCAGTGTGCAAGATTGGGAGGATGTTTAATCTATTGTATAGTAGTTGTTTCTACTGGGTATTGTAGTTTATTTTAGGGATTTTAATGATAAATCCTGCACACATGGTTAACTACCCCACTGGCAGATATTCTTAGCAAGAGGGATACGTGTCCGACACCTAACTTGCTATGAGATGGAAATTTCGGGCCATAAACCAAACAGTGAAACTGACAGGGAACCGTTTATTTCATTTCTTTAATATTTTTTACCGCCCTCACAGGTAGGATGGCTGTTCAAATTGGCCAGTTTCCCCTAGCCGAAGACCCCGCTGGGCAGCATCTGTATTCATCAGCGCCATAAGGCCAGACCAATTCTAATATTATTTTATGGCAATGGCATTTTTCATCCAGGCATTCTCCAATAACTTCCAACTTAGATTTTATGGCTTTGCTCTTCCTGTCTTTTTACCCTCTTCAGCCTGTCTCTGTACACTGCACCTCCTGCTGACTCTCATGCTCACTCACTCTCGCTCTCTCTTGCTCCGTCTCTAACCTTAGTATCTCCTCTACATACTATCTTCCTCCTTCACTTTTTCTCCGCCTTCTCCCTCCTCCCACATCTTCACTTTTTCATTTATGGCCAGCTGCAGCGGGCAGGGTAATGAAGGCAGCGTTATAAAGTATGGGAGGTGCCTCCCGGCAGGCTCTGTGTATCGGCATATATAAAAAAATAAATTGAAATAAGATGAGGATTGAGACGAAGCGGCAAAGACTGGAGGATTGGACAGCCATGAAACATAGAAAAGATCCAAGATTAGAAAAATACAGAAAAACATTACAGGAACAAAGAAAGTCAAAGCCAGCATGTAAATGTGTTTCCTTATTGCAGCCTTGGTGTAAAGTTTAATATGAATCGAATGTGAAAAAGAGAGAGAGAGAGCAAGAAATACCTCAGATTAATACCTCATCAGTGGAGCAAATAAACCAGTATCGACACCACCTGAGGAGCCAGTAATCTAGCACAGAGCTGTTTTTTATCAGTTACAAGCAGGAGTCGTCTCCTTCTCAGAGGCAAGATTCAGCCTGCAAAGAAAAGGACTTAAAATAGTGATGGGATTCAGAGTTAGCAGGGACTGAGAAATAAAGAGAAATGAGATACAGAGAATAATGTATAGTGATGGGAGGAGGGAACCGGCTGTGGAAGGGCTACTCACTGGTCTTCTTTTTAAACTGCAGGATGAAGCACATCCCTTGAGTAATTTGTGACATATATAAAGTCCCAACATACATACATTGCACGCTATTTGTTAAATATTGTAAGACATTAGCATATTAACTGGGTCTACTGGAGGTCATTTCATTGTACTGGATGTGATAATTTATCCCTTTAATCCCCTGAAAAGACATCAAACCCTGTTAAATTGCACTTGCTTTAGTCAGAAAAAAAATAAAAAGTGTAATACCTTTTTCTTCCCATATACTGAAGTACAACCTTTAGTACAAAACTAGAAACAGAAAAAAAAACAGAAACAGCACTAGCTTTTAACCTCAGTCCAAATTCAATCATAACAAGGAAAAAATACAGCACTTTTACTCGCAAACCTAAAATAAGATCAAAACAGGTCTGCAAACTTTGCAAGTGCAACAGCCTTGAGAAAAAGTCTCTCTGTCACTGTAGAAAAGAAGAAATGCAGAAAAACTGAAAGAGACTAAATCAGATAAAAAATGTAAGGAAAACAAAGAAACAAACTAGAAAATAAACCAAGCAAAAATATGAAACTGGTATCCAGAGGGTGCACTGCCACAAACAAAAGGTGCTGAGTTTTGTTAAAGAGGGCTAACTCAGCACATTCAAAGTGCAGGCGAAGCTGGTGGTGGTGGTGAGTGCCACACAAATCAGTCTGGAGAGTAGGCAGTAACCATCACAGCCACAGGCAGGTGGGGTTATTCTATCTCAAAGTGTTGCCTAATAAGCTCTGTGAAGAGTTTTGCTGTAGGCAGTTTCTAAAATAACACTTGGAGGAATACTGGCGGCCTGAAAAGCTATAGTTTGGTTTAAAGTAGATCTTTAAGATGAATTTTGAGTTTTGCAAGGGAGGGGCTCAGCTTTGTCTGCTCTGTCAGACCGCACACACACACCTACACACGCACACACAAATACACACAAGAGACCTTCCCAAAGCATCTGTTTTCTCATACTGAATAGATCTACTTTCTCAAACTAACCTAACAACTTACATCTAATGAGGGAAAATTGTAACTCTTTCCAATCCACAGTAATACAGAACACATAACTATAAAAGAGACTACAATGATTACTACAATCACATAATGAGGTGAGCCAGGGAAACACAACAGCAGCCTGTTGTATTCACAGGTAATGCAAACTTAGAAATTGTGTGTGTGCAACAGCCACCTTGCATTAAAACAAAGTTATCCCTTCGACTGTGTTGAACAAATCACCTGGTTAAATTGGTTCCTGCAGCCTTATTACAGGTAGCTTGTGGGACAATTTTGGGGGGATTGTTTAGGTTTTGAAGATGAAGATCAAAATTTTGGCCTGAAACTTCCTTTCCTCTTGGGAACCAGGAAGTATGGGAATAAGACCACCTGACTGATGGAGATGGAAGAACAGGCACCACCTGTTTCTGTAAGAAGTCCTGGATCTCTTTCTGCTTCTGGAATGATAGATCTTTCTCTCTGATGCCCATAGATTAGAGGAAGTCTGCAGAACTGAAGAGAATAACCCATTCTCAATATTCTGTCCATCCATTCTGTCAGAGCACAGCTGTGTCACCACGCCTCATAAAACTGAGTTAGAAGATGTGCCAACAGCTGCAGAGCAGCAGCCAGAAAACTGTGGGACCCTTGTTTGGCCCTCACTGCAGCCAGTGCTTATCACAAATTCAAGATTGGCCCTTTGGGGAGGGTGAAACTAAAAGGACCGAGCTGACGATATGGTCTGTGAACGCTGCATTTACATAGCAGCTGGCAAGGTATTGCACCTATTGCACCCAATTCTGCTCGTGTTCTTGCTGAATTAATGTAGAAAAAATTCTGCTTGGCGTCTTCCATTTAACCAGGAAAGTGTGCTCCATAAACCAGACTGGAGAAAAAAAATATTGCAAACACAATGAAGTGTAGAATGATATTTTCTGTCTAGGGCTGATTAAAGAAAGGCAGCATTGTTAATTTTTTTTATACCCAGCTGGGGAGAATAGTATAGAACTGAAGGCCTTTATTGTCATCTTATAGAATACATCAAAATTAGAAGTGCTACTCCTGATCTTTGTGAGAAGAAAAAGACACATGGGAAATAAAAGACACAGGAAAGTGTCTCCATAAGACAAATAACCCAAGCAAGTATAAATGCACATCTGTGGTAACCAATATAGCTTGGACTGAGGGAAAAGAGCGGCGACTAAAGACAACCACATGCTGGATGGGACAGTCCTGAAGTCTGTGTGTGTCTGACAGTATCACGTTGAGCATTACACCCAAATGTGAGGCAGCATTTTTAACTCTGTAGCATATAAAAGCAGGAATTTCTCAGCTTTTAGTCTCCATGTTTTGAAGAAAGGCAAAGACATCTAGACACCTGAGGCCTGGGAATACTTATGATCATAACTTCAGGTTGGTCTGGTTTGTGCGATCTCTCAGTAGTGGTCAGGAAGGAAAGCAGGAGAGATATTTACTCTGTAAGTGAATTTTGTTTAAAAGCAGGAGACAAACCAAACGTCATGAAGGGTAGAACAAAGAAATCAGTCCAAAGTAATGAACAGTTTGTGAGAGGTGCAGATTCTTGTTGACACATGTGCTGACAGGACGCTGCCTACTGCAGACAGTTGTTTCCGTGAAGCTGGTGTTCACCGTGTGCAGACCAGCTTTCACTGGAATCTGCTGGTTTTTTTCGCCTGTTGTCTATTGCTTGCAGGCCGGTGGTGTGGGGGTCTGCCCTGCTGTCTCTCCATCTGGGCAGGCTGGGGGGCAGCTGCATAGGCTGGAGATGGAACTCTGCCATGCAGGTACTTGCTCTCTCTCTCCATACTCAGGTACTCAGAGCTGTCAACAGGACAGCAGATGGAAGGTCTTATCTGGTTGTTGGCCAAAATGTCCAACAGGAAATGTTTGCTCTGGTCAGCTTGGGCTCCCTCACACATCAGCAACTAGTTGAGCCGGAAGAAGTGGATGTAATACTGCTGTTGACAAACTAACAAAAGGGGCTTGCAGTCCTTCATGAGCGGTTCAACTCTGTGTGCTCTGTTTCGAGGCATTCAAAACAGGAAGAACAGAGATCAGCAGCAGAAATGAATGTGGGCATGAAGGACACAGCAAGGCAAACTTCATCACTGCTAAAGGAAAAAGAATGTCAGGAAATGGTAAAGCTCCTATTCAAAGAGAGTGGAGAACATTTGGGGATCAATGCCCTGTTATGCTGGCTACACATATGCAGATTTTCAACGGGCAATTGCATGAACGCCATTGGAGGAGTTAATTTTATCATGGTGTAAATATTTAGATAGGATTCTCAGAAAATTTGCTATTTTAGAGGTTCATGAGCATTAATTTATGTACCCTGGCAGAGTGTTTTTGGTCTGTTGCATGAAATTATTTATTGTATTTTACAAGTATTTTTCAAGTAAATTGATTTGTGTTCATATTCATATTCATATTCATGGTTCGTATACACTTTACTTTCATTATACAACCTTTTGTATAATGACCAATAAACTTCCTTGTATGCTTGTATCCTTTTATTCTAGTGTCCACAGCTGAGCTCTTAATACTGCATCACTGTGATAACCTCAGATTAACATGTGACCTTTAACCCTATAAATCCCTGTGAGACTCATGAGACCACGTGTTAAATTTCCTTTTGTCAAAATGAATTAATAGTTAATGTGGCTGCAGTATAGACAAAAGACATATGTACAAATTCCTACTTACTCCCAAACAGTCCACGAGGGCACAACTGACCCACTCAGGTCACGATTATATCAAGTGAGCTCGGATTTCTTCTGAAACATACGTTACTTTATGTTCTGTTTTTTGAAGTTACGTAAAAGACAGATTTATAATTTAGAAATAAAGTTAATAATGCTTTATTCCCATTGTTTTAATATTAAATGTACATTTCAAATGTTCAGCTGGAGTTGTTAATTATTTATTGACTAAGAAGATGGGTTTTCAGTGTGTTGCTTGAGGGCATTATGGTAAGGTTTGTTATTAGCTTCTACTGAGCACTGCTGAACCTTTGACCTGCCAGTTATGAGGTGCTGAAGATATTGGGTAATACTCCTGCTCTTCAGAACTAATTGTGAGAAGATGACAGCAGGAACATTGAGTTATAATATATTTATAGCAAAGCTCCAGGCTCAGTATTACCACATATGTACCTGTTATATCTGTATTTATCAACACAACTTCAAAATATTTTTAAAAATGTAATTAGACCGTAACCACTGACATATCATATTATTTTGCCGTTTGTGTCATGATAATAAACATGCTGAAATTCAATACTGACACACAACTGAGATTTTATTTCAGTAAAATTTTCTTGTGTTAATTTTTTGTGTTTTAAATTGGACTGTCACAGCTTTTAATAGTCCTCCCAGAAACACCGCTGCTCAGACATGATATCTGGCTAACCCGTAAAAGCAGGTAAAGTAGTGTATCTCAAACTACACACGTTATAAATGTGTGTGGGACATTCGCTCACTTAATGGACGAGAAGGTATCAGATGTCACAGAAGAAAAAAATTAGTGAGCGGTTTCAAATAGCAGAAGATGCAGCATCTTTAAAAAAACACGCAAAACCATACAGTCACTACCTGAGAGCTTTTTTTTTAAGTATTCACATTCTTCACTTGATTGTCATCTCCTTAACTTTGTAGAAGTCTGCTGGTATAATCCCCCCCAACTCTTCAGAAGCAAAGATGAAGGTGTTCAGTGTGTTCTACATCTGTTCAATACCTTCAGGGGAGAAGCGGATGAGAAGGTGCATGTTGCTTAAATGACTTGCAACAAGATTCATAATGTTAAAACTTTTAATGATATATTTCATTTTACACTTTATGAATCTTGCCATCTTCTTCTTTTCATTTTGTCCTTCAAACCAGCCACTGGAAGTGAAAAAACTATCCCAACTTTTTAACAAGACTGGTGATGAGACATTACCCATTCTGCCCACTTGATACTTTGGAAGTTTCTTGGCTCTTCTGTATTCATTTGCTCACTGTTTCCTGTTAACCAGGAGACAATGAAAGTGAAGTTGTGCCAGAAATCTGAGAGGGCATCCGCACAAGTAGTTCAAACTTGTTTTAATAAAGGTACTGTGCAGATTGCCCCTGAGGCTAATGCTCGTCCCTTAACAGAACACAATAATACACAAGCAATTTGATACTTATAAAAGCAGAAACAGCCCATATTACTGTGTGTGTATCTAAATGTGTTTTCCATACACTCTATTGCTTTGGTCCACTGTGCCCTGCATGCCACAAAGCTAATTAACCAGAAGCCCAGGCCAAGAGTTTGGACAATACACATCTGTCACCTGGTTTTGCTCCCAAATAAGAGAGAATGCGTGTGAGACAGTAACTTGTCTGAGTGTGTAAAAAAATGTGCACTAACACATGTGTGAAAGGAGCTATATGTCTCTTTTGCAACTGTTCAGGGGCAGCTAGGCATGACTCCTGATGTCATCATACTCCTCTTCTTCTTAAAACCATTATCAAGACTGTGTTCACACGGTAGTGTATGGATCCCTGCTGTAAAAACATGACCCCATACATCCATACAGCATGGCCACAGTAAGAAGGGCATCCTTTATCCATTCTGCTCCCCATAGAGAACTTCAGAAGGCAATTGCAGGGACACAGAAGGACTTTCTTGTTTATGCCCTAAGGGGCTGCAGCAAGGGAGCTGAGATTCATGTGTTATTTTGCCCTAAAGGAGTTTATGTGTGTGTTTGTTGGTGTGTGTATGCACACGTCTGAATGTGTGTGGCGAAGCTATTGCATAACTGTGTTTCTGTGTGCGTGTGTGTATGTGTGTGTGTTATTTTTGCCTGGAGGTTGAGTGAGTGAACTATGCTTCTTTGTCCCTTAACACCCTCTTTGCTGTCACCACCGCTGTGCAGCTACACTGTCACACTCAGGGTAAATAACTGTGCCCAAATTAGTTTTTTTCATGGCGGTAAAATAATAGAGTCACACCATCATGAATGTTTAATACCATTTCCCAGGCTCTTTGCTGACAAAAGCATAATTAGGGCTTGTACATAACGCGCTGGCTCAACGAAAATGCACCATTTTCAGCAAATTCATGAGTGTTAGTTTGCGAGAAGACTAATTGAGTAATTCTTCATAAGGCAGGCCCCTGTGCCTTGCTGTTAAACCTAACAATACAGGATGTAAGACAATATGCTGCTGTGCATAGGTAGGTAGACTGCAGTGTTCTTCGGTCTCTGCAATTATACATAAAGTTAAAGGATGATTGCAGCGAAAAGTGAAGAGTCGAGATATGCAAAGGAGGATTTCACATAAGCTTTACAGTCATTATTTTTATCTTTTACAGAAATAATAACTTGATGTCAAGGTCATTGGATGTGGAAATCTCTTAGGTTAATCAGTAATTCTGTATTCTGTGATTCCAAAGGAGGAAGTTATAGAGCTTATGCTGAGAGTCTGGCTAATAAACATGTATATTTAATTGACTATTGTTTTTTTGGCCCCTTTTTTTCTGTCTTCTCCTTATTTTTTTTATTTTTCTCCATATCTCTGTCTGTTATTTCATGTCACCACCTCTGGTTGTTTTTTCTCATTCTCTTCTTTTGTCATCTTATTCAATGATCTTCTAGTTATGAAAGGACTCTGTTTGCAGCCGTACTGGTGTCCTCTGTTAGGGACCCAGTGCATGCAGTGCTGGGACAAACCAAATTGTTCATGTTCTCCGCAACAAGATATATTGCAGATCCAGATTCAGTGATTGTACACAAAGATAATAATAAAGCTGGAAAACTCTTGCCATTCTTAAATAAGTTTTCTTCTCTTCCATCATTAGTTTTAGGCTAATGTTTAAGGTGTCACTGAAGATAAAGCGATGCATATCCATGATTTATGGGGTTGATTTTTGTTCATATACCTAAAGAATTTGAGCAGAGAAAGTCAGCCTATGTCAATCTTTAGTTCTCAATTTTGCATTTTAACACAGGCAATGTTCTTGTTATTTCCAAATGTGGGCCTCTTGCATGTTTTATGTCCTCTTTAAGGCGATGTCTATGAGCAGAATGCTGAATAATTGACGAGATGTGAAGCCGGATAAAACAGCAAGTCTGCCTCTGTTTGTGCTGTCTGTACGCACAGACTGTCTTTCTGAGTGCATGTGTGTGCACACATGTGTGTGGTTATTAGCTTATAATAATGTTTTCAATTTGTTGTGTATGTGTGTTTGTGTCTGTGTACGTGTGAGTGTGTATGTGTGTATGCAAAAGAGAGAGAGTTGTTTGTATTTTTCTGTTTATGGTTTCACGATCACTTACAACTGCAGAGTTAAATATGTTTTTTTTGTTCTGTACTAAAGAAACTCAAAACCCAGTGTTGTTCGGGGATTTTAAACTGTTTTGCACAAGTTTTGATCACATCTGCATGTCCATCGTATAATTACCCAACATGAAACACTTCCTTTGTTTACCACAACATTAAAAGCTGGATCGTAAGTGCCCAAGGCAAAATGTTTAAACATGAGTAGCCCAACTACCATGACCATCCAAACAGGAAAAAAAGCCAGTGCTGTGCTGTAATTGGCCATTCTGTGCTAGAGGGGTGGGGCTTAGTGAAGGGTCAGTTAGCAGTGAGATTAGGTAGCAGCATTTACCCCCTCGGGACAATGGTAATAATTTCAGGGTTTATGAGACGTTTCGTCTGACACGGTCATTTGCTTGATTTTATTTTTTAAAGTTAGTATTGTACTTTGCTTTGCTAAATTAAGACAAGAGAAAAATGGTAAAATTACACCTACGCAACATTATAGTCTTAGGATTGTCTGTAGTGTGCAGCCATTAGCATTTGTTACACATTTTGTAAATTGAATTTTTACCATCAGTGTTTTTAGAAAGAATATACAATACATGAAGATTTTGCAGTTCTGGATGAAAATCACGTACCTTTCGTCTTGTTATTCCTGGTCCAATCCATTGAAATGTAAAGTAACGTTGACAGCGTGGACCAGAGAAAAGGAAACCCCACATTTTGCATCAACTTTATCAGCCTTGTACTCAGCCCTTGTGCACCAGCACCTAATGCTCTGTGTTGAATAGAAAATCACCATTGTATGCCATCTGAATACAGCATGTCAACTTCTGCCTCCCTTTCTCTTCATTACATACATGCAGTACACATTTTCTTTTTTACTTATTATTCTGCGATTTCATAATGGATTCTGCAGTGACCTTGAGACAATTACAATAATTACTGTTCTGTTTACTGGGAAAAGCACTGTGTTCTGTGTTGTGCAACAGATAAGAAACATAGCTAACTCACACAACCACCTCCCCTCACCCAAAAGTTCACACACACACACCATACCACACCTTATTCTCCTCCATCGCACGCTCACACTCAATTGAACCTGTCATCTTCTCTTTGGTCCCCTAATGGCCGTCTACTCCTAGAGAGCTATTAGAGTACAGGACATGTTATTGGAAATCAAAGAGGATTTGCAGTCCAGGGCGTCCTCCTGCAGGGGAAAGCACCCAGCAGAGGTCAACTTGTTACAAAAACACACTCAGTCAACCCTGACCGCTCAGATGGGTTGCCTCTGAGTAAATCTCTGTTGCCATCATTACCATGGCTACTCTGTTTATTCTGGAGAGATTTTTGCAGTGTGTTTGTGAAAACTGGATGGCGTGCAGACATAGTAAAGAGAGGCTTTAAAAGATACTGCACATGCATACAATTGTTAGGTCAGTGAACTTCAATCATTGCCCAACAATGTCACTAAAGACTTAATCTACAGTGTAGAGCTAAGAGGCTTGGAAAGGGTATGACACCTTTTTAAAACATAGAGGATAAACGCTTTAAAATGTCTACTGGTCAATACAGTAAAAGAGGCTGTTCTGTTGTTGCCTTGCACTTTCTCCACTAGGTTACTTGCATTTTGTAGCAGCATAGGTGCTCAGCATTTGTAGTTTCTCATCACATTTGTCATTTTTGATTCGTCAACGCAAACAAAGTCTGTAGAGAAATGCTTACCTCTGCTAGTAAGTGTTCCCTGAAAATTGTATTAAAACAACAAACATGATTCTCAAGAGCAAATATAATTGGACACTTGATCAAATGGTACTGTGATCCAAACTTTAGGGAACACCTAAATCATATTGGTAAATTTAAAGCATGATGTTGTGAAGAGGGTTTCTTGCATCTGTTTTAATCTAATTGAAATGAAGTGGGACCTTCAGAACAAATAGAAGTAAAATATTAACATGATTTTTCTTTTTTTAATAATAAATCATTGACAGGCAGCCAGTCTAACAGGATCTGGTTGGCTGATCAAGACTGTATGAAACACAGTGTTGTATTACCCCCTCTTGAATAAATTTTTGTCAACCAGATAAGACAGAATGCTGGAAATATGTCTTTTTTTCATTTTCATTATCAAAAATGTTTATAAATGAAGTAAAACCAAATGTTTCCCTAAAGTGAGATTCTCACGAAGGTGTGTGCCATTATGTAAATCTCAATGTGCTTAAACAACAGCAGATACAGTGGTAGTTTTTTGAGATGTTGCAGTTTTTCGGTCTCTGGCTGCTGTCTGTTTCTTCTGTCTGAGTTTACTCTAAAAATAATACCCAAGGATCCAGGTAGCCTAGGTAACTCAGATGAACTCTATAACTCTGACCTTGTGGATAAGAATCCAGTGTGGGACTTCCATTGTGTGCTTTCTGTTTTTAATCGTCACAATTGTAGCCATAAAAAACAGGGTGGACTCAAAAGCAGATAAAATGGAGATGTACTGATAGGGTGAGGATACTTTAATGAAAAAAAAAACAGGCTTACAGGTGGCTGTCGATGAAGCTGGCAGGTAAACAGACAGCAACAGCTATCAGAATGCAGAGGAACAAGCCAGAACAGGGAGACACAAGGGAGCAAAACAGTATGAACTGACAAATGACAGGGGACAAAGACATAAATACTGGCTGAATTGATGATGGAAACTGACTGTGTGAGTGGGCAGGGAGCGCAGGTGAGTGTCGATAATAGTAAACAGGCATGAAAGTGTAACTAGGAACAGGAAGTTGTAACAGAAGAGTATAAAGAATAACTGGTGGAAATAAAACAGTAAATATCAGAACTAAATTGCATGAATTAGCTTTATTCCACCAATATTTTTATCCTGTTCCTGTCCTGTCTCTGCAAAATACAGTCAACTATATGGTAAAGCAGACATGCGGCTAGTCTCCTTTTATCAATGCCACTACTTTTACAAATGTATGAGATCTTGTATTTTATCCCCAGGTATTTGTCCAAGCTAAAGGTTCAAAAAGTGAAGGGCCACACTCAGAGGGAGAACTAAATTGTTGTTGTGTCAGCACCTCTGTTTGGTGTCTAAGCGGAAAACAATGCCAGACCTCCAGTGCGGCATGAAGTTCTGATGCGTAGATGCACATTAAAAGCTGTGGCCAACAAAAGTAGCACAGTGCAATTGATCTGAGCTGTGTGCAAAGGCAGGACTTTGGGGAAATCAGAAGCTTCATTAAAGTTTCATATTGTATTTCTGTACACTTGCAGTTTCATCTTCTGTCTCTATTTACTTAAGGGCCCAAACTTGGTGACGTTAAACTCGCCCAGGGAGCTTGGAGTTTGGATTCTAAAAGCTTTAACAACACGATAGTTATGTAAAATAAAGGCTGTAAAAGTGTTGTCATTGGTTCATCCACGACCTCAGCAAAACAAAATTTTAAATATAAGGCCAGATGAACAGATTTTTTTTTTGTTCCAGAGGGATGATTGTTAAATGCTAGTTTTGTTTTGTTTTTTTGGCAAGCAAAAATGTATCAGATTGTGTTG
Source organism: Acanthurus lineatus (assembly GCA_029814665.1). NCBI lineage: Eukaryota > Metazoa > Chordata > Actinopteri > Acanthuriformes > Acanthuridae > Acanthurus > Acanthurus lineatus. Next base: position 7,909,713 of record JAPZDV010000001.1, read on the forward strand.
ATTCTGACAGTGTGATTGAACTATGTTTTCCAGTGTTTGCTGTAAATATGCTATTTATGCTGTCAGAAAGCTCTTGGCTGTATATGAACATACAATTCGGACCTCTCGGTGACTCGACAGTGTTTGTCCATTTACAGTTATGTGATGTTCTTGAGAATCCACTTCTGCGTATCTGCCTCTGTCAGTGTCAATCTGTCACTTTCCACTTTCCCCACATTCACAGTGTCATGAAACAGACAGAATGACAGCAGATAGTCACATTCACTCACTCTGACACACGCGTACACACACACACACACACACACACACACCGCAGAATTAGTGAGCTCTTATTCCCCCTGCGCTGCAAATGATCTGTGAAAATCATACAGAAATCCTTTGCCAGTCTAGCACAAATAGACACACGCACACACACATACACACATGTATTCATGCTCACATTCACAAATTGAAGTATACAAAGGTGCTTGCTGGTTTGCCAGATCTCTTTCACACACACATGCACACGTGGCAGAACCAAGAGGCAGATATCTTTGATAGCTGCCCAGGTTTGATGGCCTGTTGCTGGCAGAGGCTTTTAGAGAGCCTGGTGGTGCCTCACAGTCTAGTTTCCTGCTGGGCCTTTTGTCCCAATCTGTGGGTTGTCGTTTTATAAATGAGAGTGTGCACGGGGAGATGAAAGCAATGGAAACAGGTGAGCACTTTCACATCACAGATCTGAATCACTGAGGAAATCTTAAATAACCAAAACAAAAATACATTTCACTGCATTAATGTAAGTAGCACAGCCAGGTTAGACAATTATTGCTTGAAAAATAATGAAAAAAGACAGTTTTCAGTCATAACCATTATTTCCTTGATGAACATACTGAAGCACTGAATAAAGACACTTGCTTAATTCAAAAGATGCTGGAGCAGTTAAGCAGATCATTAAAAGGTCTGATCTGTTTTGCTGTTGTGTATTAATTATACATTGCTCAGTTTGTTTTTTTGCTTTGTTTATTTGCACAGGCATCACATCAAACACAGTCAGGCTGCTCAGTTACACAGAATGGAGCAGTTAAAGCCTTTCAGCAAAAAATCTAACTTGATTTTATTGTTGCTATTGTGAAAATAGTTCAAATGGCGAAACATTTGAAGTCACAAGTATACACATGATAGATTCAGTGTCATGCTCGTTCAGTCCCAGACCTCTTTACCTTGACTTTCATGCAGTTTTTTGCACACTGATAGCTATAATTCGCACATCCTATGAATTGCCAAATCTTTTCACAACCCTGTGATTCAACATTCATTTCAAAACGAAGGCTGTAGTCTCATGCAATGCAGACCTTTTTCTTTCTCTGTCTGTCTGTCTTTCTTTTTTTTTTTTGATGTTCAAAATTCACCTGAACAAGTGCAAGCTGCCCTTGTGTGTTTATGTGCCAGTCTTTTCCTGAAGCTGTAACCTTCGAACCGCAAAAGTGCTCCGAGGCTTCACACACTTAGATGTTGGTCCAGCTGTAAGTGCATGTGTGTGTACGTGCACTTGGCTGTGTGTGTGACACAGCCCTCGTGTGACAGCTGTGCCCTTTTCAACAGCATTTTCAAACATCTCAACCAAAGATACATTAAATACAAATGCCTCCATCCTTCATCTATAATATGGGCAATGCTGTGCTCACAACTGATGACGGTTTCAAGGACCATCTCTCTTCTTTTCAAGAGCATGCACCATACCAACTTGAGTGTGTATAGCAGGTTTTATACTGAAAAAAAAAAATAAACCAGGGACAGAGAGCAGAGAAAAAAAACAGGAGGTGAAAGGGAAGGAGCGAGGTAAAATGGAAAGGCAGAAAAAAGGGAGGGAAGGCTGCCCTGGTGTTGGCAGAAATTGTTTCCGTGATGTTTGAAGTCCGCAACAGTCCAATTAGGCTGCAAAGAATTGGGATTACACACACACACATATCCACACACGGACACACAACTCTGCCCTGTAAGAGATAGAGGCAAGAAGCGAGGAGGAGGGGATGGAGAAGGAGGGATGGTGATGAAGAGTGA
>JAPZDV010000001.1:7911852-7933711 GCA_029814665.1 Acanthurus lineatus
GTGATGAAGAGTGAAAGTGGCAGTGAGTTTTTGAGAGATGGCAGAAACCAGGGGGGAGCAGCCTCCATGCTCGTGACAGCAGCTGAAATCCTATCCACTGGAGGAAAAGAGAGATGACACTCCCATGAAGTAAATGTGCGGGGAAACGAGGCAAGTGGAGGGGGAAGAGATAAAAATGACAGAAAAAATATATAAATCTAGTGTGTGAGAGTCACAGCTAGAGAGGAAAATGGCAAAACACACAGATTGTTTGGACATTTGTGCTCGTTAGAAGCTATGATCAATAGGCAGCTGTTTGGACAGTTTTCCTCAGTTCGGGTGGTCAGTTTCAGCCAACAAACAGCACTTGTTTGCCCTTATTTACAGTTGTGTCCCAGTTACCAAATCCCATCCCTGCCACACAGACTTTTGCCAATGTTTTGCACATAAAAGGCGACACCATCATACAGACTGAAGGTTATTTTAACTACAAATGCTCCGAAGAATTTGTGCTCTTATAAAACTGTTCTCTTCGGTTTCCTCTGCAGTCATTTTGTTTGTGGGACAATAAGGCTTTAATGAATAAGCTTCTGGGGTGTTAGAACTAATATTTCCCACCTTGAAGCAATATCTGAGGTTCTGAGTGTTTTTAATTTTTTTTGCCTTTGCTGTGTTTCGCAGACCTTGACACACCGGTTCTGACGGTGCATCAGACCATCAGCGATGTGCGTGGCAGTTACTACCAGGAGAAGACGGTGTTCCTGCGCTGCACCGTCAACTCCAACCCTCCCGCACGGTTCATCTGGAAACGCGGGAACACGCTCATCGAACAGAGCAAGGACAACGGAGTGGACATCTACGAACCGCTTTACACTCAGGTACACATGAGCACATGCTCAGCACCGACACGCAGGTGTGCAGTTGCTCCCCTCTATCTGCTCATCTTTTTAAGAAGTGTCTCAAAAAATCCTCTCCACTCAGCTGTATCCCCATTTTGTCAAGTTTTCATCTTATCTTGAGAAAAAGCTTTCATTCTAAATCTCTCTCTAAATCGTTTCCATTATTTTGGTCTAACAATCAGTGCTCACTTGAACCCTCTTTAAGTATTATGGTTTGACCCTGACACAGGGGGGTTAGTTCACTAAACTGGCCCCCCATAAAATTGTTCAATTACAAGTCCAACAGGCAGGTCTGTGAAACTGTGACTTTCTCCACATGCCAAAATGGTGTGCATGGAGATCTCGCCAGGTCATCGAAAAAGCATCAAGCTAACCTCTGTCTGGCTTGTCCAAACATGTTAGCCACACTGTCTTGGTAAAATGAAATAAAGGATAACCAACTCGTGGAGAAGTTAATTAGTTAGCTAGTTAGCTGTAGGTGACATAATCTGACAGTCAGTTTAAAAAAAACTCACAACCTCACAGGGTAGACATGAGAAGCCTGCAAGTTGTAATTTTGATATAATTTGCACCTTAAAATGCTACTTAACTGTATTGTCTTGTTAAATGATCATGACACAGGACATCATCAACATACCATACACAGAAATTTTCACTTCAGATCTGTAAAGCACAAAACCAGAAACCAAAATTTAATCCAGCTAATGTAAATTAGCATCTAATTTCCATATAGATTCCAAAAAAATAAAACAATGGCAGAGGTGGGTTTGTCTTTTTTAAGAAAATATATACAGCAAATTGCTCCTTTCCTCATGTAATTTAAGCTCTTTTTTGATCTCTGGTTTCTTTTCCGAGGTAACAATTTGAACCTCTTGTATGACCCTTTTCTCCATCCAAAACATATGACGCTTTTCCACATGGGCCCTGATACAACTTGTTTACTGCCCCTGAAAGGTTCTATAGCTCAACTCATGGCTTAACAAAATAAGTAAAACCAGCCTGATTAACCAGTCAGTTAGGCTCTCTGATCAACTAAACACCAGTAGATAGTAAGTTAACTAAATAACCAACAGTCCCTGAGTCTGATCTCCTAATCCGACTACACAATTGTTGTGTTATGCTCCCTTTTTTCTCCACTTTTCAAAGCATCAGTCAGCCACAGAGCGGGGCCCCTTGAGTTCGATTAGCCAGCCAGCGGAGCTCTTCCCACCGCTGCCTCAGACACTGTTAGCCCAGCACCTACTGCACCATACAGACAGTTTTACAGTATCAAACAAAGTCTTGTTTTGAAAAATCACCAAGGATGATGAGAAAGACGTGTGAATCTCTCTGAGTGTTGAAGAAAGTGTGAAAGTCTATATGAGTGGCATACAGAAGGGGGACACAGTGATGAAGCGCTCTTTTATGAATAGTCCAAGAAAGGATGAAGAGATTAAGTTTTATTTTTTATGCAATGACAATCAGATCAGTTCATTTTCATAATGGTCTCATGTGAAAAGCCACTTGAAATTCATCATTCATATTACTTTATGTTTAGATCTGAGACGCTTCAGTTGACAATCAGGGCATGGCACACACACACAAACACACACACTATGCGTTTGTCTGTATGCATGTGGGCGCCTGTGTGTATCTGCGTGTGTGTGTGTTGTTTGTGACCCTGTTTATCACACTGCGGCTCATCAAAAATTGAAGTGACTTTTACACAAGATTACAACCCAGTTTAGAAAGATGAGAATAAAAAGCTCTGAGCTTTCTCATTGATGCAGTGTTATAAGTAATGCAATGGGAAAAGGGTCATATGAGATTTATGTTTAGATTAACGTTTACATGAGTCTTTCATAATAATCACATAAAAGAGGATATGGTTAAGTATTTTTTTAAAATGTGCTATTTTAGCATGGTATTGTTGTGTGTCTGGTTCGTCCTCTCTAGGGTGAGACAAAGGTCCTGAAGCTGAAAAACCTGAGACCCAAAGACTTTGCTGATTATACCTGCCAGGTGTCTGTCCGAAACGTGTGCAACATTGAAGATAAGTCAGTCACTTTCAGGCTCACAAATGCCACAAGTAAGTCTTTTGTGTCTGTCTGTCTGTATGTGTGTGTGTGTATGAGGTGTGATCAGAAATTTAAGAGCCCGTTCCTGTTGCATACAAACAGGATGCTGCACTGTGATGTGCATGGAGCAGGCTCTGTGAGCGAGTGTTTAAAGTCACCTTGCTTGATCTTCATCAGCACTGAGTTACACACTTTTTTTTGTGACCACTTCACTTGGATGTTCCCATTTGTGATTTCCTAACTCCCACACATCCTGATCTTCATCAGTGAGGAGAGCTGAGAGATGGCTACCAACCTGAGATCTAACAATGGCCTGTGTGTAGGGGAAGAGGCCACAGTGTCCAAGACTGAAGAAGGTGCTTCAGGTCAGGAGCGCAACCAAGAGCATGCTGGTGATTTTCTCTGACCTTTGTGAGGCTGGAAAAATTGATTTGTCCTCCAGGGTCAGACTGTTAATGCTGAGTACTAATATGATGTTCTGAGGCATCTGAGGGAGAGTATTTGATGCAAACGACCTGACCTGTGGCAAACTGGCAACTGGATTCTCCCACATAACAACATGTGTTCTCAATGCCAATGTGAAGCACCACAAGAATGCAGTGGTCACTCCCGACACCCCCTACTCACCAGATATGGCTCCCTTTGACTTTTTTCTGTCCCAAAATCAAAGTTTGTTCTCTGGTGCAGCATTTTGTCTGTGCACAACAGGAGCAGTCTGAGGTTCTTGATGACATTTCGTGCATGCCTTTATAGTGAAGAAAGGGTTTTTTTTTCTTTCAATTTCTTGCTTTGTCTTTTGCAAACTCTTCCTCTTTCTGATTTTCTAATTTCATCTGTTTTTTTCTCTGCATGCTTGTTGCATCTCGGCTCCAGAATCTTTGTCTCTGTCTCTTTCACTCATTTTTAAAATGATTTTATTTGTGCAGGAAAAAGTTATCTCTTTTCTTTCTCACAGTTTCTTACTGCTTTAGTCTCTCCATCTTTCTGTGTCTTCCTGTCCTTTCCTTCCTCAAACCTTTAACTTTTGACACAGATTTACTCTCAGTCTCTCTGTTTGCACGCCTGCCTCCCAGTTTGCAATATTGTCTATCTGTCTTGTTTTTCTATTGCTGAGAGCTCATGTCGGGCCGTCAGCTGTAATTCACTTGTCTCACTCTCTGTTATCATCAATTCACTCTACACCCCTCTGTCCATCTTCACGTCACCGCCCGGCAGTTCTCTTACTTAGGACAACATTGTTGCTGTTGACAAACCTGTCAGGGTTGTTACGGTCTGACTGATACACCGCAAAGGAAAGCATCATATTATTATTTTTTTATCCTTTGTCTGTTGTGTTTATTTTTTTTCTTTTTCTCTTCCTCTCCTCTTGGCTCATTTTTCTAAATGCCAGCCTGCCTAAATGTGTGTTGGTTAATCTTGCAAGACAATATGCAACATTTTCTTTTTCATTTTGCATAACTGTTTTTCAAAAACACAACCAATCATACTTGTACTACTAAACATATACAAACTCATTTATGTATATTAGGTCCTTTTAGTAGTTTTGCAACATCCTTGTTGTTATTTAATAACACAGGCTTGTTTTTTCACACACTTGAGAGCTGTTTAATGATAAGAGGACTGTTCAGGGCCTCGGGTCTTAATCCAGTCTTCTTTTTTCATGGTCGATAGTGTGAATGGATGTGCACTGAAAACATGGATTCAGTACTGTTTAGTGATGACTTTAAGTAAAAGGCTTTGGTTAGAAAAGAAAAAAAAATCTACTGGCCAAAATTCAGCTTCTGTAAATCTCCAAACTAGTTGTGAAAATGAGAGATTTATATCCCCTTGAAGCAACAGTTTAACATTTTGAATTATATTTTCTTGCCCAGAGTCAGATGAGAAGACTGACAACCTCATATCTCTCAATTAAATATGAAGCTGTAGCCAGCAGCCTGTTAGCTTAGCACAAAGATTCCAAAAAGGTAAAAAAAAACTTGGCTGGCTCTGATCAGTCCACCTTCTAGCACCTCTTAAACTTAGTAATTGTGTATTTGGTTCATCCACAAACTGAAATGTGTAAACAGCATGATACATTTATGTATAATTTATTTATTTGTTGTTGCATATAATTCTGGAGATAGCTTAACCAAACAAACTTGACTGTGATAATTTTATGACTCCTGAAGTCAATAAAGGTCCAGCATGAAGGATTTAGAGAGATCTATCAGTAGAATGTGATGGAATCACATGGAATGGATCATAATAATCATAAGTACATTTACATCAGTGTTTCATCAGCTGGAAATAAGTATCTTTGTGTTTTGATTACCTTAGAACAAGACTTTAAATGTAAAGTGGGAGTGGGTCCTTTTCCACAGACACTGTCATTTTGCATGTTATGTCATGTTGCTACAGCAGCCCAGAACAGACAAACTGAACTCCTGCTCTGAAGAGCTGAAAAAGGAAACTCAATAGATGCAATTAAATCAAAACACAATTGACATTCCATTACTTTCATAATACTCATAATTTCATTCCTTGAACAAGGCACAAAACCCCACCTGTTGCTAACAGTGTGATGCAGAAAAAGCAAATTACATGGATGTTTTAAAGGGCTGTAAATAAAAAACAGCAGAGTTTGTTCAAAATTACTGTAAGAATTTTTTTTTTTTTTTTGCAGTAAGAGCAGCAGTTTAAAAGCTCGGTCTCTGACGTGTATTGACAAAAAATCACATATAAGTGTTATTTTACTTTAGGTGTACATAAGCAAATTTTTAAGCAACAATAAATAAATAAATAAATTAATAAATTAATTAATTAAAAAAAAGGCCAAAAAAATATTATTCTTTCAACTGCATTAATGTTTCCTTTGTGTGCCATCTCAGTCACAGACTAAAGAGGAAAAGGAGAAAACAATTTTTCGCTCCTTTTTTATGATGGCCACAAGTGTCCAGGACTTTTAACTTTTCCTTTTTATTTACAGACTTTGAACTGAAGGAGAGGTTATCAATTGAGCAATAAGGCCTCTTTCAGATAAGACATAAAGTTCCCCAGGAGTCTTCTAAAGTGAGCTGAAGGTAGGGGAGATAAAAAGAGAAAAAAAGACTCAAAGAATAAACTTTGTGATAAAGTTTGGAGGATAGGAAACAGATTTTGGCATCTGTGTGAAACACTGAGCTTGAGAGAGAAGTGGTTGCAGACAGATATGGAAGAAAAGAAGATGAAAGACTGAGAATGAATCAGCCTTAAAATGACAGATGGGCACAATTTGCTGAGATTCTCTGAGAAAATAGAGTGATGCTAACAAATCACCAGGCTCAGGTGAGTGTACTGTAGCTGTATTATAGCGTGACTGTAAGCATGTAACTCACAGGAATGCTGTTAATTAAAATAGACAATACACAGGACCAGAGATAATAAATGATGCACCATGATAAAAGAAAAGGGTCTGTCCATTTTGGTTCAAGTCAAAGTCAGTAGGGAATGAAAGTGTGCAGAGAACAGTGTGTGTTAACACACTGGGAGTAAAAGTAAATGAATGCTGAGTTTCTGGCTTCAGTGGATTCTGGCAGGAATTAACAGGTCTCATTAGAGCAAAAAAATAATTTCATAATTAAAAAAAAACTTGCCTAACCAGGCCAGAATGCTCTTTAAACAGCCACTGGCTTTTTGTATTGATTTAAAACACAAAAAGATAATAATACACTCTCACATCACATCATACATCTAATCACTGTTACTATTGTACTTAACATGGCATTCACACTGTCTCTCTTAGGAGGTTTCCCCCTCGTTCTATAGACTCAGTTTTGACTTATTGAACATTAAAATTAATGCAATTACCTGCAGTAATTTGCATTTTACTTATCTTTTTAATATGTTCTTTTTAACATAAGAGTGTTCTAAGGCAACAGATAAAATAAAAAAACAAGAGCTAATGCTCAGGCTGTATATGATGTGTGCTCTTAAGTCTCATTCCTCCTGTCCTCCTGTCCTCCTCTTGGACTCCTGTGCTAGAGATCGATTATATCCCCCAGTCTGGTCAACACACAAAAACACACACACATGCACCACACATACACACGCAGAATCACGGCCATAATAACAATAAGAGTCTGCTGGATGCTGGCACACAAGCTCAGAGACCTGCCAGAATGGCCAATCTGTCTGGACCTCACAGCCTCACAGACTGACAGGAAAAAAAAAAGAAAGACTGCACAGTGTGTGTGGGTGCGTGCGTGTGTGTGTTTTTTTTACAGTTTTTCCCCAAGCTATACACCCGTTGCCCTGAACTTCACATGGTGCTACCAAAATACAATAATGGCTATGCTACAGGAAACTGTTGACTTACCCAAATCTAAAACAGCTACCTTTCCTTTTCACACATGCTCATACACACAGCAGCCTTACGCATGCCATGAGGATGTACCACCATCAAATCATGCAACCATCTCAGGTCCCCCTTTATAAACTGAACCTTTGAATTTAATATGTGTGTAGTTTAAGGTAGATGCTCAAAGTCAGCAAAGAAATATATCTGCTTTGAAGCAAAACAATCCAAAGTACTTTTTATAGAAAATAAAATTACAAACAGATCTGTTTTCAGATCTCACAGCTTGTATAGGTGCAAAACAATTTCAGGCTTATACCTGCATATAGGTGACCATTATAAACTACTTGCGTTAGTGGCACGTGTGTGTGTTGCCATACTTCTAGAGCAGCAACAGTCACATGCATCTCACTTCTGGCTCACCGGCAACTGAGTGGTTTTTCATCTGAAGAGCCAGTTTTTTTAGACTCTGCAATTTGTAGCACAAGAAACACTACAAGTGACACTTAACAATTCACTGCAGTGTTTATTATCTATATCCGTACATTATGTCATTGAGATAAAAACAAATATAAGCATCAGGTGTAGAGCAGTTTCTTTCCAGTCTCTCTCTCTCTTTCTCTGAACGAGGAAAAAAAAAATCACATCGTCATCATTATTAATGGCTATTTCCAGAGGCAAAATCAATGTAGAAAGACAGGACTGGCAGTTGCAGCCCTGCAGCATTACTGCTGTCTGTGTAGACACGACAGCAGCAGCTCCGACAGTGTGTCTCAGGCGTAATACTGTCGAGAACTGTAATTAGTCTGATTCAAAAGCTTTCAGCAGTCAATTGCTCCATCAGGGAATCCTCTTTATGTTCACATTACTCTGCAGATCTTCATAAATGCTTAGTAGTTGTTAAAAAATGTTGCATTTACAGTAATATGTACAAAGCCAGCTAGTTTGGTTGTTATTGGTGGGCCGAGACGCATTTAATGCAACACACACTCGTACAATTTGAACAGATAAAGAGACAAAATCGGAATAAAATAATGGAGGCTCTTAAATAAATCCAGCCACAGGAGACAAATAACACCCCTTTCAGATAAGTGCCAACATAATGATGTTATTCTCAAAAATCAAATCTCTCGACTGAAATCTCCAAAATAACAAGACAAGAGTCACAGACGTGTAAACATGAAAAAACAAAGAGAGAAAAGAAAAAATTAAATAGATGCACAGAGGACGGAGAAAGGGGGACGAATAGATGGACACAGACACAGTAAAAGAGATATTTTTAAAGGAAAAAACAAACAGTTTGTTTTTTTCATCCTCTGTAATATTAATCTAATGAGCGTATTTCATCATTCCTCTGTTCTCTCTTTTGTCCTTGTGGCGTCACTCACTGTTTAGATTAGATTAATCCAACCAAGTCGTGCAAATGTCGCTGATTCACCGCACTGTGACAAGAGGATTGATTGATTTTTATATCATAATCCCAACCTGGGATTTGAGTACAGGGCTCCTGCCCCTCCAGTATCTGCTGACAGCGGCAACCCCCTTCCTCTCATAAAAAGAACGGTGCTCCACAGCTTATCATGTTATTTAAAGAGGTGGAGTACAGGGACTGGGGGGTGGTGTAATGGAGGAATGGAGGAAAACAATAGTTTGCATGAGACTGACAGCTGTCATACCATAGTGGGTTGCTATATATGTTTTTCTTTAAATAAGACAGTTGCAAGTAGCCTATAAGACAGATGGAAAGCGGACAGGACGATCATTTATTTTTATCATTTAATTAATCTAAATTTAAAAAAAAAGGTTTTCTAGTCTTTGAAACCTGCAGAGCTCTAGTTATTATAATGAAACCATAAAACAACCAGGTGTCTAGACAGTAAGGGTGTACAGTATGTTTAATTACTGTAGTGAAATAGTGCAGTAAAAAGAGCAGCTAAAATTAGGAGAAGAGGAGAGGAAAAATGTATAATTGACTTTTTATGACTGTCACTCTGTGAATAATTGTCAGGTTGAGATTTACAGTTAATACACATCAGAGACTTTGTGCCTTTGATTAAAAATTCTTCAACCTGCAGCTTTGTGAGCCACGGTAGGTGCTAATTTGAAAACGTGAAAGTTTTTTTTTTTTTTTAGCTTCTTTTCTGTTTAATTAAATGGAACAAAATGAAGGATGTCAAAATGTTAAACAATGTTTCAAAAAAGTGTCTCCATATTTGAAAAATGTCAGTGGCAGACATGTTGGAGGCAAGAAAGCAACAAAACACACACACACACACACACGCACACACAAACACACACACGCACACAGGCACATAAAAACACGTGTTTTCACAACCTCTGAGAGCCCTGAGTCAGCCATTAAATCTGAAGGAGGAAGGAGTTGATTCAGTCTTTATTGATAACTGTAACTCTTACTGCAATCTACCTTTACAATAATATGACAGTCACACAAGTGCGTAATATATATGATGAGATCAATAGCTGGCAAAGCCCGCTGTGTATAAATTCCCCTTAAAAAAAGCTGACAATCAATGAGCAATCTACAACAAGCCTCAGGACTGTGAATCCCCTGTGGTGGGGCAGTGAACTGCATGTGTCCAGTCAGGTTTATGTAAGGCTCTAATCCATGTCAGAGAGTGCTTATGTGGGAGTGAGAGAGAATCTGGAAACATAAAGGAAAAATAACAGAGACATCACTTTTAGCTTAATCTAAAATCATCTAAAAACTTTTATGCTTTATTTAAAGCTGTTATTTGTGATTTTGTTAATGTGGCTCAGAAGAATGAGGTTAAATATTTAATAATAAATCTTGTGTGTCTGGGCTTTAAAAATGTAGGTTAAATGCCTCCTACAGGAATTTTTCCCCTGTCTGTTCTTGAACTTCTCTGACATTTCTCCACCAGTGTCAGATCCAGTCCAGTCAGGGGAACAGGGTGGGGATGTTTTGCCACGCCACTGGCCAGAATCAATTTGTATGTAAGGCTGCTTTGATCATTTTTTGTGAAGTCACTGGAAGAGGGCCAAAAGTTCAATTTTGTGCCCCCTGCATTTGACCCTTCCAGTTTCAAAACATATTGCCTCAGCTATACAAGTCTGTGCTCTGCTTCACACTCACAGACTGACACACATTTTTATAACTAAGCTGCACTGTGCAAATGATGGAGACCAAATCATTTTTAGATTTAACTAAGATTCTGTATCATTTCCACATTTAAATGTCTAAAGAGGAGCATATCTTTCTTTTTTTTGATCAAATTCAGAGAAATTGGTAATTTTGTTGTCTTTTTTTTACAGACTCTTCTTAGAGAACTGACATGTACATGTACATTCAGATAAAAAGGCATATATGCATGCACACACAGGCAGACGTGCACTGTGGATTAACACCACAAATGTTTACATTTACCTCTCAGAGGCCTTTTTCATGGTCGACATTTTGACTTGTCATAGTCATGAAATCACAGGTTTTACTTAAAACTTTAATGTAAATTGATTACACCCGTAATCTGACTTTAAAATGTCAGAACTTCTCCAGCCCATTACTTTTTGTACAGTTTTCAGTATTCTTTTTTTTTTATGATGTGATCAAAAAGAGAGTTGTCAGTTTTCCATCAAACATAAACCACATATAGTTGCTAAATAGAATAGCTCAGGGTTAAAGTATCAAGCCGGCTCCAGTGCAGTGAACTTAAAATATTGTGGCGTCTGTCACCTCACTTTTTTCCTCAGTGTGTCTTGGTGTAGAGAGAAAATATCAACCAATAGTCAATTTACCAATCACTCCTTGTACTCTTCCTCATGGTGCCACCAAGGATCAACAGCAACATTTTGGTTGCTAGTTGGTTAATGGCCACACTCACCAGATTTTTTGACTGACATAAAAGTGACATCCATTCTTCCAGGGTATGAAACACTAGCATACAGCACTTGTCAGCACACTCCTCGGTCCTCTTTTGTGCTTTTATTTTCAGATGATTTTCCCCCCAGAACCTTCTCTTCCATTTCCGTTATAAATGAATCAAGCCATGCAATTCCAAAGCAGGAGATGCAGCATGGAAGTGAGATAGACAGCAAGTGAGAGAGAGAGAGACAGAGAGAGCAGCACCAAAAACAAAAGGAAGAATGAGAACCAGGTATAGAGCCAGGGACAAGGGAATGTAAAGACACAGATATTCAAGATACAGAAGTGACAAACTGACAGAGAGAAAAGGAGGAGAGGGGATGAGAACAGGCCAGCATGGAAGAGAGGGGCATTTGTTACCTGGTTGTAAACCGCTGTGCTGCACATAAATCCCATTACTTTGGGAAGAGCTCTGGCTGATCCCACCCTTACCGTCACCCACGCATCTCCAGGAAATTGAAGCTATAATTCTCAAATCCCTGCTTCCTGCCCCCCTCTTACTTCACAGAGAGTGTTCTCTCTATTTTTTTCTTCCCAGACTTTGTTTCTCTTCGCTGCATTTTGCTTTTTTCTGTCACCGAAATTACATGATAAATTTGTTAAGCAATTTGGTCGTTACTTGTGTTTATACTGACACTCACTACTAGCTTATTTAGCCAATTACCCAATTACCATGACCTAGACATCATATTACACAGAAGCCTGTATTCTCTCCTTGATTGTCAAACCTTCAAATATTAATATTATCGATTATGAAAACATACAGAATTTACAAGAATATATTTTCAACTAATCTGATGTACCAACTGTATTTAAAAAAGACAAATGCTGTAACACCAAACTGTTCCATGGAGGTTTATTTAACACTGGGAAAGCTGCTTAGCCCTTCATAACTTTGCTTTTTCAGTATTGCAATTTGATCCAATGGAAGTGGACAGTGCTATTTATGCACTGATTGCAGTTGTTACACCATTGAAATTTCTTGTCAGCCTGAGAGCCATCATCGGTGAGATTAGCTAAAGAGGTGTCCCATTAGTGTGTGTTTTTGCATGCACATTTTTGTCACCCATCTAGGAGGGGCTAAGCCTGTCTGCGTGTGTGCACGGGGTTGTGCACATTTTCGTATTAATAGAAACACGCATCTGTAAACTAGTTTTTCGAGCCTCTGTGCACCTCTTTCATTATGGCGATTGCAATCTGTTAAAAGAGAGATTAGATGAGGGGATGTACTGCATAAAGTCTATTAGAGGAATGAATTGCTTCCTGCACTCTGTGGGGTTAGACTCTCACTGAGGATTAACTCTCTCAGGTCAAGGAGGGCCTAGATTTCCCCCCTTTGTCCTCTAGAGCCTGTTTAAAACAGCCAGTCTGGAGTTTGCTCCTTTTCCTGTTTACTCCTCCTAAAAAGCTCTGATATTTATTTATTTTTTTTACCTTATTAAGCTTTTTTAGAGTGTTCTTCAATTCAGTGTTTCATGTTTATACAAATATATAAATACGAGTTGTGACTGCTGGTGGAATAGTGAAACTTGATCACTTCATCTCTACAACTTTCTTTGCTGACCATTTCTTAAGTGATAATAATCTTAGAGATGGCATGGAAGGGTACAATAATGTCAACACTGTTTTTATTTATTTTTTTGTTGGAATAACAAACAGCACATAGTACTGCAAATTATTCTTCATGCAGGTCTTTGCTTAAGTGGCTCTGACTCTGAGGTTGGATTTGTTTATTTTCTACAAGCATCTAAACCTGTTAGAGAATGTAAGCCCCTTTCATCTTCTTTCATCCATTGAATTGGAATGAATTTACATTGGCAAATAAAGTAGGTGTTTACCTCTTTAGCTGCTGCTCTTTGTATGTGTGTGTGTGTGTGTGTGTGTGTTCATTTTTTAGTTTTCATGCTCAAAGAGATACTATTTTCAATGCAAATGTTTGTTAATCGAATAAGATAAAGAACAATAGGAATGAGAAGTGAACAAGTGTATTGTCCGCCTTTAATTTAGTCTCCCAAATTTCCTTATAAACATTTTCAATATATATTATTACATTACAAGGCTTCCAAATGCTAAACAGCATATAGTTATTGTTTGCTGCATGAAGTCTCTCACAGTATCGTCTAATGTGACTTGGCAACTTGTAGAGAATATATAAATAATTTAAAGTGGAAAGTTGACTGAACACATTGCAAACAGAGAACAATGACCTTTTATTTCTATTTGTTGCTCCTTAAACTTGGCCAAATAGTTTCAGAGTGAAGCAAGGTTACCAACACATACTCTAATTTGCACCATGAGCCCAACTGTGCACACAGATTAGTGACTCCTTGCTGGTGAGCAGCTCCAATAAAGAACTGGGACTTGACTTTTTACTCCAGGGTGTTATAAGAATTGTAGTTGATAAGGGAGGAGGGAAACTTTCTACATTACTCCACCAAACAGATTTTTGTAGCCACTCGAGGGATTTAAGCAAATTACATTTTGGTCACAAGCTCATTTCTCTTAATGTTACCTTCCTGTCACCCCATTTACACCCTGTGGCAAGATATGCAAAAACCTATTACAAGATGTTGCAGGTAGGATTTTCACCTACGTGATGTGGAGCATTTTGAATGCTTGAAAAGGGTTCAGCTTTACATCAAACTAGAAAGTATAACTGGGTGAAACAGGATTTTCACCATTATAGGCTGTAGGGAAACCCTTTTTAATGCTTTACATACTTTATTCTAAAAACTCAATAATTCAGAAATGTCAGAAAAAGCCAGCTCACGTCATCCTGATTGACTAGTGTTTGTTTAGGCTTAGTGAGGACAAAGGATGTGTGGTCAGAGCCAATCAGTGGCAGAGTTGGGGCACAAGAAGCCTGAGAAAAATAATAACAAAAAGAGTCTGATTGAATATCCATTGTAACTGTAGTATTGTACTTACACAGTAAAATACTGTCCACATAAACAGCCTTCTTTCGATTTTCTTTTTTTTTTTTTACAGCTTACACAATCTTGCAGAAAATATCATGGCTGGAGAATGTCACTAAAAACACTAAGTGGTTTCACATAAACCATATTTCCCAGCTGCCACTTACCAGAAACAGTTTAATTCTGTTGTAGGTATTTTAGCTAAACATAGATAACAAACCCTCAACAAGCCAACAAGCCCGATTTTAGAAAATCCAATCAGTAAATTTCAAAAAACAAACTAACAACAATCACTTTTTTCATTGTACTAATGCAGTCAGTTTTACCTTTTTTTTCCCACCCTGCACCTGCTGCGTTAAATGATTTTTGCCCACTAGGGAGCAGAATAACTAATAAAAAAAGTTCCTTATATATCCAGCAAACACATGAGAACATTTTCTCTTCAGGGACCTTGAGTCCCTCCAAATTTAAAAAAATTTCCATTATATTTACATTAGCTCTTTTTTTTTTTTTTTTTTACAAATCATCTGATTCAGAGAGAGAGAGAGAGTAAACCAAGGAAAAATCAAAAGAAATCCTATCTCTTATATAACATTGCCTGTGCCCTGTGCAGCTGATGTAAACGCTGTTTGTAGAAATGTGTTAGTTTACCACAACTGCTGAAAACTGAGCAGAAAAGCCGTGCTCAAAGCCAGCAAAGTTACACACAAACAACATTTACCAACTGAGCGAGAGAGCCTGTAAGTCCTGCGTAAGTCCTTTTTATTCTCTTCTTTTCTTTCAGTTGTTCAGTTCTTACAGGAAACTGGTAGCGTGTGCCCAACACTTGCACTGCTTTGGTCCGATCAATCTTCGTCTGGAAACTAGATTTTTTGCCCTAAAGCAGTTAAATATTGGGTGATCTTGCACTTGTTTGGTCAGTAATAGAAAAACATGCAGTTTCAAGGGCAAGAAGAAGGTGATATGGGAGCTGGGAAATATGGACATGAATTTGTGGTTTAGGGTCAGGATTTGCTTGTGTGTCTTTACACACACAGAAGAGATCTGCTATAGACGCTGTGGCTCATCCTTAAAGTATCCATGAGCTTCAATGAGCTCTGAGAACCTGAAAGTTCATTGCAGCTTAAGAGATATTTGCTCCTGTGTATCTTGAGTTCTGAAGAACCACAGTTTTCCTGGTTTTGACTTTGGCTAGTAATGTAAGAACTGAGTTGGTTACCAAGTAAATACATTAACAGTAACTTGCTGTACATTATTTGTAATCCATGATCAAATCAATAAATTGTTTAAAAAAGCCTATGAGTTGCAGATAACTCAGTGCGATTGGTGGACAAAAATGTTGAAATTACTTGCATATCCATGCACACAGAGACAAATGCACACGCACACAAAAGCACACATTTTCCTTTTTTTAATAACATGTCACGTACATGTAACTAATCCCCCTGGGAAGCCTGGTGCAGAGAAACATCATCTACAACATATGTAGGTGTCAACATCTATAAACCCCCAATCTTACAGAAACACTCTGAAAGAAAAATCACAGTTCTATTCAGTTTAACTCCAGAGAAAATAAATTTACTCTTGTAATCCTTTTCTTCTCTCCAACCCCCCTCTGTCTTCCCCGCAGCTCCCCCAATGATCCGGCTGTCAGTGAATGACACTGTGGTGGTGGATCCCGGGCAGGATGTACTCTTAACCTGTGAGATCACTGCAGGTTTCCCCCTCCCCACGGTGACGTGGTCACGATACCCAGGCCCCCTTCCCCTCAGCGCCCAAGTTCGAGGGCCGACGCTAATTTTGCGGGCCGTCACACCGGCAGACGCAGGCTTCTACAACTGCACAGCCGTCAATAATGTGGGCAACCCTGCTCGCAAGAATGTCAATCTCATCGTCAGGAGTAAGTGCAAGTTTGTTGTGTGTGCGTGTGTGTGTGTGCTTGTGTTTGTTCCCAGATGTAAGAGGAGCAAAAAGTGTGTGAGTCCTCTGAGAGCAGTGGTTTTTCATGGTTGATGGAATGAAAGTGCGTGTGTTATTTTTATCTGGATACAGCTGCTGGTTTGGTTGCTAAATGCATGATTCAAGCATGACATATTATGTTGTTTTCACAAATCAACAATTTACATCCCAATTACCAGCCTTTTAAACCTGCAAATTAGGTGTGCAATATCTTGCCCATTTATTTATTTTGTAAAACTCTTTTTATTTTTTTACTTTAATAGCTGAAGGGACATTAAACAATTTATAATAAAAAACACCAATTTCTTTTTGACAAAGTGAGCACAGATACACAAACACATGCAGGTACACACACAGATACTCACACACCTGACACATATCTAAACATTCTTGAAGATATGTGTATAAACACTGTATTTTTAATTTCAAAAGTGCCATCTGTCCATTCCCCGCTACCTTTAGTGTACAAATTTATTCATGTGTGCATGCACCATATGTGTCTGCGTGGTGTGTGACACCCGAGCAGTTGATCCGTCTTTAGAGAGATCTGATGTGAATCTCATCAGAGTAGGTGGGTTAAGTATTGCTTTATTTCTAACTCTCCTGCCTTTAAAACACAAGCCTTCCATTCTCCTTCTCCTCCAGCTATTTTTAGCCCCTTTAATCATCTTTATTCACTCCAATTAGTTAGACTGGAGTGGAAGCAATTAGGGACAATCTCTTCTGTTAGTTAACACAGTAGAGAGCGTATGCTGGATGTGTTTCTCCTGTTAGCTTAATGGGCCTGAACGCACCGTCACACCAGCACAGGTGGCAAGAGAGTAAATGACACACACATACACACACACATACGTGTTCAGTGAGTGCATAGGAATAAAGGTTGGCTGATAGGCAGGGGACACAGATGCATATACACTTGGTTGCGCTCACAGAGTCCCACATTACACACACCCACAACATCGTCAACACATTAACCAGGTGAAGTTGCAGGATCATGTTAACCATATGGTCACTGCTTCACATCCATGGCTCCGCCCAAACATCTTGTTAACAAGCTCGAAAGGAGTTTAAATCAAGCTCCTCTCTCCTCCTTGCCGCCTGTCTCTCTCCTTAGTAGGGAAACAGAGAGCTGTTTTGTATTCAACATGGAAATCTGTTGGGGAAACGCAGCCTTTGAAACTGAAAATTAAATGTGACAGTGTGAGAGTTACTCTTTGTCCTTGATTTTGTTCTCCCCCTCCTCTCTATCCCCCTGTTATTTTATTCTCTATCTTGCTCCTTTTGTCTCTCCCTCCTTTACAATTTGCTTCTTCCTCTCTCTCTCTCTCTCTTTCTTTCTTCTTCAATTTCCTTTTTTCTTTGGTTTCTTTTTGTCATTCTTCCCCCTCCTCATGCCTCACAAACTGTCGCAAACTCATCCACCACTCTGTATTAGCTGTCTTCCAACTTCTTCATCCACTCTTTTTAATTTTTAATTGCCATTTTTGTCCTTCTCTTTCACCCTCACTGATATATCAGTTCTGTCTTTCCTTCCTCTTATTAGTTTATGGGCATTTTTGTTTTTATTTGACAGTGACTGTGACAGCTAAGCAGGCAGGCAGCAAGCAGGAGAGAGAGAACGCAGTATGACATGCAACAACGATCTCAGACTGAAATTGTAGTACCTAGGACTTTTTTAAATCCCCTCTATCAAAATTTTACACTTTATTTAGATGAAAAAATTAAAATCTTTATGAGCATGACATTTATGTTTTTCAAAGTTAGCATAAAAACTAGACTTTGTAGCAGTTAAAACTTTAAAATCTTTCAAAAAATGTGTTTTATCTTTTTGCTGTTGCAGCAAAACAGAAAATAGATTGTCTTTTCCATTTGCATACTTCTTCACACATCTTGCAAATTCTGGTATTGAGTGATTTGTGTAGTGTAAATTTTCTCTGTAAAGCCTTCAGATAATAGAAAACAAAACAAAACACTATAAACATTTTGCTGCAGCTTTCTTTCTACCATTTAAATGTTCTTGAGACTTCCAACTTTCTTTTTTTAATCTAGTTAACCCTTGCCTCTTTCTTCCTCTTTACCCTGCTACCATTGCACTCAGCGATGGGCAACCTGACCTTCCAGATTACACCAGACTCCAACAAGGACAGTGAGACCATCCAGATGGGTCGAGACCTCAAGCTGTCGTGCCACGTTGATGCCACCCCACAGGACAAGGTCAACTACACCTGGTACAAGAATGGTGCACCCGTCTTCAACTCGGATAGCCTCATCCTGCTACGTAGTGACCCAGACATGGCACCCGGTACCAGCAGCTTGGAGATTGTGGACATGAAGTTCAGGGACTTGGCTACTTACAGCTGTGTGGCCAACTTCCCTGGGAGCAGAGTGCCCGAGCTCCGTGTGGACGTCAACATCTCACAGAACAGTGGTGAGTTTTTTCTTTTCCTTTCTATTTCACATCAAATCTGACTAAAACATTTCCATGGCTTTTGAAATATTAGTCAGTTATACTAAAATAGATAACTCAAACTGTCAAAAGCAAAAACAAAAAAAAAATCTTTGTAAATCCTCAATTTCAACAGGTTGAAATATACTTTTTTTGTTCTCATATCCTCAACGGTTTGAACATTGAACAAAACATGAAAATCTTTAGAGTGTCCTCTGTAACTCTCCTTCTCTGTATGCACCTCACCCGCTTGCTTTTCTCTTCTATCATCCTGATTTTACTGTGTCCACCTCCCAACCTCTTATATAACAGCAGCCTTCCTTTCAGTTCAATTGTACTTGTCCTCTTCACTTTAGCATCTATTCATTTACCTTACCTATTTAGAAGAATAACAGTGAAATCAATTACATCCACAAAGTTTTCTCAAGGTTTTCCAACACACAAATATTAACACACAGATGGTATAATGTTAAATCTGCCAAGAAGGGAAATTTTCAAGACATTTAGTGGTTGTTACAACTGTGGGATCATTGAGGTTTACTGTTCAGATTGATGTGTGTGCAGAGTTTGACACTAGAATGCTTTTTTCACATTTATCTGCATAAAATGGGCACTTTTTTGATTAATGAAAACCTAACATTTAAAATTAAGGTGGAAATTTGGTATTAAAGGTGGATGTCAATCCTGATCCAACTTGCAACTTCTAAAACTGATTTTGAGTCATTTGCGACAATGACTTAGAAAACATTTTGTAGCCGGCCGAAAACTTTAGAAATAAACACAAAGTAATGCAGAAGGAGAAAATGTTTTCAAGTATTTTAATGTGGAAATGATACCTTTTTCATTGGGTACATTATTATTCAAACAGAGCATTTGTTTATGTCTTAATCCATGTCGCAAGGAGATCTTTAAATATACACACATCACGCAACTAATTATGCTCTTACCCATATCCAAATGTGAAATTCTGATAGTTTTCATAATATAACTAGAAATATTTCATAGTGGTTCAATTTTAAGATTTGGATATCATAGAAAAGAGCCTTCAGAGTACCATTGAGGATAATTATAATATTCTTAAATGGTGTTATATCAATCCAGTTATTCTAAGATCTGCCTGTTCTTTTAAGTAATTGTCAAAAAGCTACAATATGTTTTTTTTATTTTTCTTTGGCTGCCATTTTTGCATAAAATGTTAGCGTGTGTTTGATAAGAAATGTTGATACTTCTTAATTTTTTTATGCAGCCATTTAAGAATGAAACGATCCGTTCCTTTGCCTTTCCATCCACCCTTTCCTCCCCTCAGTCTCTCCACCGGTGCTGATGATACCGACGGGAGGTCAGGTGGTCAGTGTGCGAGAGGGAGGAAACGCTGAGCTGGTGTGTCAGCTGTTAGATGGCAAACCCCGTCCACCTATACTGTGGTCACGGACAGAAAAGGACCTGCTGATGCCGTCAGGGAAGACCATGGAGGAGACTCCTGATGGCCGCTTGAGGCTGAGGAACGTCAGCCGGGACATGATGGGGTTTTACCGATGCCAGACCGCTCCATACAACGGGCTCAACATCAAACGCAGAGAGGCTCAGGTCCAACTCAATGTGCAGTGTAAGTGTGCTTCAGATTTATTTACCCAGCCTTACTACAACAATGTACAAATCTATTATTTAGATCAGGCAGCAGAAGGCCAGGGTTGCTTTTTTTAGAGCACTCGTAGCATCTCTTGCAGAGAAGCTTGGTGTAAATAAGTCCAGAATGGTTGTTACTGCTTTCAAATACTATTGTTGTTGCATCTTGTCTACTACTAACATCAGACAGAATAAAATGAAACTTTAATGATCCCTGGGCAATGGAAGTGGCAAACAGTCAATAGTAGTAGTAACGTCAGCAGTACAAAGAAAAATGCATTATAAATGAAAATAAAACAAAGTAAACAGAAACACAGAACTTCAGGATCAGAATTTTAATCAGCAGCAGTGTTCATTTAAAGTGTAAGGACTATAGCAAGAAAAGAGAGGAACTTGCAGGCATCATGCTGAATCGCAGTGCAAAATTGACCTAATGATACCTTTACATAGACTTCTGTAGGCTATAAAAATGTCTTGTTTGTGGCTATGGTAATATCAGAGTTCCATTAAATCCCTCCACTCATCTCTTTCCCATCCTCAGCAACAGCATCACTAACCCAAACCCTACAGACAGAAACATAAACGCATGGTAATGTAAAGAGTGTTTAAAAAAAAGGGGAGGAGTAAAAGGAAAAACAGACTTTGTGTCTTCAATTCCGTTTTTTTGTTAAACCTACCGCTTCCCCTTTGTGATCACTCCAGTGGGATCTATCATAATGAAACTCCCGGAGGAAGAGCTTTGAGAAAGGAATAGGATCTGAACACATAATTTCAGTACCCACTTCTCTCCCATGAGGTTGCCTACTTTTACTTACTTCTGCAATGCTCGAGCTGATACCCAGGAAAGGCACTTCTGACTATTGTTCAGCTGCCTGCACACTGCTGAAACTGAGTGTGTAAAGAGTGTACTGTGGGAAATTCTATCCAGATATTTCTGGCACCTGTTAACTTGTATTAACATACTTTAGGCATCACAATTTATCAAATCAAATCATACAAAATCACTTGGCAGCAGCGTGTTCATGCTAAGGGCTTGCTGATTCTGAAAAATTTCCGACTTTCCATCACATTTCCAGGCATTTTCTGACAAACTCTCATTGATTTTGATTTTAGGAAAACAGTGTGTGCATGAGTAGCAGGAGGTTACATACATTATACTGTCACACCCGGTGGGCAAAATCAGCCGACGATATAGAACTTGTTATCATCAGCAGTAACAAAGGGACCCTGCTGACTCTCTTTGTGTGAGTGACAGAGTTGTCATTCTTGTAGCATATCCGAACCAAACAGACAAAAAGCAAACAAAACAACCTGCAGAAAATGGGCCCTATTGTACACCCGGCGCAAACGCGGTGCACCAGTGGTGCAGGTGTCATTGCTATTGTACACCTGGTGCAAGTGTCATTTTTGCCACAAGCATCCACTTGTGCTGAGGGGCAGGAGGTCTGAGAATGAAGGTGCTATCCTACACTCGGCGGAAAGAGGTCAAATGTGCCAGGAGTTTAGACCAGACAGAACCTGGTCTAAACTCAGGGCGCAGAAGTAAGACAGCTTGTACCGAAAGTTACGGCACAGTTGGCCAACGTGCTCACACACTTCTCCACAATCACACACACCGTTCTTTTCTGTTTTTGCCTCTCAGCAGTGTAAAATATATAAGTGTGCTTTGGACATATTTATTGAAGTTAGTAAAGAGTACTTTGAAAACATTTTTAATCACAAAATATGAAGTTTGAAGTAAACAGCTGGTGTATGGGCGTGTGTG
>JAPZDV010000001.1:7933811-7947292 GCA_029814665.1 Acanthurus lineatus
ACGAATGAATGAATAAATGAATGAATGAATGAATGAATGAATGAATAAATAAATAAATAAATCCTTGTAGTTCAGCCGTTTATGTTTGTGCCAGGTGTACGATAGCAATACACCTGCACCGCTGGCACATGGCGGAACCAGTCTTTAATGGGAATGAGAGCGGATTCTCCGATTTGGTCGCGCATTTTCGGTCAAAGAAACGCCCATGAAACACCTATGAGTTGATGAGATGATTCTACACAGCTGATTGCACTACCCGCTGTGCGCCAGTGGCGCATTGGGCGGGGAAGAGCAGGATATGTCAGCTGCTCCTGGAACAAGGTGGCAAAGGTTGACCTGGAAACTCCCCTGAATAAATTAAAACCCCTGTGCCGAACAGAAGTGTAGGATAGGACCCAGTGATGCATACAAAGAGTAGTTTGTTTAGTCTTAGCTTCTCAGTGACACTACAAGCATATGAACAATTAAGAGTTAAACATTTTTTTAACCAATAAACTTAACATTTACTAGTCAAACATTTAATTATTTAATATGTTTTTATTCCAAAAATCTTATTTAATGAATCGCATCTACAGTATTGGTGAAAGCTTGTACTGTATTGTCTAATTGCATTGGTTAGTGCTTGATTTGATTTAGTAAATTTATGTTAATAGATATTTAGTATTTGATTCAACCCCTTCAGCACATTCCCAGTGTGCCTTGTTTACATGTTAAAATTAAAAGACTACTGTTATCTAAAGTGATTGAATATACAAGATATCAGAAAAAAATAGGGTACAACAAAACAAGAGCAGTGAATCAAAAACACATAAAAGCACACATAGATCAAAAAGAGAGGAAAAAACATTAAAGAGGTCTGTATTTATCAGGCAATTAAGAGTATGAAACAAGTCCCCCTGGATTTAAAATTCTTAGTTTGATTATACTTTGGTTTTATTTTTAAGGAGAAATATATTTTACAAGATTTCTTAAGGAAAATCAATACCTCTGAATCATGATATTTTAAAGCCCTCTCCCATTTTCCTTTCCAATATTAGTTAAACTATTTGTTACTAATAAAAAAAACTGCAAGAGAAGCACCTGTTAATTTTCTAATACAGTAGCGCATCATAAAAGTGCATCCTGGGCAAAATCACTAAAAAGTTTTTATTATATTGTAAAAAATAAACAAAAGTTCAACCTAAAAGCAGAGCCAACTATGCGTTTGTCAAGAGTTATGGGCCAGGTAGGACCAATTTCCTGCTCTGACATTCTTGATAAAAACACGCCCAAATCAGTGCCCTCTCCTCTCTTCTTTTCAAGAAGGATTTACAGGGCTTGCTAATGCAGGCGGGGCGGAAGGGCAACACTCTGTGAGCTCTGCTGTCCACACCGGCCAAGTCTGATTAATGGACCAGGTGGCCACCCCACTCTGGACAGAAAAAGAAACAGAGAGATGACACAGATACATGAGCAGGACTGAGAGAGAGAGAGAGAGAGAGAGAGAGAGAGAGAAAGAGAGAAAGAGAGTGGGGGGTTAAGAGAGAGTTTGAAACAGGAAAATGGGGTTAGAGTTGGTGGGAAAAGGAAGGAGAGTATTGTGAGGTGCTGAAAAAGATTTGAATGATTAGGAGTTAAGAAAGAGAAAAAAATAGCAAAAGAAACACCTTAAAGAGGAGATATTACTGCTAAATCAGAGCCAGAAAATGTGTTAAAACAAACTGCTCCTCTCTTCTTTGTTCCCATTTTACCCCATTTTGCTTCATTTGTTTATTTTATCAGGTTTGTTTTGCCTCCTTCCACTTAGCACTGTTGATAAATGTGACGGTAGGATACCATCATTTTTCATGGCAGATATAATTAAGTGGATACACAGATTCTTGCCACTCTTGTCTCCCACTTCCTCCGTTCGCCTTGTATCCCTTCCTACTTGCCCACTGTCTCCAAGAACTGGCTGTTCTTCCTCATTGCCATTCTCATCATCATCAATCAGCTAACTGCTGGCCATGAGAGAGGACCTCTCTGTGTCTTCGTCATTCCCTTTCTGCATCCTGCATTCTCTCGTTCTCTCCCCACCTCCCATACTCAATCATCGACTTCTCTAACTTTCACGCGGCACTCTCCCTGTCATTTGTCTTCTTCATTGTCTCCCTCTTGAAGAGCTGTTTCTCTCTCCCTTCATCCCACCGTACCCCCCCTCACCTCCTCTCCCTCTCTCTCTCCCTCAGTCTCATGTATATTGATTTTCTCTTTGTGTAATGTAAATGTTTGGCTTGGTCAGTGTTGCGTTTCCGGATGGGATCCATTTTGCATTTTCTAAGAAGGATTGCAATAGCGTGTTACATGGATAATGGTCTTCTGACTATGAAGCATTACATTGTGTTGCTGTGAGTCCCGAATGAGTTGCAAAGAAATGCAAAAACAAACCTGCAGAGAAATCAGAAAGTTGTGGTGGAAACTGAAGTAATGGCAGGACCCAAGGAAGTGAAGCATACTGTTAAGCAACATAAAGCCAGGTTACAGATTGTAATAACTTGTCTACCAAATTCTACCGGGGGATGGAGTGATTTATAAACTGCTCACAAACTGGCTCACAACACACATTCCCCCTCCTCCCTACCTCCATCACCATCACTCCACAGTTTGCCTGCTTTCTTTTTACCCTTGCCACCTGTTTCCAAAGTCAGATAGCCATCAGTATGCATACGTGTGTCTGTAAGCCCGAGGGTTTGTGACCATACACTAATCAGTCCATAGGATTACACTATGACCTTTGACAACTCACCCATCCTTCAGTTCTATCGCATGGTGCTGCTGTGGCTGCAGGAAGTGCAGACGAGAGGTCGAAAGAGACACAACAGTAAATGATAATTTAGATTCTGTAAATGGGAAGCTGTACGTTGCTTCCTCATGCTGTGGGACCTGACTAAAAACAAACAGGTGATGCACAGCTGAGAAGTTTTATGTTATGGTGTTTCCAGTCTCTTTAGCATGCAGCAGCTTATCCATGTTCCTCTGGCTGGAGTGCAAGCACAGAATGGTAAACTGTGATTTGGTTTGGCTGTATATAAACTTTATTCTTATAGCACCTGTTGTGCAGTTTAGTGAAATTATAGTGCTGTAAGAATGAAATGATTACACAATGAGACTGAGGTAAAAGAAGAAAAACATAATTATGCCAATAAAATACGTATAGGCACAACCAAGAGATACAGAAGTTCTGCTGCTGCACTATCAGATTATAGAGTTTTTTTGCCCTCAAGCAAACTACTTAAGTGATCCTTTGCATTTAAATGTAGTTATAAAAATGAAGAAAAGTATCTATACATCCACATAATTTTCTGTTTTTTTATTTTCATTGTCAGCATAAGAGAACAACCCATTGCATTTTTTTTCACAACTTTTGTGTTGTAAAATGATAATTACATTAATGCTGGAAAACAAGATTATATTACAGGCATTCATAATGGACATTAAACATCCCAATAAAAAGAGCAGCTAAAGATGGTGTTAAGTTTATGTTCAAACACATCAACAATGCTGTCAGTATTCAGTGGTGATAGTTTAATTGACGCCTACAACACAATAATGTGTCAGTCAGTTCGCTGTGATTATGGATTATTCTATGATTATTTTTAGCACTGCTGAGATGGTTAATCTTTCCCTGAGATTTCCTCATTGTAATGAGCACAATGAGAGCCTCTCTCTGCTTCAGTCTCAGTCTCATGTTATCTCACTGTCTCTGTCTCTTTCTGACTCTCCTCCTCAGTGCAGCTCCTCTGTTGCTCTATCCGTCTAAATTACTGGCATGACATAGATTAGACTGCAATTACACATCTGTGGCTGATAAACTTGATTCATAAGGGACTCTAGTCATGCTGCCTTAACACCAGATCTCATCACCGTTAGTTTGACAATGCCACTATTAGCATCTTGTCTATTATCTACATGATTAGCCAGGGGTGAACTAGCTGGCTGGAGATTTGTGGCAATGTCATTTGGCTGTGTTGTGCCTTGGCTGACCCCAGGGCAACTGCAGCTAGTCAGTCATTAACCGCAGAGCCACACATCCCCCGCCAACAGGTTAATTACAGCTGGTTAGGATAGGTTAGCAGCATGATGGGATTTTGCCTCATAGAAACATCTAATTCCCTCTGGAAGTAACATTTGCTCTGTGTGGGATGGTTTGTTAAAACTTGTGTTTTCTGATGCTGTGAGGTGATTTACATGGCAGGGAACAAAAAGGGGACTATGCAGAGAAATGAGACATGGATGACAGTGATGTATTCACACCACTGCAGCATAGTCCTCATTTTGCAGAATAGTCCTCATTTTTTAAACTTAAAATTCCCTCTCAAACTTCTATGCTTCAGTTTATCTACGTCCACCCTTTATGATGGAAATGGATTTTAAAATGGGTAACTGTGAATGATAATGGGTTTTACAGGGATTCACCTCATCACTGTGCTTAAATTACAAAGCAAGTGCTCCTAATATGTTGTACAGCGGCTGTATTTGAGCATGTGATAAAAGGTACAATAATTCTTAAGTACAAAATAGGCAACGTGCTGAAACCACGAAACCACAGATTTAACAATTATTCTGATCCCTTCAGCACAAAAGAAACTGATGCTGGGTGTTATACTTAACATTTCAACTGCTGAGAAATAAAAAATAAAATGAAAATGTCCCAATTCCCACATTCAATTAAAACTTTAAATTTCCTTTATTGTCACAGTTTTTTGTAAGATATTTTCATTTTAAAATAAATTCTATGAAAATTGTTCAAAATAATTTAAGATCAATATACCTTAACTATGTTTTGATTCAAATTTATTTATACAAAAACTGTTGATTCAAGTGGAGTTGACTTTGAAAAACGGACAGATACAACAATAACAATCAGATAATTTGTGTCTAATTTGGACTTTTCCGCATACTATAATATTCTATTTTTGACCTAATCAGCAGTAAAATCAGTAATAATTAGACTGATTTATTAAACTGTTTTTTCTGTCATGTTTTCAAACAGGGTGACAAGAATGACCGACATCGTTGTGCACGATTTATGACTTTGCTCAAGTACTTGTAAAAGACAAATGTCTTAAAGGACAAATACTCACACTTTGTTGGTCTCTACAGATCCTCCTATACTGGACCCAGTTTTCCAGGATGTGCGCTCCAGGAACTATCAGATGGTTACTCTGAGGTGTACGGTCCTGAGGTCAAACCCGCCTCGCCTGTCTGACATACGCTGGTTACGTAATGGCGACTTCATTCGCATGCCCATGCCTGACCTGAAGGAGACGCCAGAGCTCAAGTTCAAGCTGGAACCCACCAACAACGGTTCTTATGAGTGTCGAGTCAGTAATAGTGCAGGGACATCATCATGCGTATTCAATGTCTCTGGTGAGTGAAAAAAAGATGCTTTTTATCCATTTATGGAAAACAATCTTCATCTGTGTACCCATCCATCTTTCTCAGATTTGTATCTTCAACATTAGGCAGTTTCTTTGTAAGCCATCATCTGTCAGTGACATTTTGACCCCCTCTGATCTCACAGCTCAACCCTACAATGCTGAGTTCTACTTCGACACACCCAACCCCGTCCGAATCCTTAAAGGAAACAACTATTCCTACAACCTGCAGTGGACGCAGAAAGATCCCGAGGCTACAGACCGGATCATAGGCTACTGGATTAATGTGCGAAAGGTAGAGCACTCCTACAGAAAGTATCATTCTCCACATACACACACACCGACCCACACACACACAAGTATCTTCTCTGATATATAGTTATGAAACATAGTTTGTCTAACAGGAACTCACTGACTGTATTTCTCCAGTTCTGGTAAGACTGACATTGATCAGTATTGCCTTAACCAAGACAAACCTTGGTCGCCTGCTTCTGTGTGCAAGCTTGGTATCACCTTGACTGAACAGGCTTATAACTTGTATTGACAAGAGCACACATACGGACAAGTCTGTACGTAGTGGAGTGTGCATGCTAGGTAAATATGGGGCTTTATGAACTTGGGGAGTGTCAGGTGTGTGTAGTCAATCAATAGAAACCTGCACTGAATTATAACAATGCCACTGCCTCCTCTCTTCTCTTTTCCTCCCTATTTCTTTTTCTTTTCTGTTCTCTTGTCCTCTCTTCTTTTCTCCTCTCTCATCTGTGGTATACCTCTTACCTAAATTTTAATGTATTATTTCATGCAGAAATGTTGTTTCCTAGAAGCTGCAGTTCACTTCAGTACACAGTAAACAAGTTTTCTTGCAGTGTGCATATCTGAAAATGCTTTCAATAAAACAAAGTGAATACAAAAGAGAGTAAACACAATAAAAAGTCTCATAATGGAGCAAGGAAGGTAAACAGAACATAAACAGAATTTACTGCATTTTACTTTTATTGTGTTTGCTTATAATCTCATTTTTCTTTTGGATTTTTTACATTTGTTCCTTCAGATGTCACCTATCAATGTCAATATGTCAGTATCAAAAATAAATCAATATCTATTTGCACAATGTAAAGAACAACAAAGTCTGCAAAGGGAGGAGGTTGTGGTGGATGAATGAATCAAACACCAGACTTTAACCCAGGAGATTATAATTTTTTAGACTCAGCTAACATATTATTTTTAATTTTGAGTCCCTGTTTGATTGGGTTCAGACAAAAAAAAATATTCGATCTCCTTAGCTGCAAGTTGCATCTGCCATTATAAATACAAGTAGATTCTCAGAGTCCTTAAAATCAACCTCAAACGGGGACTTTCAGTCTTCAGCCTCTTATATTGTTTCCTTTCTTCTTGATTCACCCTTTTCATTAAAACCCATTGCATCCCCTTCTATAGTGAGCTCACATCACTCAGTCTTATCAAACAAAGACTTCATTTTCCACTCTCCTGTGTCCAGGGAAGTGAGGATGAGTGGGTAAAAAGCTCCATTAGAGGCTGGGCCTGTTTTCACAGAACTAAGGCCACAAGCCCGACTGTCATTTCAAACTTTTTCATACAATTACCTCAATGTGACTGCAAGATTTTAGCTTGGAGTGCCAGACAGACAATAATGTGTTTACTTCTGATGTTGCGAGCACAGCTAAACAAGAGCAGGCCTCCACTGCCAGCATCTCTCATTATAGCAAGAATTCAGTCCTAAGACAGTCAAGAGAGCACAAATTTTAATGGTGTTTTCATGTTTTATCTTGTCCTCAAATGATTGACTGGGCTTTGACGTGACTTCCTTTCACAGCCCCGCTGAGGGGTGTTAAATTTGCCTGGCAGTCACGAACTTGAATTTAGATTAAAATGTACTTGAAAATCCTCTTAAATCTCAACTTTTACTTTCCCCTTTGATAGATTTGAAAGCAGTTAACCGATTAGATATACTCATGTTATGTATACAAATATATGCAATTTCTAAAAACCTACTGAGACTGACACAAATGATCAATATCATGGCTTATTTTTTTTCTCTCTGCACTAATAAGCTTTACTTCTTATTTCCACAAAAACTTAAATTTTTGAAGAACTGTTTTGTGGTCCCCTGATCTTAAGCTGGAAACCTCTAACTGCAGTAAGAAAGCGACCTCAGGACACCCTCTTGTTTTGTTTTTAAAATCTATTCACAGATTACTGGCCTTGAGTCAGAAGACAGAAAGTATAATAGTGAATTATGCACAACAGGCTGGGGGTTGGTATGTGTGTGCATGTGAGTGACACTGAAACAGAGGGAGTGCTGGGTCTGCCAACTTGCTTTTGTCGGACTGAATAGCTAATTCCCCTCCCACTTTAAGACTTGGCAGCTTACTACATTAAATAAGACTCTGCAGGGAAGCAGACAATGAGAGGTGGCCTTCCTAAGATGCACCTTTGATTACATGTTTGAGCTTTATGAAAACTCTAGCTCTACCTCTGCCTTAACCTTCTGCATTTGTCCTCTGTCTTTCCATCAGTAACTCTACCTTCATCTCATGCAGCATCTCTTTTGTTTTTCCTCCATTCTTCCTGTTTCCTGCTTGTTCCAGTTGGGCTCCTCTCCCTCTCTCTCTGCCGCCTCCCCTCTCTCTCCTCTTTGTTTTTCCAGCTCTGCGGTAGGGTGTTCTAAGTGCAGACTTAATGGCATTTAATGTTGGGGGAACCGTGGCAAGTGAAGTAGCTCTAATAAATAGTCGCTGCAAGTTATTATGCTGACAATGTTAAAATAATGAGTTGCATTAAGTGGTGGTTTAGGACTTCTTAAATGTTGTTAAAGTTTAATTTAATTTCAAGCTTCTTTACCTGCATGTTTTTATGTGTGAATTAGAGAGCTACAAAAAAGAGAGAGGGGGAAAAAAGCATAGGGTGAGAGTGAGCAAGGAAGTAAATGAAATAGTGCGAAAGATAGAAATAAGATGGAAATTAAAGAAAAACAGCAAATCTCACTGGTCCTCTCGACTATTAAATAGAGTGGGAGAACATTCAAATGTAATACTATCTCAATTTCACAACCCATTTAATTCTGCAACACTTTCTCCAGCTCATCCTCTTAACGCCCTGACAGTCTGTCTTTTTAACACATACAAAATGATGTAGGGGCTCTCGGGGGAGACATACAGACACAGAGGAGAATAAAAGAGGACTCGGATCAGTTCATATTGAGCAGTACTCTTCACTGTAGGTCTGAGCAGATGGCTATAACTTTTGTATCTATTTGCTTTTACACTTTTACATTTTGTTGTTGTGCAAGAGGCTGTGTTTTTTCATTTGATATAAGGGTCATCATGCCAAAATGTATGTGAATGTAAATTGCTTTTAATTAATGTGGAAATACCTCCATGTGTGAGAGGCATGGTTTGCTCCATGACTAATTGCCAGGCAGTGAAATCCCAGTTTACACTTCTTAATTTAGTTTCGATCTCACTGCAGGGGGGTTCCCTGTATGAAGTAAAAGAATTGACATGCCCACGTTGTTTTATCAAGCTGTCCTTACACTCATTTCTTTGCTCACACCACAACCTCCAGCCCTACGCCTTCTTAAATGAGCACTTTGATTTGTGAGAGATAATTAATATGTGATTACGGCTCATTTAAAGCAATTTTTAGCAGCATGGGCAAATTAAGCTCAGGTTGTCTATCATCAGAATAATTGCAAGAAATGCAAGGCTCTATCATGTAAATATAATTCACTTAACATGCTGGATTAAGAAAAAGTCTAATTAGCATTAAAATGTATTCAAGTTGTATAAAAGGAAGAGGAAATTTTATTAACATGTCCTCATTTAAAAACTTATCAACATCAAAACATTTGACCAGTAAGCCTAAAAGGGTAAGTTGGAAAAAAAAAGGATTTGATCAGTTGAGTTATTGATGGGCTTGTTGTGGCCATAATAAATGTCCAGAAATGGCTGATTGGCCTCTTTTATTGTTTCAGGCAGCTTTACCACCATAAACCTGCAGAGCTGGAGAGCCCCTGCAATTCTTATTTAAACTTATGAAACAACACAATTATACTACAATTTCATACAACTATTCCAACAGTTTTAAAAGGATATATACATATCCTTTATTTAGTGTGTTTTTGGTACTGGTTGTGAGTTCCACAGACATCAGATATAGAGATATCTCCCCTCTGTCATATATAATGGAACTTTTGACACTTAGCTTTTGGTGATCAAAACAGATCCAGTTGCTAAAGATAATCCACAAGCTCTGATGCATCCTTCCTCTGATGCAGTGAAACAATTAGTGGATTTCATTTGGATAGAAAGATAAGAGATTGTCCATGAAAGTGGCATCCACGTTGAAGGCTGTTTGGTCTGGGGTCTCAGCCATCTGATACACTTTGCACACCAGTGATCACCCTCGACATGAGCTTTGGGTCATCCTGGGGCTTGTTGACAGAGATCTTCACTGACTGTGACACAGGAAATTGCAAATATGCATGAACCAGTGGTCACAAAATGTGCATAACTCAGGTGGCAATGATGATCTAAGGATGTAAGTTTCAATTTTAGCCTGCAAAAGTTATTGCTTGCACCTGCCACATACACATTACTATGCTGTGTCTCAGAAGCCTTTGATTGCACGTCATGCTTGCAAAATGTGAAGTAAAACAAATCAACTGTTTTTGAGACATGCAAATACAAACAGACAGAGTTTCATTGCTTTACATTTAGGTGACTGTTCCATTGTGGATATATAAATTTTTCGTTCACAGCATGAACCATAGAAAAATGTAATCACTCCGTACACATACAGCAGAGACAATCTGTACTCCCAAGCGAGAATATACATATGCATTTATGTGTCCGTTAAAACCAAATTTCTCACTGCCTCTTTGTTGTTGTTGTGTTCATCTTTATTTTACGTTCCTTATTTCTTTTTTTTCCTCTACACAACTGTCTTTTCCATTCTCCAAATCTTCCCACAGCATCTCTATATCAGCCACACTTTTGCCTGCAGCGATGGGGTTTGTGTATCATCCAGGTTGTGCTTCCAGCAGTTGACCTGGCTTCAGATCATAAATACGCTCAGGGTCTCTCTGCGCACTCAACACAAAGTCACACAAACACCCATCCCCATTATCATATATATGAGAAATTAAAAAATATTCATGATAAATTAGAGTTGTACATGAAATCAAACATATGAATAATTTATGCTGATATGCAGATTTGCTTGTCTGTTCACAAACAAATCCAAAAAGAGAGTGCATCAGCCTGCACAAGCATGGATGCTCAGACATAAAGACACAGTGCACACATGATGACGATCTGTTCACTTCACAGACCCAGTATCAGTAAACTCAGTCATGATAGAGATCAATGATTAGAGGATAATAGAAAAATTAATAGAAAAAAAATTAAAATTCTGCCACATCCTCGTCACACACAGACTTATACAAACACACATACACACACCCCCAAACGCGCACACACACATGCCGCTCTGTGTCTGTGGCTCTTTGTCATGGCTGCTGCTCTTTCACTCTCACCCTCTTTCACACACTCTTTGTCTTGTTGTGTCTTTGTTGACAATCTGATGGAGACACAGCTAAAAACACCTCCTGGCTGATCCCTGAAAGCATGTGGCACAATACACACACAGACACACACACATCAAGAGAGATATATGGACTTGGTCTATCAACCAACCACATCTCTGCCTCTTTAAATATATCAGTCATTCACTACGGTCACTTTGACTGTCTTCCTCTGCTGGTCCTTTCTCTACATGTTATATATTTTTCTCACCTTCCTCCAGTCCCCTTCCTTGTCACTTCTTTCTCACACACACTATTCAGACACACACACAAACACGCATGCGACACTCACACAGATACACACATTATGTCCACTGACCTAGTAAGGGAGGCAGAGAAAGAAAGAGGCAAGGAGAAAGTTGTTTTTTTTACCTGCAGTGGAAGCAGCTGAATTCTTCCAAGTCACACTTCAGCACCTCATTGATTCATTGTGTGTTTCTGGCTGCCTTCTCTTTATGTGTTTGTGTGCGTGTTTGGGCATGCTTTGTCTTGTTCTTTTCTCTTGAAATTCATCTGCGACTCACTGTAAAAAATTACCAAAACTAGTATGTGTCCATGTTTGTGCACGTCCATGCATATAGAAAGCACATTCGACTTAGTTCTAAGCCTGCGACTCCTCAGCATTATTAACCGATCTTTCCCTGCTAACACACACTCTATGCATATTACATGATCATAGTTTTTCTTTCCTGCTGTATTTCATTTAATTATGCATGTGCTGCATAAGCAGTGTGTAAATGTTTATAAGGATGAATGTGGGTGTAAAATTTTGTTGAAAGGTCACAATACATTTAGCTATGTAACTGATAACCATGCAAGATATTACATCATAAATGTTTGACTTTATGTAGTCAGTGTGGGTGCCAGCTGAGCAAATCTCCTTAAAAGGCTGATATGTTGGAAGCTGCATGTACAGAGTCTTGAACTGTTAACAGCTTCCATAAAAGAGATTTTCCCTCTTAACTCTGCAAAGTGACTTTAACCAGTATTTAACGAGAAGAAAGTCAGAGAGATGAAAACACGTCTGTGTACCAAAACTTCCCCCTAAATTTTCTCACAAGGTTTATTTATCTGGTGACCCTTTAAAGGGGCCTCTGGTCAGAAATCACTGTGCAAATTCTTAAATTAGTAATTGTAGTTAAAACTAGCTCCACAATGAACAGCACTGGGACACTGCTCACAAAGTGAAGAATCAACACTGACAATCTCATAATGTCATTTTCATTTAATCATCGTGAGTGACATTTTTTTGAGTTTTAAGATTTAAGTTAAATACAAATAATACCTCTTTACTTTTACTTTAGTAAGATTTTTAATCTTTTAAATTGAGTACTTTTTATACACTGTTGCACTGGTGCTTTCACTTGGGAACGAGTTCCAGCACTCATGTGAACTTCAACAAAATCCATCAGTGTTTAAGAAATTGAAACCTCTGACCTTTACTCCAACTCTGTGATGGTCTGTTAAAACAAAAGGTTGTTTTGGTGCCTTTTCAGTGAAAGAGGCATTGTCTTGTTACACAACATCCTGCTGCTAAGTCCCTTGTTGAGTCTCAATGAATTTCTTCCAGTCACACTGATGTAATGTAGTGGATGCAGGGATAAATATACCTATTATTTCTGTGTTACTCCATTTGAAGTGCAAGTTAACTGGAGCCCCCAGTGGAAAGAGCAGGCCTTTAATTTCCTCTAGAACTTTTGTGTTCAGGATAGCATCATTAAAGAGGAGAGGAAAAACAGGTCAGAGTAAAAGAACAGATGGAAGGGTGTTTTGGAACGATCAATGCGAATTAGAAAAGTGACATTTGTTCAGAGAAAATGAAGCTTCTGCTTAGAAAACAGGTCACTTTGCCTACATTGTGCAAGGATGGTCCATAGCTGGCAAGAACGGGTAAAATTCTGGAGCAACTGAAATGGAAACAGTCAGGCCAGCAGTGAGAAAAGGAGATTTAACAGCCATTAGTGGCATACGGTCTGGTGAGGAAGGAAGGATTTGACTCATAGTGTGTTGCGGAGCATAACCTTGCAGGGATCAGGCTGTGGCTGCCATGTGGGTCTCACATAAAGGCTGCAGTCGTACCAGATTCTGTGAGGCATGAGGAGGAGTCACCATGGTCCTGTCAATACAAATGATCAGCTCTGTGTTTCTGAGTTGGAATTTGTGGTAGCAGGAAGACAACCAAAAAGATTACAACTCAGCTGGAGTGTCAGGCAACAAGAGCAAAAGCTGTGTCTTTCTTTTTTTGTGATGATGTCAGAGCATACGGTTCTATAGCAATTTTGGGAAGTTGTGGGATGTATCAGTGCCTCTATGACTTACAAAACTGTTACTCTATGGATTAGCAGAGACAAGTAGAAGTGGGAAAGCAAACATCCACATTAAAGATTAAAATCATTTGCATAATTATATCACAAAATTGGAATGGACAAATTTGGGATTTGTAATGATGATTTCTGATGACAAATTAAGTCCTCTACAAG
>JAPZDV010000001.1:7948407-7961460 GCA_029814665.1 Acanthurus lineatus
TGTGAGGGCTCCGTACTGTACACACACTACCTTGTTCACACACACACACACACACACACATAAACACACACCTCTGCTGCATACATTATCCGATAATGGCATGCTGTGGGTGTACCAAGGTGTTATGGTGGAGTGGCTGACCTAATGCATTAGATTGAGCTCACTGTCAGGTCTTTAAGTAGCTGGGATCAGAGGCAGATACACAGCTAATGGATCCTTCTGTCCGTGGGTGGAATAACAGCAATAGCTGTATTAAAAGTGGTGCTAACAAAAAAAAAAAAACACTTGTGACTTAACTTTAAAAAAACGAGAGGACAGTCGGACTAGAAAACATCTCATCTCATCCATTTTTTATTTTTCATCATAATGTAGTCATGCACAGGCAATTAATTATATGCTATTTGGGTTTTAATAATGTGGTTAAACACTGCTTTATCATAACAGACTGAACAGGGAGAAGTGAAAGTTCTGTTTTTAAATTTATTGAGTCTATGTTCTGGCAGCAGCAGGTAATAGTACATCTTTTTGGAAATTATGCAGGCTGATTAGTACAATAACTCTGAGTCACCACTGTCTCTTTGTGTGTGAGTTATTGAGGGAAGACCTTGGTGCAGGGAATCACCAGGGGATGTTGTAACAGA
This sequence comes from Acanthurus lineatus, assembly GCA_029814665.1. NCBI lineage: Eukaryota > Metazoa > Chordata > Actinopteri > Acanthuriformes > Acanthuridae > Acanthurus > Acanthurus lineatus. Next base: position 7,949,049 of record JAPZDV010000001.1, read on the forward strand.
TTATTCCTTTGACAGCTGCTTTGCCTAGTTTACCTTTGAGGATGAGATTGAAGACTTTTGCAGTCCGTGAAAGGTTTAATTTAAGCACTAAAGGTATGTTGACTGGCTTGCCCAGTGCTACCTACATGCCCACAGCCAATTCCATTCACGGTAAACTGAAATGTGAAAAAAACATTCACAGATATGTAAAAGCAAAGTACCAAAAGTAAAAGACACAATGATATGACTACTGGAGTGTGTGAAGATAAATTAATGTTGTTTATTCACAATGTAAAAAATATACACTTAGTGTTTTAGGGCATCCTTTGATCACCCTTAAGAAGATATTGTACTCGCTGGAAAAGTAATCCAGGGTTGAGTTTACTTTGTTTTCTTTTATGTGCCATCATCACAGTGGTTCACTACTTAGCACTTCCAGCAGAAGGGATAAAATTCTTGCCAGAACAGGGAGATGTGCTGGAATTTTTTGTTGTGCCTTAAGTTGAGTTTCTGATCAACTGGTTGACTCAAAAGTCTTGATATCCATGTATATCTACATAAAGCGGTATAATGAGGATGAAGGGGGGGGGGGGGGCAAAGGAGAGAAAATTAAAAGTATGCATAATAGTACTGATTTGTCCTTGTGTTACTCTGTCTGCCTCTGCCTCCCAGTCAAATTTATTGCATTTATTGATCAACATATTATGTTACAAACCTGTTCATACCTGCGAGTAAACATCTGAACATGTCTGCATCTTTCCTGCCTGCATGTGTGTGTGTGTTCACATGTACAAATCTAGAACAAGCAGAACCTGCTGTCGAAGCAGATAGACCTCAAAGGTAAAGAGCCAGAGAAGGGTGTGCTGATGTCCCACACTATATCTGACCTGAGGATCCCTCTGTCCTACGAGGTCCGACTGGCCCCCATCACCACCTACAGCACAGGGGACTACATCAGTCGCATCATACAGTACTCAGAACGTACGTCTTGTTCAAACCTATATCTCTCTTTTTTCAGTTCATATTTATTCATTGACTCTTAACAAAACATAAAAAACGTTAAATGTTCTTATCCTACTTTTTTTTTTCTTTGCAGCCTACACCTATCCAAGACCTTCAGGTGAGGTTCCCTTCAAACTACCATCTTCTTCTTTTTTAAATTTCTTGTGTCAAGCTTGTTGTGACCTGATTGATGAAAGGGTGGCAAAGTTAGAAGGGCACACTAATTTGGGTGCAAGTTAAATTAGCTTGCATGCTGCAAGCAATGTCAGCAAATTTGGCAGGTATGCAATGACTGAGACTTGAATTTATTTATTTATAGATTGATTGATTGATTGATTGATTGATTGATTGATTGATAGAAGGTAAAACATAGTAATTTTAAGATGGCTGAAAGCAGGTCAGTAACATATACCATTACAAAGTGGCTGTGATTAGAGGATGGAGGAGACCACTTAATGGACTGCAACTGGTTATATTGTACGTTAGCTAAAAATATTTGATGCTACTTTTAAAAATAATGTAAGACATCACCTTGTCCCTCCTTTTTCTCTCTGGTAGTCCTCTCTCTTTTCCTGCCTCTTATCCTTACTCTTGCCATCTCTCTCATGTTCTCAGTCAATTGCATCTTGTCTATTTTCTTCATTAAGAGATACGCAGCATTTTCTGGCAGGAGTGGCAGTAGGCTTGGCCAGGGTGAGGCAATTAAAACAACAGCAGATTGGAACAGACTGCGAGACCAACAGTGCAAATTGAAAGGAGTGTGGATGTAGTGAAACAGGGTGTGAATAGTAATAGATTAGCTTGAAACAAAGAAGCACACACAAGCCATCCTCATGGGGCGCGTGAGCCATGTGCATCTGCAGCGGACTATGTGAGCGTCCGGGAAGCCTCCACTGAATCCATCAGCTCGGATGGTTTTTGAAAGCTGTTGTTGTGCTTGCTTGCTTCGATTTTCATTTGTTTGCTGAGTCTCTGATAATGGCAGAGTCTTTCAGATGAGGGAATGAAGGTGACAACACCACAGAGAAAATCTCATCAATCTGACCTAACAAGAGACATCAACATCAAGGATGCTGAGCATTCCCTCACAGAGGTCTCTCTGTGGATGCTTGTTTGTCCTTCCTAATGTATGTGCCAATGTCAGGAGGACAAAATCTGACTTCAGAACATGTGAATGGCAGGACCTTTTTTTCATGCCTTTGTATCAGATCACAGCCACTCTTAAACTTTGTTGTGAGATTAATGCAAATTCAAATTAAGGCTGACATTTTATATAAGATTTTCACTGCAGAGTTGAAGTTGTCAAAGGTATTTATGATACTGAAATATCTACAGAAGTGTTATTGTTAAAATTCATGTTAAAATTTGTTAATTGTGTGTTTTGTAATATTTTTGGCAAATTAATCACATAAAATACTAGTGTAGGGAGATGGACAGAGAGGTTGTTACCCTTACTGTACAAAATTTACACTTAATGGAATAATTACACAAAAAGAACAATAACATGTAATATTTATATTTTTATAATTTTATGGTTTGGACAGCAGTGCTAAGGTTCATTATTGCAATCTGCTACAAAGAACAAAACAAAGCAAGAACAAAATTTAAAAAAGCAATTCAAGAGATTTGAAATTTACTGTATTATTTACACATTATTATTTGTGTGTATACATAATACATGATCAATACTTAATTTATTAAATTATCGTAACTATTGTCAACACCAGGTTTTATTCAATACTCATATTTTATCTGTTTATTAAGTATCAGCAGCCAGTTGTCAGATGGGTAAGACTCACCTGACCAAGTTACTCTTTCAGGCAAGACAGTAATCTGAAGAATCCATACAATGACATTGTCAGACCTAATGAACAAAATCCTCCATATTCTCTATTTAGACGAGTTGCTGCCTCCAACATGAAAGGCTCTTCTGTAATCTTTTTTTAAAATCTTTTACTTCATTGTCAGTAGTAGAAGCTTTGGTTTTCTTACTGCCTTAAATGCATCAAAAAGCTCTTGATTTGATTGTTGCACTGCTATACCACACTCTCAGATTTTTAAACTGGACGAATGAATTTTATAACTCAAACAAACTTAAAACTTAATGATAATGTTAATTTTTTCTCCGTTTTCTTACAGTTAATATTCCTTGACCTAATCACATTTACCTTTTATATTTCCTACATGTGGGAGTCATAGTACTTCAGGATAGGAATAATTTGTGAAATCCACTTCAAGTTTCTCATTATATACCTGCCTCCTACATCGTGCCTTCACTTCATCAGTAATTGCCTGTCTTATCTGCTGCTTACCTGCAGTCTTATCTTCTCACTGCCAATGTATATAGCACAGATTTATAAAACATTTCATTGTTGCAATTATTTTCCCAGTCAAAGTGAGTGAAAAAATATATATTTTATGTCACCTGTAGTTTGTAATGCCACCTGTTTGACATGTCACTGATCTTATGTGTTTTACTCCCTTCTTTTTCCCCATATACACACACACACCTCAGACCATGTGTGTGGTTTTGAGGATGAGCGGATCTGTGGTTTCTCTCAAGACAGGAGTGATGTCTTTGATTGGACAAGACAGAATCACCTGTCGCAGAATCCCAAACGATCTGCCAATACAGGCCCCGAGACTGACCGCAGCGGGACCAAGGAAGGTGAGGGGACTGAGAAACTGTTGTACAGATGCAGTCCCGAGTTAAATAGTTGTATTGATGCAGAAAAAAAAATGAAACAAGAAAAAAAAATCAGAAACCACAGATAAATAAATAATTCTTAATTCTAGTTTCCTGACATAACGGTGTTGTTGGTTTCAGGGTACTACATGTACATTGAAGCATCACGACCGCGTGTTCAGGGGGACAAGGCTCGTCTGCTTTCTCCACTTTATAATGTGACCTCAGTGAGGGGCCCCAAGGGCTCCGGCAGAGTTCCTTACTGTGTCTCCTTCTACTACCACATGAAGGGCAAACATATTGGTGAGTAGCTCAGTGGAGAGTGATGCTCTTAAACAGACATTGTCTTCATTCACATGAAAGCATAAATAGAAACACAATGACATGATTTACAGTTGTGAGCATGCTGATGGTCGATACCGTCGGGGTCCTTATATCTCTGGGCTTCTGTCAAAAGCAGAACTCTATGCTTGACCCTCGCTTGTAGACCTTGTCAGACAAAGCATTATAGGTGTGTGCATGTGTGTGTGTGTGTGTAAAAGAGGGAGAGGAAAGGGGAGGGGATGTTTCCAAAGTTCTGCTTGTATGTTTCAGCCTGAGCCTCAGTGAGTGTGTTTGTGTGTGTTTGGAGGTGGTTGATGGGGGCAGTGGGTGTGTGATTTATGGCAACGGCAAGACACAATCAGTCATTTTGGGGGGCTGTTCATCATAATATGCTCTGTCACACAGCTAGAATGCATACATCTTGTAGCCTACACACCTGCATACACACTTTTACACACACCTACATGCATACTGTGAACAGGAATGGAATTCCCATAAAAAACACAACAGTAATACTTGAAGACACACACATACACAAAATTGATTTATGTGTTCATGTTCCGGGCATGCAGACTTGACTGTAACATTTTTTACACTCTGACCTGCCTTGTTTCCTGAGGATGTTATAGTGTATATGAGGGCACAGTGTGTGAGTGTGTGTGTGGAGATTTGCACAGATATTACCATGCCAGAAATCTGTATTTTTGACTGTATGAATGAGAAAAAAAGGCATTTGTTCAAAGGCTTTAACAGCTGTTGTATAAAGGAACATATTTATTTTCTATAAGTTCACGAAGTTTTTAGCCATGCTAGTCAAGTGGTGTTCAAGATGGCAATGATTTGGGGTTGTTTATTATTTGAGCTGAAATGGCAATTTCATGAATTGCTATGAAATTTGATGCAGATATTGACGATCCCCGAAAGAAAATTTTCCACTACTTTTAAAAATAGTAGTAGTAGTATTTACCAGTTCGATGGGGGATGATAAAATACCCACAACACTTATTGTATTCCATTTAGCCTTTGCTGTACTTTGTGCCAGCTGCTTGTTAGCAAGTGTAGCATGCTAAGATGCAAAAACAAACATAGTTAAGATAATAAACATAATACCTGATAAACATCAAAGAGCTTGCATTACTGTTGTTAGTGTTTTAGCATGCAGATATTAGCATTTAGCTTACATAAAGCCTCATACAGCCCCTTTCATTAGAGATTTGTAGATCTGTAGATTTGTAGACTTCTTTTCATTGGTAAAGAGCAAAATACCTTCTTTACCACCCTTTCAGTTTGAAAACAGAAAAACTGCACCTCAGTGGGCATGTGATAAGAGGTCAGGAGCAACTTCATCTGACAACATAAATACAGGTTAATGACAACAGCTGTGCTGCTTCATCTGCTGTATTGGCATTTCAAATGAGTGGTCACAGAACAGGACAGAAAATTACTTTGACACATGCAGCCACTATTAAAGACAGAGTAATGTTAAGGTAGCAGAGCAGAAATTAGCGGTCAAAAATGACACCAGCTGACCAACACACACCGCATAATCACATAACTTCAAGATGAAGGAAATAACTCTGTTGTCAGTCTGGATTACTTCATCCTGCTTAGTGTCTTGTATTATTTTGTTATTGTTTTTTATGATTGCATCATAGACTTTTGATTCAGAGACAGATATCTGCACAGTTTACAGTTTAAAGCACTTTAGCAGTAATCTGTCACGGCATGTGAACATTTGTATTGTGCACTGTGCTCAAAGGTCTTGCAGCAATGAGAGAAAAACAGTGCTACATCAGTCCCACATTGCTTGTAGTACATTCAGTTACCAGTTACGCCCAGCTTTGTTACAAGCCCTCCCTCAATTTACTGTGTTGTTCATCCAGTCTGTTCCAATCTGTTGTCACTATAATTGCCTTACCTTGGCAGATCTCACACTCCTGCCAGACAGACACAGTGTGACTCTTAATGAAGAAAAGAGACAAGATGCGGATAAGACAGAGGGGGTCAGTGAGAGAGGAGATGAGACGAGGAGAATGAGGGGGGAGGATCTGGACTGGCCATGAAAAAAAAGAGAGTTAATAAAGAGGGGGAGAGAGGATGGAAGAAAACATGGGCTGTAACAAGAAAGGGAAATAAGTATGAAGAGGCATAGAAAGGAAGTAACAAAAAGCTGGAACAAAGCTGCAGAGGAGGCCTTCAGCTCATTGAGTGTTGGTGAGAGGAAGCAAGATGTAAAGCTTTACGTTGGAGTGCTGTAAATAGTTTTAATGTACTGCCTGTACAGGGGTTAATGTACTGTAAAGTGTTAAAATGGCTGAATATGCTAAAAGTCTTTCTGTACTTTGACACTGAACAATTTTAGAAACACGGGTGAAATGTTTCTCTTTTTCCAACCCACATAAAATATACATTTAACAATTCTGTATGGGGTTATATGAACATAAAACAGGTTAACTATCTTATTAGTGTTTTGCAAAATTAGCAAAAAATAAAAAGTTTTTGACTGCTTTGGCTTTTAGGTGTGAAATAGGCTGACGCTGCAGATGAAGACCTCCCCATGTTTTGTGTTTTGCTGGTCACCTTGGTGTGTTTCTCTTCGGGGTTGCTGGCAGCAGCAATTAACATCATTTAATTAGTTTTGTTTGGCATTGGGTAGTGTTTAAGACTGGCTCAGGATTGCAAAGTGCCACTGGCAAGCTTACTTGGAATCACTGGATTATTTTCACTTCAAAGTGATGAAAAACAAATTAGAGTTTGAGGTTATTTAAGTATTACACCTTTGTATGCTATTTTAGATTATACTTTTATAAAGTAAGACTTTCGTTAGTTTGCTGTATGAATATTTAAAGTGCTGTGTGGGGGAGAAAAATGACTGTCTATGTGAAAAGTTAGCCATGGTAGCATAGCCTTTATTATGCTATTTGACATTACAGTGTCACGTTTCTTTTTGGTGCTTTTTTCTTGACCCATGCTGTCTTTACAGTGTGTTTCCCTAACTTTTTGTGTTTCCTGTTTCCTTTTCAGATATATATTATGGTTAGCCTCTTGTCTGACAGGGTTTGATTGAAGAAGAATTTTGCAAAGCTTAGATTTGTCCTTTTTTCTTGTTCTCCTGAACTTGTCATTTACTCAAAACTAAAAAAAAAACAACCAAAAACACATTTTTGCTTGTTGTTATTTATTGGCAGAAGCCAGACCATAATACCATAAATCTCAGTTCTGTGTGCACAGATAAGCATAGTTTTGTCTCTGAGGCTAATCAGCTCTAAAATGGAAGGCAAACAGGATGTGAACTCTATTTGTGTGCACATGAGGGACAGAGCGAGGTGAAATCTAATGCCTCTGCTTTACTTCTAATTATCAGTGTAATTATCAGTTTATGGGTTTGTTTGAGTTCAAGTATTGGTGTGTGTAGGTCTGTCTGTGTGTGTGTGGCTCTGTATCACCACTGTCCTCCTCACTCTTGATTGTAGAGACAACTGGCCCTGATAGAGCTGTGCCTCCTCCTCTGCCTCTCTGACACCCTTACCAACACACTCTGCTTTACCTCAGTCCAATCAATAGACTGCTTATCAGAGACCTCTTCCCTCTGCTGTGTGTGTGCGTAGGTGTGGGTGTGTGTGTGTGAATGTAGGTGGTGATTGTGAGGGTGCACCAGAGATAGTGAAGAGAGAGAGAATGGTGAGAGGAAGGAGACAATGAGGCTCAGATATGTGGAGGTAGAATGAGAGAGTAGGTTGAACAGGTGAAAGTGGGCTGCGGCCAATGTTTCTCTCTATTATATAACCATATAAAATGATGAACGTTACATACAACTCTCTTTTATTTCCATCTGAGGTGCAGTATTAACACATCATTTTTAGCATATACTGACTGCAGTATGATATAAACTGTAGACAACGTGCAAAATGATCCTGTTCTTTAAGCAATATAAAGATGTTTTGGTGAAATGCACTCATTTGGTTTCTTTCCAAGAGTTGCGAGAGAAAATCAATGTTACTCTGGTTCAATTTGAAGCAAGCAGCCAGTTAGTGAAGCTCAGTGGGTTTCAGATTGGGGGGCATAAAAGCTACTGCTGTTGGAGCATACATGGCCAGTGAAAGACAGGAGGTGAAACAAAGTTGAATCAACATGATTTTAACACAAGGTTAAACACAAGGTAAAACTTGATTTCACAAACATTCAACTTTGATCCTTTTGCACTTGCTCCCTCTGTGGCTAATGATTGATATAAATTGTGGGGTGGTGGGTAAGGACTCAGGCTTCTAAGGGTGGGTGTGCCAGAAAAGGGTTTGAGAACAATTGGTGTAGCTCAAAAGGGAAACACCTAAACTGGATTAGCCTAAAAGTTACAAAGTATGCTAGCGCATATCCAGCACATCATTCACACGTTTCATTCTGTTTCTGTCTAATCCGTATGAAAACTGAAATGTCAGTTTTGGTTTTCAGAGGGGATATATGCAAGACTAAGAAAATCCAAATTTCTAAGAATTTTTAAACTAATGCAAAACAGAAATGTTCCAAAATACATGGACTTTGGCCAAGAAATTAAAATCTCAGGACATTTTTGAATAAATATATTTCGCTCTAGTTGTGTTGAACAGTGTCTCGCATTCTCCCTGCCTCACACAGTCATGCTCACCATGTTATTTAACTTCCCTGTTTGCCCCTTTGAACTGGATGCTTCCCCAGCACGCCTCTCTTGTGACCTAGTAAGAAGTTAATTACTGTCAGTTGACTCTGGTGCTTATTCCAAGGTTACGAGTACCTTAGCTAAAAGAAACACATGAAAACAACAGCATGACAAAAAAATTGTGTACAAATCCAAACAAACATCACCATGCAAAAGCTTACGCTTTCTGTGCACATGCACACACACTCATGTACAGTATAAACACACAGATATCTTGCCCCCTGCCTGCATATTTGCTTAAGACACTGGTGGTTGGTTAATGTTCCAATTAGGAGCTGGCTGGGGATCGTCAAGAAGATGAATGATTCTCTCACACCTTAGAGACCCGAGTGAGAGATGAAAGAGGAAGAGAGAGAGAGGAGAAGAAGAGAAAGAGAACTATTTGGACTCTTTCAGGGAAAGATACTAATATTTTTAAGCCTGGACTCCAAGATCATTTGGTGGTCAAGGTACGAATTTGGTGCCCCATGTGTAAAGTAATAAAAAACAATAGAGAAAAGGCAATTTAGCACAGCCACCTTAGCTGTACTACTTTAAAAAATTAATGGACTTTAACAGAATGAGCAGCACAGTCAGTAACAGTCACTTCTCCTGTCCCCTGCTTTTCTCCCTTAGTTTATGGGTTTAACTGTGTGAAGGGGCTGCTAGCAAAAGTAAAAGAGTGCCTGGTTTGTCACAGCCAGCGACTACTTCTATAAGAATATGCAAATTATGCAAGATGCAATTTAGGTTAAACAGCAATAACAGACAGTAACAGTTCTTTTAGCCAATCTAGTGTGCTTTTATTACACTCACAGTAAAGAGCAACAGTTAAGGAGCTAAACCTCAACACAGAGAGATAAACCAATATCAAAACCAATAAAGAATCAGTAAGTTGGGACTTATCAATATTACAGTCTTTATGATTATACCCAAAGGCCCAATTAATTTGCCAGGTTTTAAAGTGAACGAAATTAATCAAGTCATTCAAAGCAGATCGAGGTTAATTGGCAACAAAATCCTACTTTCAGGTCTTGAAACCTCTTTTAAACTAACGTTAATCATTATATGTGTCTGGCTTTCTCTCTGTCTTCCTCCTTGCTGCTGTCTCTCGCTCAATTTTTGCCTATTATAAAATAACACTATTCACTGCGCTGTCAATGTAAAGTTCAAGACGTATCAGGACCATTAATGCAATACAGTTATATATATGAAAATGCTTTTTTTCCATGTCTTACATAAATTAGATGAGGCCGGGCTCAGCTGTGCTTTTGTCAGTAGATGTTAAGATGATCTGCAGTCTGTAGTGATTGGACACAGCACCATCAGTGTGTTCTGGTACTTAGTCCCTTAAATTTTGTTAAAAAAAAAATCTTTTTTTTATATGCTGGTTTATTGTTGACAGCCTATTAGCAGCTAAATTTTTGGTGTTACTGGATGAGTGAATTTATGCCTGTGACAATCAGTCAGGACAGAGCTGACTCCTGTTACCATAAACTGTAACTGTGCTGTAAAACATGGAGCAGTTTCACTGAGATGGAGGCTGCGGTTACAATCAATAACTTCTGCTTCTCTTGTGACTGTAAAGAATCAATTCAATTTTTGTAGGTATGTTGGGATCTATTAGTATTTGGTCACATATCTTATTGCACATGGAAAAGATGCACATGATTTTTAGGCTAGTTATAATTAGGACTGAGTCAAATTTTCAGAGGAGCCCGCAGATTGTAGCCTCTTCATTTAGCATGTGAAGTGTATTTATTCCAGTGCTCAATATGTGCTCCTCCTCTGACTGTCAAGATTAAATCATTTGTCTGTGTTGACGGAAAAAGCAGCTATGTGTAGGTCTTTATGTTTGAAATGTTTCACCTGTTCATTTCAATCATCTTAAAGTCTGCTCTCAGTTTAACATTAATCAGTCTTCAGTCTTTGCTTATTGACAGTTCACTGACGGTTTCTAATGATCTCCTCTGTCTGTGTGTGTGTGTGGCTGTGTTTGCGTGTTTTTCACAGGCACTCTCAATGTTCTTCTGAGAGTGAGAAGCATCGCCTCTGTGGACTCAGTGGTGTGGACGAAGTCTGGTGATCAGGGCCCGAACTGGAGGAAAGCTTTCTTTGACATTAGCCCCAGTGGACCCTTCCAGGTAATGACTTGGTGATTACTTTTCCTTACAAAGACAATTACAACAACGACAGCAGCAGTGAAGACAGTGCACAGCATGTCTAAATGAAACTGCAGTATAATGTTTCAGTCTACCGATGTAGAAAAACCTGCATAAAATAGACAGGAGGATGAAAGCTATGGGTTTGTGTTTGTAAAGACTGTGGTATCACTCCCTTTGGCTCCTACACCAATCAGCTGAGATATAATGCATAATGTGACCTTAAGTTGTGACCTGGTCATCTGTTAAAAAGCCAAATAGGTTTTTTTTTTGCTTGATTTCATGAATTGAAAATCATCCACCAGTGCTTGCCATGTGAGGGTTAATTTCCATCACATACAGACACCATTGGGTGTCAGGTCTGCTTTGACATTTGTGGGAGGAGGAGGAGAAACATGGAATATTATGCTTCACTGTATTTCTTCTCTTCCCTGTTATCTCTGTCATCCTGAGACATTTCGTCTGCTGCAGCTGTTTCCTCTCTTCTGTGCATTTTCCCAGGACAACGGCCTCCACTACAGCCTAGATAGAACAGAGGTGATTTTATCCTCTGGTGGCTGGTAGGGATCGAGGGAATCCCACAAAGAATTGGGATTGAAACTGTGCTTGGAATTTGATGAATTTTTCACAAGGAATTCTCCACAGAGGCATTTAAAGCTCCAACGAACCAGAGAAAGTCGACAATTTTTGATTAACTTTTTGAGCTCCAACTGTTATTGCCACCTCATGTACGGTGATGTCAGAGCCAATGGATATTAGCATCCTGTGTAGTTGGTACCTCTGCCAGCACTGAGCCAATGAAGATAATCACAGCCTCAGAATGTAAGCAATGAGAGACTTTGCCCACTGAAATCAATATTGTAGCACATTATTATTTATCAAGTCACACAAATTGGTGGAAAAAGTAGTATGAATGAAGGCAATGAAAAATATGATAAATATAAATTAACCCTGGGCCTTTATAGTGGAGACTTGGGTGCATTTTTCATGTATTAAATAAATGTAGGTACAGCATTTTGACATTTTAGCACTGAGGGGAGTATTGATAAATGAGGGCCTGTGAGTGAACATTCAGCTCATTTTCTGCTGAATGTCAGCAGCAGCAAACCGATCCACACAGTAGCCAAAGGATTATTCCCTTCATCAGGAATGTGCTGATCACAGGGGGAAGTACAAGGTGTACAAGGTTTCAGACCAATTTGAAGGATCCAAATGACATTCATATGTGGCCAACCGCTGTCATGAATACAGTGACCTGGTGCTTCGGTTTAGTATCATCGGCAGTACTGAATGGAAGGGGTTGGGTATGCTGTGCAAATGTGACCAGTTTATTTGTTCATATCAGTTGTGTAGTCTCTTCCATATAAGATATAGAACAATTAAATTTTAATACTCTAAAAAAAAGGAATAAAAATGTGTAAAAATGTGTATAAATAAATGAGAGAATATTTGAGGCCCACACCTTGAACCCCTTTCTGTCATATTTTATTAACTTTTACATGCATATTTAGTCACCAAAGCCAATACCATCCACCTATGTCAAATTTTACAAGTGCAGATGTGAAGTTTTGTTTACATCTAAAACTA
>JAPZDV010000001.1:7961921-7982632 GCA_029814665.1 Acanthurus lineatus
TGAAGCTTTGTTTACATCTAAAACTCAGTCATGCTCAAATTAAACAAAGTGTACATCCTTCTCTAATATCAGCTGTGCTTTAATTTTCTCTTGTTTTAGTTAACTGGGAGTTAATAGTTAAAGTTTATCGTCGGCATTCAGTGAGTAGTGGAAGAAACTTGTCTGGGAGCCATAACAGAGGAATGGCCTGTGTTTGAGGACTGTCTGTTGACACATCATTGTGGTCCCTTTGGCTCTTTGGCAGCTGCACTTGCAGTCAGCTCTTCTCTGTTGGGATGTGGCCGAGTAAACTACGTGACTCAGTCCTCCTTTCTGACTGGACATGATACTTCCTCTCTTACTTGTTTTTCCCAGCCATTTTTATCATAACTGTGTCTGTTGTGTGTTTGCATGTGTGTGTTTGTGTGTGTGCCTTGGTAAGTTTACAACCCAGCAGAGAAAATAAAAAAAGGGGATAAAAAATGATGATGGTTTTGTTTTGCGTGACTCTATTCTCCTGTGGGTGTTTCTAGATCTCTTTTTCTTTCTGCTTATTTATTTATTTATTTTTCTCACTGCTTATCTCTCTCTCTGGCCCCGTGCTGGGACAGACAGACCAGTTTGTCGATTCTTGCCCTGGTCTGCCTCACACCCCCCTGTCTTAAGGCTGAAGACTGATGTCTCTAAAGGCAACAGACTCAGGAAATAGAGTCTTAAACAAACCAACTGTTAATACACTTATTCACTCCATACTGTACATCTGTTTTATCCTTACACACACACACACACACACATCTACATTTAAATGCATTCACAATGTGTTAGAGTCAGACACGTGCACACATAGGGACAAACTCTTTTTTGAAACAAAAACACACACCAGTCTCCTATCCCCCGCAGCAATTAGCTATGACAGGTCAATTAACAGGCTTATTTATGAGCAGGGGATGCCTGCTAGTTGTGTTGTAATGATTCCAGATACTCTCTGTACGTGCACGGGGGGAAATTGAATCCATGATGAATGTGGGCTGAAGGCCTTAGCTGCAGGCTGCATTTGCTCTTCATTAACTATGCCTCTGCAACACTATGTTTCTTTCACCATTAAAGGGAATATTAAGTCTGAAACAGTGGGCATACTGTATGTTTTAGGGCTCCTCTGTGATGTTGGACAGTGTGGACTTTATTGTATTTGCATGTTAATTAGCCTCTTAGACGAAAGTTTTAAATTGCTGCATGCACACACACTCAGTATTCAGCGCAGACCATTTGTTCTCTTGTGTGACTAACTTGGTGTCACAGTTTCAGGTCTGCCCATTAACACTTTGTGGTGGAGAACACTGACAGGTTTGTAATATGGCAACAACAACAAGTTCGGGTCAATTTATGTTAAATTCTACATTTTTCACTTTTTAAATACTAATCAGTAATGAGTATTATTAGTAAAGTAAGAAAATTGCAATTATAGTGGCATATGAACACCCAGTATTGTATTGGTTTAAGAGAGGAACATGCAGCAAGTCTCACAAAAAAAAAATTCAAAATTAGATCCTGATAACTTAAAAAAATATTTAAACAAAAAAATCTCTTTTAATAAATATCAAATTCTGAAGATAACACAAGAAAACATGTTTCAGGGGCTTATTATTCTGCCATTAGGGCTTTTATTAACCTGACATGCCAGATGGTTTGTTACCCAGAACCATCTGGGAAGTTGTCCTTGGAAACTGTTGAATAAGGACAGGCACTTAAATGATCCTTGGCTTGTGATTGGAAAGATCATTTGTCTATCACAGTCTGTCATGGGCAAACTTCAACCAATCAGATCAACGTACCACAACCGAGCAGGTCTGCCAGCAGCAGAGCCCATTTGTAAAATGAACTGTCGCAGCCAATCAGAAGACGAGTGAAAACATCTTTTACATCAAAATCAACTTGGCTGCATGTCAGTATACACCCCCCAACCTTTTTTTATTTATTTATTTTTTACAGTTGGCTGTGTTTTTAGCTTCCATACATACGTGCATCAAAAATTACACTCAAATCACCGAATTATTGACACTCTGTGAGTTAATCCTGTCAAAATACTGCTTAAGGTTACATCTTATAATTTATATACTCGCTCTCGCCTGATAGCCTGACGTGTTCACGTGTTTCAGTGTATGTGTCTGTGTTAGTGTGTGTGTGGGGGGGCTATGGTGAGATGAGAGAAACAAGGTCAGTGTAAAGGTAAAACACAGGGTGAAGACCAAAAGGCAAAAATGTGGATAACCCCTCCACCTCTCAGAGGTAAAAACGGAAATAGACAAATAAGTTGATAGACAGACAAAACACAGATGAAAATACATGCAGAGACACCACATACACACACTCACACACAAACAACAACCATACACAGTGCCAAGAGAGGCTCACACCTATGAGAGTCTTGTCCTTTTCACACTCTGTCTATGCAGTGTCAAAGCAGGCGGCCTAATTGGTCCAGACACCATAACCTGCTGGTAATGAATAAGAATTAAACAGTGGAGAAGACGCCAGCGAGGAGGAATGTGTGTGTGTGTTTTGGGAGCAAAGTAGGAGGTGTTTTAAAGAGGGGTTGTGTGAACAAGATGGAACGAGACACGTCAGTGTGTGTTTGCATCATCAATAAGGCACTTAATGTATCTTAAATATTCAACCTCCCCATCTGTATCGTGACGCAGACTCAAAGGTAGGTAAGGCAAGATGGATGGAAATTAGGAAGGATGCGTGCGTAAGAGGGGTCGTCTCCTGGGAAACTGAAGGTTGCAACCATGAAACTGCTTTTCTTTTGTCCTCTCTTTTCCTTGTGTGGCCTTTTTTATGTCCACACGCTGGTTCCAAATTTTATTTTTGTCCACTGCATCAAGTGTGTGTTTGAATAGGTGTGTGCGTGTGTGTGTGCCCTTGACCACGTATGTCCCGGTAATATGTCCACTCCATTAATGCAGTGATTCTCAATCATTGTCCATGATCCAAGGTCCAATTGTCCTTTTTTACAGAAGGAATTATGACACAGCAGGAGGAGCACAGCTGTAATTGCTGACATTATGTGTAACTGCTCTCCATTTTGGAAAGCTGCTAGCACACTGCTGGTGCTGTGTATGCACCTGCATGGCTTGCCTGGACACTAAATGAAATTGAGCCATTGCAAATAAAATCACCTGTGCCTTTCCTGCTGTGCAAAGTCAAAATATCCACTGTGAAAAAAAATCTATATTGTACAGATTATCACAGGATCTGTCACTGGCTGAGCATTTGATAATCAGAGAAATCTGCTGCTGTGGTCTGGTTTGAGGGACAACCTGTCCTGCCTTGTAAAGATGGTGGGATACTGAAAATCACTGATGGAAGTGCAGATATGGCAGTATTAGGTAAACTGGAGGCGAAGCAAGAGTCTTCACAAAAATTCCATAGGTTTGGTTGATGGTTTCTGTCTCAACACACTTTTAGCTCCCCTTTTTGTGTCAACCTACACACTCTAAACCTTAAACACCAGCCTGTGTGATCTCATAACAGAAAACACACGAGGATAATCTTATGAAGTTGTAACTATTGTTTATATCCTATTTTGAGTTACAGCAAAGTAACATTAAATGTAGTTTTTTGTTCATCATTAACATTCAGGTTGTTCAATTTATAAAAACAAATGTGCTTCATTTCCATTATAAACAATATTTTCTTAACCTTCATAAAAACTAAAACAGGTATTTCAGTTCTTCATTTTGCTCCACCGAGTTAACGCTCTAACACACGCTCACACAAACTGCTGCCGTGTAACAAACAGAGTTGTTAAATAATGTAGAGAGCTTGAAGCCTTGATCCCGGCAGCAGCCAGAGGAGGCGAGCTGATAAACATATTTTGTTACTTTCTATCTCCCCTTCTCTCACTTTTCCTCCTCTCTTACTGCTTTCTGTTATGCATCGAGCTCCCCAAGGGGCTGATGAAATGAAATAAGAATGAAGAACCCCATTCTTCACTCTTCTCCATACCTTTCTGTCTCTCTTGAGTCTTCTTAAGAATCGCCTGTCCTCCCTGTGCACCCTTTCTGGTCTCATGGTTGCCTATGCTGCCTCCACCCTCTGTTGCTGGTGTTCGGCTCTGTCTTCTCCCAGTCTATGTCTCTCTCTCACTCTCTATCTTTGTGTCTTTCTGTCTCAGGAGCATGCTGGTTTCCTTACAATCAATAATAATGATTGAGCTGTCTGCTGTTGACAATGGGAATTACCTGACACAATTGCTGTTGTTGTGTTCGGCTGTTTAGCTTCTTTTCTATAAGTTAAAATTTTAAAGGATGGCTGTATTAAATGTATCCTGCCAATTTCTATGGCTCGCTGCATCTGAATCTCTTGGTGGTTTAGATGTTTATGAAGAAGAGATGACTGTTGGCAGCTGGGAGGCAAATGATTTAGGTTGGGTAATGCTTTGTTTTTACAAGTAAATGATGCTTCGGCAGCCTTTGGAGAGTAAACAATATCCAAACAGTGTCCATTTCCCTCTTCCTTGATTATTTATATAAGTTCTGATGCAGTAGAGAATGCTGGGCAAGGATCAGCAAGTGTTTTGTCTACATTTTTGGCCCTTAACTCAACAGAAAAATTAAGTTAAATGTCTTCACGCCTGTGGATTTTGCTTGAAACTGAACAAAAGCTGTGTTTATGTCCAGTGTGCATATGTGAACTGTTTAATTTCATGCTAGCTGTCCTTTGTCGACCCTCCATGGTGCATTGTTACGTATGATGACACATTACTGCAACCATCTGTTGTTCACTGGTGTAACATGACCACATGGGTGCTTATGTGCATATATGTGCATCCTTGGGCACATACATGATACAAACTAAGCAAAACATTGTTTTATGGCACAACTAGTAGTCAAAATCTCCAGAGGGTGTCTTTAGTCACTGTTCAAAGAGAATCTGCTGTTGCGGTGTCACACACATCAGCTCTAAATTATAGATTTATGCAGAATTATATCACACCTTCCCTGTGCGCTTATGTCTTATGATATTTATGCCTTCAGTTCATACAGCAGGGTTTCTGTTGAAAATGTCTAAGCCCAAGCCAACAGAGGCTTTATGATATCATAAGGGTTTCTCAGACTTCACAAAACCATAATGTAAGAAGACATTATACAGCTGCTGTCAGAGACTGATTAGTACTCCCTTTGACTGTAAAATTAATGGAGTGCCTCTTTAAGTTTCAGTTACACCCGCTCTCCATGCTCGCTCTGTCTTTGACTCTCTGTCTCTCTCTTTCATTTTTTTTTACAGAGGTTAGAAAATTGGATAAATGTTAAATGTAGGTAATATTACATTAGTTTCACATCTCAAAGGCCTCTTTACCAGAGAAGGTCTCATGTAGACTTCACATTTGGTTTGAACCTACATTCCTGTGTGTTCGGCTCAGCCGCTGTGCCCTACAAACATGACTGTTCGTGACTGAATAGCTGAGAGATGAAGAGAAACACTGGCCGAACAGCAGAGTGTAGATGTCCTTCTGCAAGTTTAATCCAGCAGCTGCAGATGGACTCACAACACGGTCAAATGATTTAGCTGAGTAAATAAACCCTGAGCAAAGGAAGGGGCTGTTCTTTTATGCACACTGACAACAAATAGGCTGTCTTATCTGCTCCTGTCCTTGCACACTAAGTGAAGCACTAACAGTTTGTTACAGGGAAAGAAGCACAAAACACTTTGTCACAGATGTCATTAATGTCATATACAGCATGAGGAGTACAAAGTATATGGAGACCTGATATTCTCCATTACAGCCCATTAGCTGCTGCACTTACAAAGTAAATGTATCTGTCCATCTTAATTAGGTTTTAAAACTGGTGGTTGCTGTCTTTATTTACTTAGATTTTTGTTGTAATTATGAGTCCAGTGAGATGAAAACAGGAGGGAAGACATCCACAGATGACCCGCCCCCATAGCTGTGAAAGTTAACTTGCCGTGCGAGAAAGTTTTGAGCACCTGTGCTTCATGGACCTTGTTTGTGGGTGTGGAGCAATAATGCTTTCTGATAAGTTTTCATTTATGCTGTTTTTAAAATTACTCTTTTGGATTTAGTTGATCCTATCTCTTCCTGGTTTTGAACATCAGTTATTATTGCAAAAATAGAATCAATACATTTATTTTTATAAGTTTATTTATCAAATCAAACATCTGGTAACCCACTTTAACAATAAAGCATAGAACAGAGCAGGAGAGAAAACAGCTCTCATGGGTGAGACAGCGCAGTTTAAGCATTTTAGATAACACCCTGATACAAAACAACTTACTGAGCGACTGTTTAAAGATTAGCAATGTGGACAGAAAAAAAACAGGTAAAACAGTAGAGGCTGTTGATATATTCTGATGGTTTTAATTGAATTGAAATGTATTTACTTTCAAATCCAAATTCCAGAGCTGTGAATGGGAAATATTCTTGCAACTGCATTTATAATCTTTTATAACATAGCTTAACCTTGTCATGTGATCTACAACTTCGGCAAATATAATAAGAACCCCTATAGAGAAATAGCACATACATTACATACATAAACCGGGTTATAGCCTTTTCTTCTTATGAATGTAGTTCCACAAAGATGTAATCATGTTGGATGCAACTTTTTTCTCTTTTTTAAACAGCTTTTCACAGCGTTAGCCACTCGCTGGCTTGAGCCAGATACTTCAGGTATTTGTGGCTGTGACTGTTGTTGTTACCTTACAGTTCGATGTTGATTAGTGTCCTATGAAACTTAAAAAATAAAACAAAAAAATAAGCTAATTTCCCAAGAAAAGTAAATAGAAATGAACTTTGCTGTGACCAGGATCTGTCTGCTATCTAAAATTTCCCGTTTTGACAACATTCCCATGATTTCCTCATTCAGCTGAACTCTCAGAGGACTTGCTTTACAAAGTTAACGTTGTTTTGTTTCACAGAATGCAGCAGTGGCTGCACATTGAGGTTTGTTTCATTTCAGCTTCACGTGAAGAGCATGTCCGTGGAGAACACAAACTTTCTAGTCCTGTGCACAGCTCAGTGACTGCACACACATAAGGCCTTTGAGGTGCTGCCACTCGTCTCTGCATATCCCCTCCCTTTGTGCTCTGTCCAACAAAAGTAATGATGTCTTTGAGAACAGCCTCCCTTCCTGCCTTTCTGTAAGAGCTGTGGCCCAGCCGATGGCTTTCATTAATACAAGACTTTTATTGTAAACCGAGGTTGAGCCAACCCTCAATGAAGCTTTAGAATTTAGCTTGTTTACTGCCTGCTGGCGGTCATTACTACATACTATCTGAGTATATTCAAGTTCATTAGGTGGAATCTGCTGCTAAATAAGCTTATTTGCTCTTGATCTGAGCTCGCTGGGTCTTCATGTAAAACGATGCATTTTTGTTTGAGCTGCTCATACGCAATAACAAAAAGGTTGTCTCCACTATTACACCTTCAATCAGTATAACTGTAGCAATAACTTATTGTTTAACATTTCCTGAACAACCATCTGTCTCACTTCTGCAAGCCTGTCAATCACCTTTCTGCCTAAAATCAAAAATAACGACAGTAATTGGTTTTAGAGATGGTTGATCAGGAGACCAACCAATAAAGCAGAGAGCAGAAAGCACATAAAATGAATGGTAACATGTTGTAGTACATTATTTGTGTCCCCATTCGCTCCTCTGTGGATTACCCAGAGGCCATCTGTGTTCCTCGCAGTGTTTGGTACCTGGGGGGCTTGTTGGAAACCAGGCCAACCCACATTTGTGAGGCTCACACTATACCGACTCTCTTCTGCACTGGTATTTCAAAGCTCTTTCTGTACATCTCTCTCTGTCTCACACACACACACACACACATGCACACACACACACGCACACACGTCCATACACACACATTCTCTCACAGCTGTGTCCCCTCTGGTATGTGGACAGCACATCAATGGGAACATTAAAGGTTACAAGGCTCGACAAAACGACACATTCACAACTTCAACCTGACACTTTATTGTACACCCTTTGATCCTGCAGTCACACACTCACGCACACATGCATGAGCTGTCTATATCACTCAGGCCTCCTCACACACATACACACACACTCTGTGTCACTGTTGTAACAAGAATTGGGGATTAAGAGAGTTCTACTTGTAATTGTTTTGAAAAGAGATTTTGGAGTTTACCTTAACAAAACCCTGTGATGTTTTCCTGAGTATTTGGTAAATGTCACAGTTAAATATCAGGCACATTAAATGTATCAGCAGCAACCTTTTGTGGCCAGTGACCCCATTTTTACACTCAGCTATCTCATAACCCTTAGCACTTAGAGAAGTTGTTCAAGTTTTTCTTTGAATTTTATTGAAACCTCCTTTGCTTATCTGCATCACAATACAATCTACTGCGACAGAAAACATTGGACTCTTTATCCTTGATGTTTTTGAACAAGAGTATATCCGACATATATCCAGCAACCTTTTTTCACTCCAGAGTTTTAGAAACTCTGAGATGAATTTCTCCTCTGCACAGTGTCCAGCAGTGATGTTAAAGTGTGGGTCTCTGTTGACGGTGGCGACTCACGCTTCAGCTCGATCCATCAGCAGAAAACTTCAGGTGAAAGTGCAAAGGCCTGTTTCCCTGAGTCTCTCAAAAATAAAATTAACACGTAAAATCATCATTTTGTCATCCTGCGTTGCAAAGCTGGATATTGCATTGCTTTGTGCTGTGCCATTCTGTTTGATATCTTTGAGGAAATTAAAATGCTCAGCATGATTTGAGGCTTAAAAGAGACAATTTTATTTGTGCTCTGATTCTGTGTATTAACGTGTCAAGGCCAGTGCTAGTCTCTGGGCTTCCTTCCCCCAATTATTCTTCTCATATCTCTAATTATACAACAATATGATATCTCTGCTTCAACCTGCTTACGTGCTTGAAGGTGTTCAGAGGCGCAGGAAGGCGTAGATGTTGTCCGTGTAGGTGTATTTGTGTGCGTGGGTGTGTATGTTTTTGCCCCTAAGGATGCTGCAGTGTGCTAGGCTCGTTCCATTAATGACGTCAATTTAGAGGAAAGTACATTAATAAAACAATATGTTACAAAAGACTTTAGAAAAAAGGTACGGAGTGTGCTGGAGCATACAGATGTGGACAACAAACTATTAATGGACTGATACAGGAACACCAGGTGCATTTTCATCAGAGTTGGCACCTGGAGACACACCTTACCGCAATCATTTTTCTCCTAGTTTGTCCACCCTAGCACTGGAAAAACTGACCACTTCATGTGAGGCGGTTGCAGTACATTAAATCTCTTCCCTCATTTAAAACAAAATGTTAACCACAGACACACGCTGAAGAAACAGCATCGAAGTGTTCTTAAATTAGATGACGATGGCCTTTTGACCAATTAGCCTCTTCTCTTCACTACCCTTTTTTTTCTCACAGCTATCAAATAATCCTTTTTGCACAAATGAGATGACCAACATAACCCATGGAGCCCGTTCTGCTATTCTTCTTTCTTTTCTTTTTTTCCTCCTCACTGCCAAGTCAGTTACAAGGTTCTCCCAATTATTTTATTTATTCATTCAAAGAAGATCTCTCATTCTGGGACTAAATTAGAAGGCAAGAGGAAAAAAGGTGGTGCAGCTGTTGTGCTTCTCTTCTCCCTTTATAAATGTAATTGAATGGGCTCTCTGTTTGGAGAGAAACCCAGCATGAGCCACAGACAGAGCAAGATAACAGGGGTTATTTATGCTGCATATACATACTCTTAGCATGACATTTTATAACATGCACACAATATAGTGTGTCCGAAGGCCAGACGCTGTTGTAGAGAATGCACAAGTCTCAGTAATTAAGACAGATGTTGATAAAATCAGTTAAAGAGCTTTTGCAGAATTATGAATTTCCACTCTTTTCTTTATATACCTTTAGCTTTTCTTAAATGATTACCAGGAGAGTTTAAACTAATAAAATGATTTCATTTGCTCACAGTCATGCTAAACCTTATCAATAGCAAAGAAAGGATTATTTTCATTTAACCCAGCAATATGTATTTGAAACCCTAAACTTACTGTTTGAGACTAAAGGTATAACATTTGCAGATTAAGGGTAAAGGAAAGCCCTAGCACTGAGATATGGTGGTGTTTGGTCTAGTGTATGTTTATTACTTAGAACACAAAAGGGCTTGGGTCTCCTATTGGGTCATAACTGGGTCAGTTGAACTAGCCCTTTGTATATCTCAACATATTCACACATAAATTGATGCCAGTGCTTTTTACCTGTTTTCTGGGTAAATACTCTATTAATACAGCAGATTTGTGTTAACAGATGGAGTTTTTAAAGTGAAGTCAATCATATTTGCCACCCCTCCATGCATGCACCTGCTCGCTCTCTTCCCATGTATCACTATAGGCATGAGTAAGATTATAGATATACAGTTATAATGCAGGCAGATTTTCCAGCAGCATCACATTAATACACAATCACTTCTTATTACTGGAATAACCTGAGTGTTATGTGTCTTGCTCAAGGGATAGTTGGATTAAAAATCTCTGAGACATGATTACCCAGAAAGCACTTCAGCTATCATATTTTATATTAAATATTTTAAAAAAAGTGCAAAAATCTGCAGCTAAAGTCAATAACTGCAGACACGAGAGTTGTTTTGTTGTTATTTTGCAGCAACAAAGTTTCCTTGTTTATTTGCCTTTTCCCTCCTTATATTCCAGGCTGAATACCCTTGTTTTTTTATTAGCTGGGTGCCTTGGTACACCACAGTAATTAGGCTGTCAGTCAAAACCAGATGGCTGCTGGCTAAAAAGAGGAAGTCGCCTGGAAAGTTTACAGATGAGTCTCCTGTTTAGTTTTGTTATGGATCCATTTCCCACAAATCCCATTCCATGATTATAGGTTTTAAATGCAACTTTTAAATACTCTTTACTTACTTTATAGTTAAGAATACTAATGCCTGTGAATTGTTATCTGTGATGTCTTATTCATTTCCAGTATGTCTTTTTAAAATGCAGCACCATGTTATTCATTTACTTGGACAGTATGAGATCTGTTTATAGGCAAAAGTTGCTTATTCATTTGATTCAGATTTGTTCCAGCAGGTCCCTGGCTGTGTTTTTGCTCACAGGATATATAATGTATCATGTAAACTCACTCAGTACTCAGTTACATCTCTTTGTCTCTTTGTTTCTCCCCTTAATAGATTGTGTTTGAAGGAATTCGAGGCCCGAGTTTTGAGGGTGATATTGCCATTGACGATGTGTCCATCACCATAGGGAAGTGCAAGCAGGAGAACACTGTAGCCAGCGCAGGTAAGACAGGTAAGATTTGTTTTTTGTTTGTTTTATTTTTTGACTAGAGAGACCTAAACACCCAGAGAACCACAAAGACTCTGAGAAGTGTTTCCTCCTGGTGATTTGTGTGTGACTGGTGTCTATGTATGTTTGTGTGTGTGGGTGTGTGTGTGTGTGTGCTTGTGCGTGTGTGTGTGTGGGTGTGTGGGTGGGTTTCAGGGAGCTTTAAAAGAAAAAGAAATTCACTCCTTAAAAGTCTAAAATGTGTTGATGACTTCTTTGCGTTTGTAGCAGACATGAAGGCAAAGCAGATTCTAAGAAGCTAAAACAGCTCAATTAAACTGAGAAAAAATGAACTAATATTAGTGAAAAAAAAATAAATCAGGGGGAAGCAGAGAGGAGAAAAGAGAGAGAGAGAAAACTTCTTTAGTGTTTTGTGGTTGTGGGAATATAGCACAGATAGAAAAAGCTGTCAATGTGGAGGCTGCTCAGAGACAAGTGGACACCGCGAGGCATCAGTGTGAAGGCTATTTGGAAGCTTCATCATCATTTGCAGTCGTTTCCCTGCCTCTGCCATTTTATTTACTTCACATTATTCGCTACCTTTTCATCCTTTAAGTTCCCACACCATACCCCCGCCACCTCCTCTTCACCTACCTTCATTATAACCTGTTTCCTCTCCTCTTACCTTTTCTTTTCTATAGCTATTTACCCTTTATTATCTCTATACCACTGCACACTGCTATTCATCTTTAAAAGTCTCTGTTATTTAACCCTTTTAAAAGGAAGTGAGAGAGGACAGAGAGAAAAAAATAGTACAAGTGAAGGAGAGCATCTGTGTTAAGAGGAAAAGAGAAAAAAAACATGGATCCAGCTGTGACAAGGCATCAGTCCACCGGGAGAGTTGTTTTTAGTCCTTAAACTGACTACAGCGTCACCATGCCACTCATGCTGACATGCAAGACAAGTCAAACCAAACTATCTGCCCATGGAAAGAAGAGCAGAAAACTACTGCTGCTTATAACTCCTGTTTGTAATGGCCCACTTTGCTTCAAAGGTGAACCAGAAATAAAAGCAAGTGCGTTACATGACATGATTGCATGTCCGCGTGTGAGAGATTCTCAAATAGCCTAAAGACTCAGAGTGTGACGAAGAGACAGAGAGAGAAAAGGTCAAAGACAGAAGGTGACTGAAAATATGTGCACGAGTGTGTGTCTGAATGTGGGTGTGAGACAAAGAGAGAGAGAGAAAAAAAGGTGGAGAGAGTGAAACAGGTCCAAAAACTAGAAGAAGAAAGAGAATACGAAACTAAAACCTGCCAGCAGTTTTGCTTCAGTAAGAGCTGAACCCTGCCAGCCGAGATGTGCATACAAACACATACACAAACACACACAAACACACAAGAAAACATTAAATTGTCATAACAGCCTTCATTGCACCCTGTGTGTCTACCGACATGCACAAAAACAGCAGGTTGATGCTGCTCACTCAGAGCACGCTGCCATGGCTCTGAGGTAAAATGGGAGGATTTGAAACTATAAAACAGAATAACAATCAATCTTGTGGCTCATTAATTTTGCTGAATACACACCTGATCTTTTAAACACTGTGTAGCCAATTAGTTTGACTTGATGGTGTTCGGAAATCCATAATGCACTTATTTTGATTTTAAAGTTATCTTAAAAATTTAAAGCCTATGCTGTTTGCAACAGAAGTAGATGACTGTTTTATAGCAGTTTAAGCGATTGATTTAAGTTAAGCCAGGTTATGGCACCCCCACTCAAAAAAAGCCTAACTGTCTTTACTATCTGCAGTATATGTCAACCCCATCCACCCAATTCAAAGGTAAAACTAAGAAATTATCTTTTTAATGTGGAAAAGGGAACAAAACATCATGCAGGGCATCGTGGGAGGAAAGACCGTCTTCCTGGAATGACAGATATGCAATAAATGTTCTGAGTGAATTTTAGCTCGATAAACTATATTTTATGCAGCAACATGCAGTGAGAACTTTTTTACTTTTTTATTGCAAGGACCAGCTACAAAGAAAAATGGGTACCATGGAAACAACACAAAAAAAGGGAAAATGAGAGAGTGAATTATTAACATCTTCCTTTTACCTCCTCAAACCCCCAGTGTGAAATGTTAGAGTATGTGTGCAATCTCACACATATGTGCATGTTAAGACACTGGCGGATGGGGTGAATAATGGATGAAGGCGTAAACAGGAAGAGGGAAGCTCATGAGCGCTGAGCTTGTGCGTGTGTGTGTGTATGGGTGTGTGTGTGTGTCCTGCAGGTTTAGTGCAGGCAGAGACGAACAGTGCAGACAGATTGGCGAGTATCAGACAGGCTGGCAGGTTTTTGTCACTGTAAGAAACACAAATGCAAATGCATCTGTCATGACTACAGATTTTGTCACCATGCAGTCGGTGAGGTAACATAAGGATTAAAGAAGGATTAAATTCAGTTCACATTTGCCAGGGTATAATAAAATCAAGTTTAAATCAAACTTATTGGATAAGGCTGAGACCAGGAGCCAGGTGCTTTATCCTCTGTAGAGATTCATGAATAAATGACTTAAATGACGTAAATATGCATAGGTATTCCGTTTTTCAGGCACGTAAAGCTGCATGCTTAGTCATGTTTTATACATCTCGATCATTGTGAAAACATTCCCACAGTTAGCCATAAAAGAATTGAGTTGTGAAAGTTATCTCATGCCAACACTCCAGCACTCTTTGGACCCACCAGTGAAAAGAACAGCACGTAAGATATGCAATTTCACCCACCATGTCACATCAGAAAGGTTCTTCTGCAGTGTAAGAGCAGATACCATTATGCACTGTAATGACTATTTATAGCACCTGAACAACTAATTCATCATCTCCCAGTTCTTGTACCTTTAGACCATCGTAACAGGGATGCACAATCCAGAGTATGAATAAATGATCATAACAGCTAATTTGCGGCTGCAAGATTACACAAACAGCCTCTAAAAAAAATTTCATCTCTCACTTAATTCAAATCAGGTTTGAATGAATGCAATTTTGACTGATAATTTACAGGACAATATCGGCTACAAATGAAATAACACAATCAATTAGCTTGTTTTAAACCTTAAAAACAATTATAGACTCTAACATTTCTTATCATATCCCTTACAGTCATCTCTGTTCTGAAGTATTCAGATATTCTCACTGCTCATTCTTCTTTTACTTGTGGGAAATGGTGTGTAAGTGTTTTGGTTCATGCATATATTCTTTTATTATACATATTGTATATTTCCACCCTTGCCAGATAACAAAGTCAGCAAATGTTTACACAGATAAATGGATGGATATGCAGACAAATAGGTGAAATCATACATGTATGGTGAGATTGTGCTTTTAAATGCACAAGTACAAAGCAGCACATAACATCAATAGCAGCTTTGATCAGCAAACTGTCAAATGGCTCTGTGTGTGTGTTTGTGTGTATGGGTATGTTTGTTTGTTTGAGGGGGAGAGGCGGTCTGTCTGTGACAGAGTGCATTTCTCCTATGAGATTTTGCTGCAGCTCACTCAATTTCCCATGAGGTGGAGGGAGAGTAGGTAAGACTAGTAGCATCACCCAGCTGATACATCACACCTGTGTCACACATATGAACACACATGAACACACACAAGTTTTAAAGCCTTAAACAGCCATTTAAGCTTGTGGTATCCAGCCATTTTGCCCATATGATGCTGTTAGCACAGGACTCCATCATAAATCTGTTGTATCATGGATGAAAATGGAGTTAGAAAGATAAAGGATGATGATGTGCAAATGCAAGACAATGTATTTTCATATGTAAGTGTACGAGTTTGTTCCTTGTGGCTGCATGCATGTTATAAATTAGACAGTATTTCAGAAAATATACATAAATCCGGGCCTTTGGTGTGCTGCACTTGTGCTGCACACCAACCTGCCTTAGGCTAAATCACAACGATTTACTTATGATGTTGATTAGCAGGTAAGAAACATGAGCAAACATGTCAAAATTATTACTTATTAATCAGTATTCTGCTGCAGAATTGTTAGGAGGGCAACTGTGCAAACCTTCAAAAAGAATCAGTTTCAGTTTATGTCACAGTTTTGTCAAGAAAATTTAAACCACACCGCAAATGTCACTGTTAATTCTCATTTATCTTGATGAGCTAGTTCCCTGGTTTAAATTTGAAATAGTGTTAGCAGTCCTGGATTCCTGTTTCACCTGTTTAAAAAGCTCAAAGCAAATAATGCAGTCAGTCACTGTGATAGAAAAACAGTAAGGAGGAAACTACTTGAAAACAAACATACAAAACAAAAACTAAAAGAGTAAGAGAGGAGCTCACCTTCCACCACCTCTTGTTTCAACTCACAGTGGAGCCAGGTGCTCTGTGATAAATGCAGACAAATTGGCATCATAGATGTCAGAGGCAATCCTCCTTCATTTGTTGAATACTGTAGGATAACAGTCCCCCGTGTGTGCCAATAGTTAAACTGGAGTTAAACCTTGTACATGCTTACATTAATACAGTGAGTTTCCCCTGAAAATACTTGCGATGGATACACTTGTATGTGTCAGAATGTGTGTATTTGTGCATGTGGTGTGTATGTATTTGTATCTGCTGTGTGTGGATCAAAGCTATCATAAATATTGATTTTCTGCCTGGAGGAAGGAGCCTTGATACGAAATCATATTGATCTTTATAATACAATACCTACGTTTTTTTATGTCGCTCTGTCATTGAGCAGCTTGTACATGTGATTTGTTGCTTAATTGCTGAACAGAAAAGAGTGTTTCTCATGTATGTGAAGAAGAGAAAGGCTTTGGTTTTGGACACAGCTTCCATGTGAGATTGTAAAATTACTATAAAAGAGAATAAATAGGTAACCTTAGTTGACCATGAGGTCAACTATGATGTCAGGTAATATTTATCAGTAACTGGGTTTGAAACAATTACGCCACATAAAAGATAGTGTGCTGCATCTTTCAATGATTCATAAATGATAACAACCAATAACAACAGAGAAAAAAAAAATTAAGTGAAGCAATCTATCACATGTTGGAGATGATGACATCAGCTGTAACTTCTTTCTCTCATTAAAATCCTCAGAGCCGTCGTGACAAAATGTGGGATCTCAATGGTGGATCTTGTTGTTTACTCATCTGCCCACTCATTCTCGCCTCCATCTCTCTTGCTCTTGCCCTCCTCCTCCACTCAACTCTTTCTTTTTATCTACAGTTATCTACTTAGCCTGGGGTTAATTTGGTGTCAGGGTTAGCCTTGTCTTTGTAAGTATAGAAGGAAAGGGAAAAAGATTAAGAGAACAGAAGGATAATTTGACTTTATCTGAAATTTACTGTACACAGTGTATCATGAATAAATGGTTCAAATGTTTGCCTTCAAGAATTCTTATTATAAAATCACTGGTACAATCAGTAATTAAATGGATAATTATTTTAAGTTTACACACACATGTAAAAACTAAAATCGGTTTTGATCCAAAATCTGACTTAATGTCTCCCTCTGAGCTGTTTCATTCATCTCCAAATAAACATTTAAACACCACGTAAAATGTACTGAATGCATTTTTAAAAGGTGATAAAAATCTTTAATTTTACCTGTTTTCTCAGACAAATTGAAATTCTGAGTTAAAAAAATTATCAAAAAAATATTATTAAGCTTGAGAGTAAAAAGCCCTCATGATTTCTCAGTATGCCTCTAATTATTAAAATTCTTATAAAAACATATCCAGTGGAGACTTTTGTCTATGAAACCTGTGAATTTATGTATCATACCATTTGAAATCCCTCCCAGCCTGAAATATGTCTTTCATGTTTATATTCCTAGAAATATCAGATGTTGACTATACCAACTTCTATTTGTGTATCTTTTTCTTTAAATTCCTCAGCTGAAGAGGTCTTTAGGTCCGTGGACTTTCCTAAAATATGAGATTTAAATGAAAGTTTACATTTTCACAACCACTTCAGCTTCGATCTGAGGTGTAAACATATATGTCTGTGTCTTTCCAGTGTTTCCTCTAAGTTCATGCTTTACATGTCTTGATGTGCACAGCCCTTTCACTGGCTAAACTAGCATAAGCGGCTGTAGCGGTGGCTGTACAAGACTTTAATATCAGATGCAGAATTTCTCAATTGAGGAGAAAAACTGGGCTTTGAGCCCCTTTTAAGAGCTTTTTGTCTCTGTTTTAGGTAAAACATAATATTAATCAAAATACAATGTCAATCATATACCATATATCGATTTACATAGGAATAGCAAGCTAGGAGCTAACAACTTGGTGTCTCTTAGTATTTTCTTGTTATATGTAAACAGAGAAGATGACTATTATCCTTTTTTTGTGTCCACAGTTCTGATTGGTGGATCACACTCGCTCCCATTGGCCAGCTGGCTGACCTTTGGCCTCTCCTGCTTCCTGTCTCTACTCTACAGATGATGAGCACTTCCCACAACACCACCTGTCTGTAGAGACAGACACTGCCCTGACTCGTGCTCTTTTATTTCTCTCTCTCTGCCCTTCCCCCGTCCTCTCCCCGACTCACCCGTCCCCCTTCCTGTTTCACCTTCTCCACTTGTGTCTTTCTGCCCTTCATGCATCCATTTCCTCCATCTCACTTAGATAAATGGTAAAAACAAGTCTTTGTCTAGTTTTTCCTGCTCTGCTTTCTTTAAGCTTTTCCTCTTCAGACACTCACTATAACCAACTGACAGCTCATATTGTATTTAAGGTGAACATATGTAATGATCATTGACATTTAAACTTCAAACTCTCTCCTTTGTCAGTCTAGTTATCTGTTTAGATTCGCCTTATCCATGTCAGAGTGTCACTTTGTCACCTTTTCCTCTCCTTCACCAACCTTCCTCATCTGTACATGCCCCCTCTCATGTATCTTCACTCCCTAGAACCACAATCCTTGACGGCCCCTCCACCCTTTTCCCAAGACACACCAAAGTGTCGGACACTCTACCAAAGATGACAAAGGACCTGAGGGAATAAAACGAGGAAACAGGGATTCCAGGAATAAACTGAAAGAGAGAGAGAGAGAAAGTGAGAACAAAATCCTTCCTTTTTTTAGAAGAGGATCTCCCCTTCAACCCAACCTTTGGGACTATGGGAGTTTCTGAATGACAAAAGGGACAGATGAAAAATACTGATGAATAAATGAATGAATGAATAAACAGATGAATGGTGAGGAGGAAAGGATGAACCAGAACCAGAGGAAAAAAGAAGGATGCTCCTGGTAGCCTCTCTGCTTGCCCTCTGCTTGCCACATGAGACGAACCTCAGTGCGGATTATACGTGTACATTTATCTCTATATATATTAAATATAACAAAGTTTAAACAAAAACACAACAAGGACCAGTGGAGGACTTTACAAAGTGAAATTAAAGAAGCACAACGTTTATACAACCTCTGCTGTTCCTTTGGGTTTTATTCTACTTATCATGTGATGTTGCAGTTTGTCAGACCTACTCAATGTTTTTGATATTTTATTTCTTTTCTGTTTAATTTTGTTTTGTTTATAGCATTCTAAGGGTCGATGGCAATGGGTCATAAAGAATTATATTAATATTTATGAGAGGGAGAGATGATGATTTGTGATCAAGAGCCTGAGCTGAACAGGAGAAGAGAAATGCAAGGATGATCCAAGCCACCTGGATAGAAACCTCAAATTTGTTTGCAGATGAACACACACACTCACACACACAGAAAACGCTCACTGAGTTTTTCCTCGCTGACATCACAGTCAGGCCCTCAGCTCACCCTCAGCCTCCAGCACATGACTCATCAGTGAATGACACAGAAGGGAAAACCACGGATGGTAGATGCAATGTTTCCATTTCGGCTCCCTTACCATGAACTTCCCATCACTGGACACCATGACTCAGTTGTCTGGATTGATAAACCACGACAGAGTAGCTGGATATGTCTCTACAGAATAAAGAGGCATGGTGTGGTACAGGGGGCCAGAAAAGAGCCTCCAGTGGGTTTAGTTAAATATATGATCAGAGAGCAGCTGTCTCTCCACAGGCTAATGAATGTCATGTATGAATTCCTCATACACCTAGGAGTGAAAGATGGAGATGAGTGTCAGTATCCAGCAGGTGTGCAGTGATTATCACATATCAGATCCTCAATTGTCAATGTTTAATTAATGTCGAATGTCTGTTTTGGAACATGTTTCATAATCACATAGATATGATTGTTAACTTAAAGCAATACTCATATCTATAGATCTATATACCATAGTTTATGATCACGTTTAAGACAGCATTTCAGTTTGCAGGTGAATAATCTTTTCAAAAAACATCATAATTGGTACATTTTCCTCATTTGTCAATCCTGATTTATAATAACTGGTGATTGCGCCTTTTAAAAATTCCACAAATGAAGCTGTAGTTTTGTTTTTTTACATGTATGTTTGAATTTTGTTGCATCATGGTTCAACTCATATCAAGGAAACTCTGCTGTTGTGTTTCATTATCGTGCGCATTTCATGTGAACCAGTCATTTTAACACCATGTGCATTTTTCTTTGCATCATGCTATTTCATTTGATCAGTGAATTTTTTTTGTTTTTTTTTTCTTTGGTCGCTTCAAGTTGTATTTTTTTTTCAGTCCTAAATAGCACATAATGAAAGAAAATGTTGTGCCTGGTGGTTTGACCAGTGAGTGGCACTTTCCCTGTTATAGCATGTTGGACAAATGTGAATCTCCACAAAATGCAGTGTATATTATATGAACATAGAAGCCCTGTGAAAGTCTCAACATTGCAAAAATTTGTTATGTTTTGTAGCTTTATCTCCGATTACGTAATTGTACTTTGGTTTGATGAGTGCACTTGATGGCAGGTTGTACCAGAATGACACAAATTATTTTAGAAGTAAATTTGAGTATCATGCTTTTTCTGTAAATGTAACATTAAGCAATCATATACTCAAAGACTGAGCTTAAAATATTTTCAACTTTTTTTATAATCTCCTCGTAATACCCTGAATACCATGAATACCTTTATTATTTTAGCAGAATACAATATAAGGCATTCATTGTGATACCTCCAATACCACCAGCCCGTATGGCTATGGTAATTGGATACATGTGGTCTTAATATCAGCTTATGTTGTACAGTATCATTAGCATTATAAGCACTTAAGCAGCACACTGGGTCTGTACATTATCCATATAGTACTATAACATTTTTTGAAAAATCATTAAGCATTGATGTGCATGGCATTTCATCATGCTAGCTGTCAAATCCTTCTTCATATTGCCTCATATTGCAATGTCAGTAACAGGGGAAACACTACTACTGTTGTCATGTTACAGCTGCAAACAAATAACAGACAGAAGACTGTGAAATTCTCACAACATTGTTGTCAGTAAGCCTATTCGTATTTCCCAAG
>JAPZDV010000001.1:7982732-7999832 GCA_029814665.1 Acanthurus lineatus
ATGATTACAGTTTCTAGGAGACCAGGTTGCTGTACCAGGTGTTGGGAATTTAATGTGGACTTTAGTAACTTTACAGCACACCTGCTAAAGTAAAACCTGCACACAGGTGCCTAAAAAACAAAAGCAGTAGACCAAAATGAATAACCAAAAGTCCATTTTGCCACCTGCATTGACACAGTTTCATAACAGATTTGTTCAGAGACGCATAATAACCAAACAGGCACAGGCAGATAGAAAAATTTCCAAACATCCAGCATATACCCCCCTTACCCCTCTTTTGCTGGCGTGAAAATAGAGCCCTTTATCTCCTCTATTTCCTTCTTTTGTCAATTACTTTCAGCCCCTTACAAACAGGCTCAGCCTCTCGGCCACAGCTAATGGAGACCACATCAGAGCTCAGGCTTACAAATCTAAACTCAAGCCCACCTGAGAGAGCTTCGGCTGGACCAGTGCACAGTGGGATTCATTTGATCCGACTCTGCATCTCACTGGTGGACATGAGGAGGAGAAAGTGGTGTCTATTAGGATGAAGTAGGAAATGAAGGAGGCTGAGACTCACACCATGCTCTGTGAGCGAGGAGACACACAGTTAAGGGAGGACAGTTTGAGTCAAAGTGTGTTTGTGTGTGCTGACTTAGAAGTACATATATATATTTACAAGTATATGTGTATTTTTCAGAGGGAAGATATTAGTTACAACCCTGTTTGTTTTTCATCTAAAGTCTCCTCCCTCGCTCCACATCTTCTTTTTATTTCCAGCCTCTCAGTCAGTTCTTATTCTTGTTTTCTTCCTCTTGCAGGTTCTCCTTTTCTTTTCCTTTTCTCTCCCCGTCTTCTGGCTTTAGCTGCACTATATGAGCTAATCAGTGTCTAATCTCACTTTTAATTCTCTTCCTATTAACCTCTTGCTATCATTTGTTTTACCATTACCCCTCCACACACATGCACGCTTAAATTGCCTTCTGATCTAAATTGCGGTTTATTTTCACATCATGACAGAGATATGCTGAGTTAATTACAGGGCTCATATTAACGTCAGAGAAAAGGGAGGAGGAGAGGGGAGAGAAAGAAGGGATATTGAATGTACAAGCTTGGCAAGCTCCTACTACCAACTAAAATCATGATGTTTTTCCTTTTTATTTCTCCAGATAATACCAGTGTTGGGGCTAATTCATTTATATGTCAAAATATTGTTTTTTGTTCTTTTATTGAAATCAAGAAAAGTATGAAATATAGTTGTAACCATAAGACAAAAAGTAGATAAACAATTTGAATTTTTTTTCTTTTTTTAAAATATATTGTAACTTGTGGAAAAAAAATCTCGCTCTTAGAAAAGATGAGAATCATCCCTTTGAATAAACACCTCTTTTTATAGATTACAAAGAATTATATTTAAGAGTTTTCAGAGGTCCTGGGCTGACGTGATCACACATGGTGTGCGGTTGTTAGGCTGTTTGGATGTACAGTGCTGCCAATTTCTCAGGAACAATGTTGGAGTTGGCGTACAGTAAAATGAACATTTAATTTATGGGCAAGGCTCCGGTGGACATTGCTGCCGTCAGCATGCCAATTGCACTTTGTCTCAAAACTCATGGCATCTGTTGTACTGTGTTTTGTGATAAAAGTGTGTGTGTGTTTTTTTTTTTACTGTGAGCAGCCCAAGTCACACCTGTGCGATAATGTTTGATCAGCATCTCTCATGCCACGCAATCAGGTGAATAAATAATCTTGGCAAAAGAGAATTCTCACTTACACAGATTTTTGCACGTTTGTGCTTAAACTTTAAAAAAAGACCCTGTGAGCACAGAGGAAGTCTCAGATCTCTATTTCAACTTATAAAAAAAGAGATGCAAAAACCTTAAGTGTTGCATTTATATTTTTGTTCAGTCTAAGTTATGTAAAAGCCAAATCCACACAAAATACACACAATATGACTCCTTTCATAGTTTTCAACTATGGAAACATGAGTACAACCTGCACCTGATTCAGATAAAACTAGTTCAATCCTCTGTACATACTGCTGATTATTCAAGCAGCATGTAAGACTGTGTCATAGTTTATAAGCTTATGAAACATTTTAGTACACCAGTGTACATATGGAATGAAACATGCAGATATAGACACATAATTTATCCTTTAAAACTGAAGCATGGAAGTGGAGACTGTATTTATCAGTCTCTTTATTTGTGAAAATACATATTCATGTGTTAAATTAATATGTGTGATAGGTTTGTTTTTATATACTGTATATTTACAATGTGCTGAAGTAGCAGTGGCCTCCTCTGGACAAATGGAAATCCAATCAAGTCTCAAAGGATGCCATTAAAACTCAGGCGTCTAATATGCCTGCTGCACCTCATCCTTCCCCCAGCAATGGACTGCAATTTACCAGTACACAATTTAGTATTCAAGGGGTTAACAGCAGTATCTTGTAATGTTCCCCTCCGTGTAAGGCCTGGCATAGTTTATAATCAGTCCTCTGATAGCTGGACTCCATGGTGACAAACTAGCAGACGAGATATCTATTAACCTTGTATGATGAAAAAATGACAGATTTCTGTGGGTTTGTATAATTTTTACTCTTTAAACTCTAAATTAGAAGCCTGACTTGTCCAACAGCCAGCATAGACCTTAGAAGGCTATTCCCCTCTGCCATCTGGGGAAAACCCTCTACCTTATTTTCATTTCCAATGACTAGTGTTAGAGGAAGAAGGCAGGACTTCAGGGAAACAAGAGGCTTAATTGGCGGAGCTGATGGCAACGCACTTAAAGTTAGAAGTGTATGAGGCATAGATCGTAGACCCGGGCCAGTTCCCAGGTGAGAGCTGTGCTGGAGGAGCTTTATAAGTCTCGGAGCAATTTACTGTGAATGGAGAGAGGAATACAAAGAGGGAGAGAATGAGAAAGACCCACAGAGAGAGAGAGAGAGAGAGAGAGAGAGAAGGAGAGAGAGAGAGAGAGAGTATGGATAAAGGATGGCTTATCATGTTTTCTGTCATCTATTTGCTCACAACTTCCCTCCTCCTCTTTCAAATAAATTTTTTTTCCGCTTAGTCTCACCCTATAGCCAAAGAAGCAACTGGAAGATAATTAGGCCACATTGTGTGAGACGTTTCTCAGAGGACCGAGTACTGCAAACTCCGTGGAACTCTTGGACCCTATTTTTTTCTTCCTTTTTCTTTGTCTGTCTTTCATTCTTTCGTTGAGATCTGAAGTGTTATTTTTAGCAAAAACTATAGAGTAATATGGCTGCTCGAAATGCCATACCAATAACCCTTCTGCGCTGGTTTCACAACACTTCACATGCGAAATTGTCTGACTCAAATCGTTTTCACATAACTGCAGAGGGACCTTACATCTCAAATGTGACCTCAAGAAGTCTTAAATCAACTGTGTGTGAATGATCCACAGAGGTTTAAATGCCTGCTCTTACATCAGGGATGAGTTGCAGAAAGTCCACCCTTGTGGTTTATCTAGATATGGATGAAAGATGATGCAAATGCTCTAGAAACAGTCCTTGTTAAAACTAGTGTAATTGAGACTGTATATTGGTAAAGGACGTTTAATTTTGGTTTAAATTCATTTTTTAATTGTTTTTCAACTATATTTTCATCTTAGTTTGGGCATTTTTCAAGATTTTAGTCCATTTCTGCCTTATTGTACAAACAGATTACTGTAAATCCCACATGTTAACCTTTAAATCCATCTCTTTTTTTCTAACTTCATATTCTTTGGCAACACACATCTTGCAGAAAAAAGCACCAGTTCTTAAGCCCTTTGGTGTTTCTGCATTGAGTGATGTCTCTTTGTAAATAATGTTCCTCTCTGAAGTCATAACAGTGTGCCCAGTTTGTAATAACTGAAATTCCACTTTGTCAACTTCAGTAGCTGTAAAATGATGTTTCAGTCCACTGCTGGCCTCTGAGGAGCTGAAGCTCAGACACTTCAGAAACAGTATGTAATGTCCAGGGTTCAAGTAACCTTTTTTCACTGGTAAATCATTCGCACAATGCCAAGCTAAACACACTTTAATAAGAACACAGCGCTTTGTACTAAGGTCTCCTCAAGGC
This sequence comes from Acanthurus lineatus, assembly GCA_029814665.1. Classification (NCBI taxonomy): domain Eukaryota; kingdom Metazoa; phylum Chordata; class Actinopteri; order Acanthuriformes; family Acanthuridae; genus Acanthurus; species Acanthurus lineatus. The sequence continues at coordinate 7,986,803 of JAPZDV010000001.1, forward strand.
GGACAAAATCAGAACATGTGACCGAGAGGGTCCTTGGTGGTGTAAACATTGACGTTAAGCTAGCTTGCGTATTCTGGTTATAAAATCTAGAAAAAGCAGGAGAGTGTACTTACCGAAATATAATGTTACCAGCTATAATGTTGTGCACAGTCAACAGTATCTAGAATTCATTTGACTAGCATTTTTGTCTCATTCAGTTTCGACATCAGTTTGTTTAACTGAAATATCATTTCTTTCATTACCATGAAATGCATAAGACTTGTCGTATTTTCAGTGCATCACTTAAAAAACCCATTGACACTGAAGAGATGCAGTCTGAAAGTGCCTTGATTTAGGCTTTTTCACCCATGGAGTGCTCAACTCTCTCCCCCGAGGCCATTTTTCTAGAACAACATAAACAAAGGGAACTCTGTATCCTTTAACATGCTGTAAAGATCAAACATTACAAACAACACCAACACTGGCATCCTCATTTGTTGGCAAAGACACAAGGCTGAACTTTGCAGTGGAAGAGAGCTGCTGTGCTTTTCTGTCTGCCGTGGAACAAAACGGTGAAAAGTTAGCATCAGGAGAAGTGTTTTGCTGGTGTGTTTGCTAAGCATGTCCTGGAGCTGTAGGGAGCAGTGCGCTGGGAAAACGGCATATTATGGAAGAAGGGAGGGAGGGAAGTGGCAGAAAAGGAGGGAGCAAGGGAGGGAGATCTTTGATGAGGCCCCGGGAGTGTCTCTAATGAGAAGCAATGTGAGGGAACTGCTTCTTTCTTCCATCGCAAACGGAGCTGTGCCACACTGTTGTAATCAAACCAAAGACATAACCAACGGCCTTAATTAAAAAAAACACAAAATCACCATTCTGCCTCATGCCTTCTGAAACACAAACTCCAGCAGGAAATCTCTGCGAGAGCATACAAAAGGAAGACAGTGTTATCAAAGGCGTGTTGTGACAGTTTGAATTATACTGCGCTCACAATTTGAGATGATTTTTTTCTCTGTGATGAGTCATTTCAGCAACAATCAGAAAGGCCAACAATAACGGATGTGCTGTATCATGTTAAATAGGGAGTTTGGCTAATTTAACAATGCTTTACATGGTTTGAAATATTGCAGCTGGTGACAAGTATGTTTTTTTTACAAACTTACTTTGTTTATGTTTATTTCTGTTGGCCCAGCCAAGTGAATGGAATGTTTGGGCATGAGATTCTTTAGAAAATAAAGTGCCACTGAATTGGTTTAAGACCAGAGGGAATGAAGGCTATTTGGAGCATGTTATTTCTGGACAACAAAAAAGAGCAGATTCCTTGAAAGAAGTTGTCTTTGTTAGCTTAAAGCAACTTGAAAAGCAGAATTTGTCAACTGTGTTCTGTAACCTTTTACAATTCGGTTACTATGGTGTTTGTTTTTGAGTATTTTTATAGCAAAATTCCTCCCATTTTTCACCACATAAAACATAAACATGTAGTTTATGACTAATTTTAAACTCAGTACATATACATAAATGTATCCAAACTGTGATTTGGAGTCTTCTCTAATCCTCCCTTTTGTAAAACTACACTGATACTTAGCTCAATGTGCAGTTAGCACAGTGGGTGTATGTTTGGATTTTAGCCGGTAAAACTAAAAAACAAAGACTGTTGTTTTTGTCTGAGTTGTTAATTTAACCCTTATGTCATCCTCTGACAACATACCCAGCATTTTATTTTAGATTATTTCACATACTGGATGCTAAAAACACTCTAACATCTGTTTCACTGTGTATTTAAGAGAAAGATCATACTTAAAAATAGTTTGTGTGTTGGAAATATGTCAGATAATCTGGACCAACTGGACGTCTCTCCTCAAGATCAAAGGTTTGCATAGTTTAATCACTGTGAATCAAATCAAGCCAATACATTCATAATCCATCCATATAAAAAAACAACAGCAACAACAACAACATGATAATATGTGACAGCAAACTTCATGAGAGATGAGAGATAACATACTGTCTAGGTGTCAGGGATTTGTCAGCATTTCAACAGACAGCCCCTGCTTTCTCCCACTGTCTCTCCCCCAATCTGTCCCTCCTCACACACACACTCATGCACACGCACACATGCACACAAGGCACATCACCACCAAACAATTTTCCAACTGACTGCATTTGTGCATGTGCTTATGTGTGCACATGTGTTTGTGTATGTTGGATATGTGTCTTCCGTGTGAAGATGATAGAAAGGCCTTTTGCTCTTCGCCTCAGCTGCTTCGTGACTGGCAAACTCAGATTAGAATAACTTATTTGACACTGGTAAACAATGCAGTAAAAACAGGCTGTAAAATCAATTCTGCCATCCTGGTAACCTAACCTGCTCTAAAGTTATAGTGTGGAACAAATAGATGTGTGGGTGTAGGTGTGTGTGCAGGTGTTTCAGGGAAATTAACGTTCTATTTTATTGTACTATATAGCATTGTAATGACTTTGTTATCTTAAGTTGAGTCTTCCTGGCCTTTCATTGATAACCGGGAACAGAAGAGAAATCTTTAAAACTGAGGGGGAAAAAAAACATTATGACTTTTTTAAAAATCCCAGTTAAGCAATTTGTCTCATCCCCCACAAATTAACTTATGGAGTGGAACAAATTTCTTTGTAAGCCATTATCTAAAGCATTTGGATGAGTTATAGCTGGCCTCATTCTAAGTTAAATGCTTGGAATTTATGGCCGTCTAACAACGATGAGTATACAAGCCAGCTGAGCATTTGACAGGACCAGACAGAGCTGTTAAAAAGACGACAATAACATTTACACAGAATGAGATGTGAAAGAGAAACAACATGTTGATTTAACAAACCAGTGAGCCCATTCTTTGGAAATGACTGTAACAGCAAATGCTGCAGCAGCACAATACTGTCACCAAAGCTATAAGGATATGAATCATGCAGAAAGCGGATAAAGGTGAAGCACATAGTTACGCAAATGGTTATTTGCTGCGTAGTATGATTTTTCTAATTATAAGGATCATCCTTTTATCCCAACAGTTCAACAGTCATATTAAGGTAATGGATGTATAAAAGAAATAAAATAAGATGAATAATGTACTGTATTACACCATCACTGTTGTTTAACTAATAAACTGCTGGCAACATGCCTGTGTAAGATGAGATGAAAAATGATTATGAAATTAAAGTAACACCTAATTGCGTGATAGTAACTTGATATGTTAACGCAGACAGCATGTTTACTAATACAACCACTTATTTCTCTAAAATTAAAAATAATGAAATAAAATATGTATGTAATTTAATATAGTATTCCTCGTGACATAAATAGGAAGTTGAAATCAGAAACCATCTTTAATCAGACTCACGTTTCAGCTCATGTCACTACTGGGAATTGCTAATTAAAAATCAATGCTTTAATGCAGCTTCATCAGCACACTCCATTTCACAGGCCACGTGCAGGTAGTTTGCTTCAATTTTTAATTACACTTTGCATGCTAATATGGAATATAAACCAAACATTTACCAGTAGGGATACCTTTTTCATTTCACGCTGGGATGCTCTCTTGTGTTTATGAAATAAGCAAGTGTGTCTGCCAGTATATTGAACAAGGATGATGTGTGTCTCCTTAACATCAGAGCCTAATAAGCTATTAACTAAATTTGCATTTGTCTACGGACTAAAGATGCCTTTGGCAAATGTGTGAGAACCAAGTTTTCTAATTCTAACAGTATTGGCATTGAGTAATTGTGTTGACACGGTGCACTTGGATTTTTTCCTCTTTTTCAAATTTTAAGTCATATTATGTTATCTGCTTGAAACTGAGAAAGACACTACAGTAGTGCTAGGAATTCTTTTCATATTTGACAAATCTGTGGCACACAATTTACATCATACTGCTGCATGTCATGAAACATGTTCACTATGAGGCGCAGCTATGTAGGTTTGAGGTGATAAATGGAGAGACTACTACACAGATTACTTTCATTCCCTGGTCATCAAACACTAATGTTTTTAGTATATATACCCTTCAACATTAGCATCCATGTTACTTGGCTCTAACAAACTTAAATGTAAACCCATTCACAGCAATACAAGATGCTCAAAGCAAGCTGACATCAGATTTTCACAAATAAGACAGAATTAATTTCTAAATGAAAAGAACAAAAGTCATTGTTAACATCTTAACTTAGGCTTACAACATGTGCATAACATCATGCACATAGAGGTACTTAGTTCAACTAAGCCCTGACCATAATTCCCTAGCTGTTAATTTTTCCTCAATTCAACCAACCCAAGACATTTAACACAAAACAAACCTAGACAATGACCTTATTGAGGAAAGTAAAGTGCTGACCTGACCTGATAGGCAAATGGAAATAGAAATCTGTGACATTTAATTCATACTACAAATTTCAATCACACATTGACACTGTGGATTTTATCAGATGATATAATTAAAGTAAAGAAAGTAAAGTAAAGGATTCATCATTATGGGAGAATAAACGTCTGTACAAACTTTCATGGCAATCCACCTAATAGTTGTTAAAACTCATGAGTTCCTAACCTCAAGGTAGAGCTACCGTGGACGTCAGAGGAACACCAAAATCCTTGGAGTTCATTCTCTGAGAAACATGAATTTTACAGCAGTTCATTCAATATTACAAGAATTTTTCAGACAGAAAATCAATAGGTTCATATTTTCATCCATTTAAAGGTAAAGGTTGAAGTTTAAAGGTAGAAAGTAGAAAACACACCGACTAAAACTGGGCTCTGAAGGTTTATATAATATTAAAAGTCCATGCTGCTCAACAAGCTACTGTACTTGACCTCCTAACCCAAGAGGTACTTTAGTGGTCAGGGAATTAAAGAGAGGATACCCACCATCCTGACCTGCTGCTGGATGCTGCGGACGTCATCTCATCAGAAACTCCGGAAAGGGAACAAAATAATGGAGATAATAGTTGACTGAAATAAGCAGTATTCTGGTTCACTGTATGAACTCAATAAACCCATGAGATCGGCCAGGCTGTGGAGATGCTCACAGGCCAGTTCATTAAATGTTTGGACAGAAGTTTAAGATTGTGAAGAGACTTCGTAAAATAGGTCACAATGAGTCAACACTTGTTATCTGGTATGATGGGGTTTGTGGGACTCTAATCTTCCTGATCCTAACTAAGCCTCAGACATGTCGGACAACCAAGATGATAGCAGTTCTGTTTAATATTTGAATTAACATGTGGACCAGTCTGACCACAATCCTATGTCCATGATTCTTAGAGAACTTTGAGGTCAATCTGTAGATTTGACAGTCTACCAAAGTGCTTACAGCCTTTACAGATAGAGACAGATAGAGAGATGGAGTGTAAGACTGTCGAGGGAGTTCACTCTTCCTCTCGTTCATCAACAAATCATTATCAATCCTGCCAATATACTATTTTTGTCTCAGGTAGGTCAGGAAATCTTAACCCCACTTACTTATAAGTGGTTGGATAAATGAGTTAGAACAGCACAGATAGTTCTCGCCCTCAAACCAAAGCTGAACATTAATCTTGTCAAGCATCCAACATACACACTCACTTTCACACCCTCTGTTTTACTGGATGTAATTGCTTTCAGAACATCTCAAAACACAACAGATTATCTCTCTCTTTAGTGATAGAATAATTTGTCCCATGATCATTCTACACTTGAACAATAATTTCACCTCTTCCAATCATCCATAAGCCACAAATAATAGATACATGCATGGAGATTAAGATTACTTTAAATCTGACCCTCACCTATGTATATGAGGTATGCATTTCTTAATGTATGTAATACTGTATGCAAGTCATCACAGTCAGCCAAACTCGTGTGTAAAAGGAGGAACTGGAAGATGTGACCTTTGTTGGCAGTCCTTTATAGTAAATCATTCCCATGAGACCATGAAACATTTATCAGAACAATTCAACATTTTACCTTCAGATTTCTGCCACGGAGGAAGCATTTAAAGAAGCCACAGAAGAGCAGCGTTTGATGAATAATGTAAAGAGGACAGTCGTAAGGATGTAGAATTTTTTTTTCCTCTACACTCAGAGTGTCTAGAATAAAGCACATAAGATCTCCTGTGGCTGAATATCAAACAAATGGAATTCACTCTTCAAGCATAACAGAAGCTTTTCTAGCTAAGTTTGTTGCTCCTTTGAGACCAATGCACACGTTAATGTGTGTGTTTAACACAAAGCTCTTATCCATGAGAGGCCCTGCCTTTCTCTGTTGGAGAGGATGGAGGTAAGGAAGAGAAGGAGGAGGAGGCAGGTGTGTACACATCCTGACATGTTAACCTTTGTTGTTATAATGTGATGTTACTCTTCCCTCTGTTTAAAATTTGACTGTAATTGACTCTATAAAACTAATATTAACATGTCTGGGTATTTTTTGGGGTTAATATGTAGAAGTTAATGTACAAGAAATCCAGATATGTTCATTTCATGTACAGACACCAAATGTATCAACTTAGTTGTGAACATCAGTGATGTTCATTTGGAGACACACATTTTGGAGTTAAAGGTTTTTGTTACATTTTGGTTCAAAACACCGAAATTAGTTATAAGGCATGATTTGTTTTTGTCATGTCATGGTCGCCTACAATAAAGATGCTGACTATTGGATGGAAACCAAAACCAACAGCCATCTCCTGTTTTTTAAATATGATTTTTTTGTGTAATAATGTCTCTTTTGTGTAATAATGTCTCTTCCTCCATCACTTTTCATTTGACTGTAAATCAACTCTATCTCCTCAGAAATTTCAGTTATGTGTTTCTAAATCGGTTTGCCCATCACACAGTGGTTACAAATGCAATCACCACCTGGATTATGAGGAAAGAAATGTTTTAAAGTGAATAAGGCACTATGTTTATTACACCACAAAAAAAAAACATGGTCCCAGTGTAGATGGATAATGTATTGCAATTAATCTGCTACATTCAGTATCAGAAATGTTGATTATTAACAACATCTCTGCATTGTGTGAATAGGAAGTAATCCACTTAGCTTCAAAACATATTTGCTGTTGCTAATTAATTTCTAGAAGAAAGAGTTGATGTAAACACTTTTTCTTTTGGTGTAGCTAGCAAAATGTTCGGTGCTTTGGCTCGTCTTGAGACGACAGTCTCAGTATAAAGCAAGTTATTCATAGTATTAAAACCTCAGAAGCTTGCTTGGTTTAAATCAAACTGTAACGGTGCCTTGGCCAGGTGCTGCATTGGTTTGTGCACATAAATGTGATTTCTCAGCAGCAAAGCTTAGACCTTTCAATAATGAACTCTGGGTAATCTCTGAATCTATAAGCGCACTAGCAAAGCCCCGCTTCCCTCTTTGTACAAGTGTGAGACAACTGGAGTCACAGACTCGGTTAAAAAAAATCCCACCTCCCCAGCGACACAGACAACAAATGAAGCAGAACAATACGGCTCTGAACCGTTCAACTCAAAAACCCCCTCCACCCTGAGCTCCACTAAGAGGTGGCTCGGAGAAGAAAGCACACATTAATTAGACTTCTATCTGTACATCTCTGCTTTGCTCAGTTGAGACGAGAAGAGTGAAGAGGAGACAGACTGAGAAGAGAAGAGAAGAGATGAGACGAGTAAAGAGGAGAAGAGCTGTTCATAAGCACAAGTATTCTTGTGGTTAAATTTCTCTTTTTTTCTCCATATTTATAGAGAGAAAGACAAATAAGAAATTATAGAAAATGTGGAAGCAAAATTGGAGTGGAGCTTGAATGGAGCGAGAATGTCCACAGTGTGTGAGAGAGCAGCCATGTCTCAGCTGGACCGTGCAGTTTGTTCTTATAGGTGAAAACTGTCTCAAGAGTCAAAGGTTAAAACTTAAAGCAAAAGACTCAAGTAAAAAATTGTTAATAAACCTCAGCCAGATGATACCTGTTATTTTTCCCAGCTCTCCAGACTGCAGAAAGCATGCAACAAAAAAGAAACAACCTGTTACAAGAAGGTCAAAGCCCATTCTTTGGTCCTACTGTATGTTTTTGGTCTGTACTCATTTTAGTTGTGATAGAACAGAAATGGGAGAGAGTGAGGGATGAAAAGGAGACAGAAAGTTGAGGGAAAAGACGGTAACTACAGGAGAGAAACAAAAAAAAGTCTGCATGACACATTTAATGTGATAATGTCAATGCAAGTGAGGAGATTATCACAAAGCCTTGGAGTGTAAATGTGTTCTCATTACTGTATTTGTTGTAATGGTATGACTTTGTGGTGACATCCTATGCTGAGGTGCTGAAAGATGGAAAAAAGCCATTTACACTTTTACACATCTTACAAATTAGGCATGCGTGAGCTTGCAGCCCCACCCGACAGGAAAATCATTAGCAAACAAGTGCAGGAATTATTTTGGTTATATTCTATTTCCTAAGAATTCTCAATAATATCTATGTATGTTTAACTGGAACGTATCAAGACAAAAGACTCCAAAACAAAAATATTAAAGACACAATCTTGCAATAATTTTATTTTACAACCTGGTTTTTATCTACGTAAAAACATCAGTGAGTTTTGTGTTTTTGCTTTAATGGAACAAATTAGAAAGAACACATGCCGTTTAAGTTATGTTCTCTGTGTTCTATTTGTGTTTCTGTGCATATTTGTTAAATAGTCCAAACATGTTGGTCTATTAATTACACATAATGAGTGATTAAGTCTGTGTAGTAATTAGTATCTTTAGGCACCTGTAACACTTCTGTAATTACCCCCCTGCTGTTGTGATGTATTTGCTAGTAAAAAAGGTCACACCACGCAGCATCTCAGGCAGTTCGCCTGAGTGCCACAACAGATTTGAAACGCTTTGCCAGCAGTGAAGACACACGTCCTGCAGCTATTAACGTCTGTGTATATGTTTTGTTTTATTGCATGAAATTTATGTCAATGCTAAAAACTACCTCAAACAAATACTCAATTTCAAAGCCAAGTGAACTCATCACTGAACCTTGTGACTCGCTGAGAGGGGGTAGGTTCGAAGCAAGGTTTCAGCTTTTAAACTTGAGAATAAATGAACACATTAAAACTGTGAATATAATTATTTTGAGTGACATTTCATAAAATAATATGCTGTATTTACTTTCTTTGCTGAGTTAGTTAGGAAGACTGATTCCAATGTCATTTTATGTGCTGCAAATATACAGCTAAAGCCAACAGCCAACCCTAATTTAGCAATGTTTCTTGGCTGGGAGCTGTAACTTCCTCAAGTCTCAAATGACTACCTGGCAGAGAGTCACCACACTCAGCCAAGATATGGGCACACAACCCTTCATAATACTACTAGTTGTCATTTTTTTAAATGCTGGCTTTTATACAAACTAATAAAACAGAACATATTTTGTTTTTAGCAAGCTCTAAGAAGTGTGTATTCAGATTTTGTGGCATTTGGACGAAGCCAGGCTAACTGTTTATTCTGATTTAAGAAAACTGATAACTGGCTGTAGTTTCACACCCAATGATTTTTTGCCTACTATTTTTAAGTTTCTGGTTTGGCATTAGAGCCATCACCATCTTGGTGGACTGATGCCAGAGTGACCATGTTTGGAGAAGATGGTGGAGTCTGAGAGGAGACACACTGCTGCATCTCTGCTCTTATTGGATCTGACTGAAAACACATCATGGTAGGGACCTATCAAGCCAATGCCTCATTTTATTGTAGTTTTTACTCTTTATTGAATAGTTTACTTCAAACTAGCGATAGAGACATAAAGACTCATTAGAAAACTGTTTACAGAGGTAATGAATCAAGTGAGAAATGAAGTCAGAAGCGCCTACTGCTGGCTGTTAGAAACAATGCAGGTCTCACTTTCAGACTTCTCCACTAGTTATGCTGTATATGGTCTGGACATGTGAGTTGCATTGATTTTTTCATACTTAACTCTGTAGGAATGCTATATATACCAAAAGTAGAGCTTTTCATGCAGGAGAAACTTCAGAGGCAAATAATGACTAAACTTTTATCATTGTTTATTAATACCTTCAGAGTCTTCAAATATATTTTCTTCTAAAATATTTCATACATGACAGAGATATACAACACCCCACATGGTTGAATTTCCTTCTCTCTTTTCTCCTCATTAAAGGTGCATTTCACTTGTTTTGTTCCATAATAAATCAATACATAGATCGCTGTATGTCGTAAAACCTGACAGTCAGCATGTGTCCATTACTATGACCAATGCACTGTTTCCCCAAACTTACTTTATGTGAAGACGATGTTTGTCACAGTGGGTCACAATAGCCTGCTCAGACCTATTTATATGCCACAGAACACTGCACAGGGACTCCATCATGTGTGTCGGTTCAGATATCAAAAAGTTTGCCATCTATGAGAGAGGACAAAGGCCTACCCAGTTGAAAAAAATCATTGAAACTAAAGGCTTTTTTTGAACAAATCTCACCATTTATTACCTTTTTTTTGGGAAACCAGGGCAAAGGTCACAGCATTTTTGTGTAGAAAGACATTCTGCTCTGTAAACCAAGGCTATAACACCTTTACAATGTCTCAAGTAACATTACAGGGGATAATGACTGTCAGACATTGATTCTTTCACATTATCTTATTTCCTACAACAAACAAAAACAAACAAACAAACAAAAAAAAAATTCTGAAGATGTACCTCACTTTATTACTGTTGCCAGGAGGAATACTCAATCTATTGCCACACAGTTGCTCAGTGTATCGGCAGCTTGTACATTTAAGGAGGGGACAGAGGCTGAGTTATTCCAGACAGTCTCTAGCAGGTCAATTGCTATCAATTCAAGACAGTAAAGACAGTATACAGTAGATGGAAGAGTAACAGTCAGTTCGTCACACCAGTCATTGTTTACCAATATGAATGCAGACATATATTTTTAAGTGTGAGTGTGTTTGTGTATGTGTGTAATAGTGTTCACTTCCAGACCTACAGGGGCTCAATAAACTGATGAATGAGCATGTTGCCGATAGAAAATGCAAACAAGTTGCTAATGTTAAATAAACATAGACAGGATCCCAAATTCTATACTTTTATGAACATTTAAAAAAAATTCTCTTCCTTTATAAAGAAGATTTACTTTGCTACCTGCCTGCTAAGAGAAATCAAACTGTTCAGGTAGTTTTAATCATCAATTTATGTGGTAAGCATTTAGCTAGTTCTCTTCTCTTTGGTTTGCCTTCATTAAAATCTTGTAAAACTGGCTTTAAACTTCTCTAAATTAAATCTGAAGGAGCCTTCAGTTAATCTGATGCACAGTGAGTGTTTTGCACTTTTAGACAATCTGTTACATCTATCAATTGAAATATCACTTTCTCAGGACTGCAAAAGTCATTGGATGCTCCTAAATCCGCACAAGCGACTGCTGATTTTAATTAAACTGTGGAGGCATCAGTCTGATTAGTACAGTTATACTCCGGTTTCATCAATAATAGAGTTAATAATTACCTTGTGTCTATGTTAAGACTGAGGCTACAAAAGGGAGAAATAAGTCTTTTTTTCTTTTTTTTGCCGATTGAAGAAATCTTTTGATGGAATCCACTGAAAAATTTTGGGCTATAAGTTAATTGTCCAGGTATTGACGGTATGGTATTATACGGTGCCATCAAAGCATTGAACAAAGCCCCAGTTACATGTGTACAGTCAGCTAATCTAGCTTTTTCCAACTGTGGGTAACACATGGAGATGGGCACTTTATTTGCCTTATTGTAAATGATTTAGCACAATAAACAAAGCAGGCTTATCCAAGTATATTCATGACAATATGAATTTTAGCATTTTACTATCTGCTGATGGTTTTTAATGGTTGTCAAGAAAGAAAGTGATTTACAAAATATGCTGAATGTGAGTTTACAATGCAGTATATGGATTTGTTATTAACAGTAAACAAAAATACGGATCATATTTTTTTTTAAATCACAAAAGCAGAGTATCTGCATATTTCAGTTTGCAACCATTCTGTTAAAGCAAAATTCTTTTTAATATTTTGGTTTTGTCCTCAATGATAATATAAGCTTTTCAGAGGGAAGACAAGTGTTGGCAGAGTCAGCAGGGAGAGCACTGGGGTCTTCAATAAATAAAATAAAATTGTCTCCTGACCTTGGTTTTTCAACCTTTTTCAAAATTTTATGATTGAATGGTTGGCTCATTTTTATTTCATGCTACAGGAGTTTGGTGTTTTAAAGATGGTGACAGTAATGCTATCCAGTGTCCAGCCACGAGATGTTTCTAAGGGTACACAAATATACTGCTAAGTGGGCTATTGATGGGGGTGTGGGATTGGATTCATGTCCTCCTAAGCAAATTGTGAAATATTTAGGCTGTGGATCTGGATATCCAGTTGCCTGAGGAGATACTGGCCAAAAAGATTTTTAGCTGAGATGGAGCACAGAGTTATCCTTGGTCAAGAGATGTTTTTCCTCCTTCTGATTCATTTTCTTTTTTCTGATGTAATATAAAGATTTATAAGGACCAATTAAAAAAAACCAACAATTTAAACTAAGACAAATAATAGAAAATCATGTTTAAATGAAAGAAAATTACTGCACAGAACCTTGCACAACATCCACTTTAAAGGGAGGGAAGAGGTCCATATGTGCTAAGAACTGGTATCTTATTGACAGTTGAAGATAGAAAAGCATTCATGAAGAAAGAGGTACATGTGTTTCATGTGATCTTGGTGCTGTTGATAAAAAAAAAATAAAAACATTTTTACATAAAAATTATTTTGGGTGTCTTAAGGTGACATGTGGGATATCAAATGATTTTAGTGAATTTGTGTGATACTTATGCTGTCTAAAATGTTCACTACTGTACACATAAAAGGTTTTGATGGACATTCAATCTTTCCATCTTTCTTTCCATATCCATCCAGTTAATAATGCGTCCGATGCTTGAAGCACTGCACTGTGAGGTGATCTGCAAGTTTAAGAAGCAGATTGCTAGGGATGATACTTTCCAACCTTAACTTGTGACCATGTTGTCTTAGCTTGTTGCTCTGTCGGTCATCAACACAATGATAATCTAATATCAATTTGTTTTATTAT
>JAPZDV010000001.1:8006254-8017036 GCA_029814665.1 Acanthurus lineatus
ATAGCTTAAGCAGATCAGTGGTGATCCAATAGATTAAACAGTTTCAATATTTCTATCCTCAGATGTTTAGAATGTACTTGGTTGGTAGGCAGTGTTTTAATGGACATGCAATACTGTAATCAAATCTATTCAAGTGTAGTAAATTGATTGCAGTTCAACCATTTCACTGCTTATCATGTAGTAGATGGTTAAAAGACCCGCTTAACATCATCTGAGACATGCAGTTGGCAAATACTGACACATTAGGAGCATAATAAAGAAAAAAATAATGGAAATTGATGGGCCAAACTATGAATTTCAACTCATTCTTTCTAACTTCATTCATTCATTGTCTGAATGCAGTTCAGTACCACCACAGCTTCATTCACCACAACACTGTTTGGTGTTTGAGGCATCCATTCTTCTCTGTCCTTTATACTGCGCAGACAAAAAATCCATGCATGCATACAGACACTGAAACACATCTAAAATATTTTTAGCTTTTCCTTTGCTTTATAGCAGGGAAGGAAATAGGAAAAGACCCAGACTGTGAGTGCCATTCTGATGGACAAGCATAAAAATAGATTTAATATACCACATAAATATGCCATGTGTTCTCAAATTTCCGGTTCATGACCTCTGCGCCCCCCCTGTGAGGAAGCCTCTTCCTCACCCGGAGTAAGTTGAAGTGTTAAAGTCACAGTGGGAAAAAGTGATTGGGTGGATATGTTAATTTGCAGAGGCAATTAATGCTGAACACCCCAGAAGCCATTTAAGTTTCTCGGCTTATTAATTATGCACTTTGTACATACTAAAATATCCTCTAATGCTGAAAAAAATAGCTAATTAGTACCCTCCAAAAATGTGTAATTTTTCTTCTTAAGACCTTTAAATAGGACAAGCACTGTAAATAAAGTGCGTGAAACCAAGCCAAGTTATCTTTTAACCCTGTTGTCATCCCTTTTCCCATCCTTCATTCCAACAGCCTACCTTCCTTTCATGACTCTATAACCTTCTCTAAAAGCATACACAGGCATTTAAAGAGTTTATTATTAATGTGCCGGCACAATGTGCTCTTCAGACTGTCAACGTTAATCAGCAGACTTCCGTCCCTCTGTTCAGGGGATGAAGCGAACACACTGCACCTCCTTGTCAGGTGTTGAATTACTTTATCTCAGTGCCTATTTGCAGCCTCAAAGGAAGACCCGTTGTCACGGCTACCTTTGGAGCATCTCATTATTCATAAAGGTCATTCTGGGATGAAAAGTGAAGCTGAGGAAAGGAAGGATAAGGAAAATACTTTGCAAGACAAAGGGGCTCATTGAGTTCAAATTGTCAGACTTCAGTGTCTTCTCTGGTAAAATCATAACAAAACTTTGCTCTCGATTCCCATAAGTCAAAACTGACGGTTTGTCTAGCAAATCATTACTGTACCAGTTTAATGCAAAATTTTATCTGCACTGAAACTTGAATTTCCAATATAATTCTCAAATACCTCCATATCTTTTAGAGAAAATAACAATGCAGTGTGGCAGCCTGTAGGCCCACCTGTCCAGTGCATAACAGCAGAACTGATAAACACACATCACTGGCTAAGGAAGCAATGTCAAAACCGTTGTGGACACTAAATAAGGTTTTAAAAGTGAGACAATATGTTTTAAATTTTAAGAAATCCATATTTGAGACGCATTTCTTGTATTTTTGCAAACAGTTTTTGCTAATAAGCATGCTAAAAGTGTGATATTTAGCAAAATGAACACAAAGCACAGCTCAAAGTCTATTTGGATTGGATATCTGGATCCATCTGGACCAGCTTCGCCACTCCTTGTCAGATGGCCAGTGTAGCTAAAACTTGCCTAATGGAGTTTTATTTAAAGCAATTTGAAAATGCTCAGTATGTTTTTTATCCCTGTATTAAGTATTGTGTGGACCACAACGACAAAGTCAGTATGGTATGTGAAATGACTATTTATATGTCACTGAATAAATGCCAGTTTCTCATTCACAAACTTTTTTTTTTTGCTCTCACTGCTCCTTAATGCTTTCAGGACATACAATTTTCTTGTGGAGGACAGAATTTTGCAGGCACAAATGCAAATCTTGCAAGGTACGCTGAAGATTTTAAGAAATGCTGTTTCTAAATGATCTAAGTGGGTTTTCCTGCCACCACACCCTTAAGTGGTAGTTAAAGTGACACAGACTAGTCTTATCAAATCAGGCTGTTGTTGGATTTTTTCTATCAGTAAAGCTACACAAAATTTATCCAAGGGAGTTTGTCAACAATGATGAATCCCCAGGATCTGGGGCTTCCTCGTGGATGACAATGACAAATACCAGCAGCTACTTTCGTATTCCTCTATAATTCCAATCTGGGGCCATTGTTCTAAATTTACCACAGAAACTAGAATGTCTTAAGGAACTGGGTTAGTAGTCCATATGGATTTTGACCAAGTCCATGTCTCAGATGATTTGCACCTGTATTTGACATTTAAGTGTCAGTGTCTATATTTAAAGTCCCAAACTGTAGATACCACAGGAGAGTCTTTCAGTAAAGGGACAAATATATTTCACAAAGGTAAGAAATGTGTTTTTAGCACAAACATTAGGGTTCTTATGAGCAGTCACCCTCCACTTAGTCAACCATTCTCATGACTCCTCCAGGAATTACAAAGTTCTTTTTTATTGAATATTGTGGAGTAGAGGTTGAGAAAAGGGTCTCTATTCCTGAGCAACATATATTTTTGTGAGTGATATCGCTTGGAGCAAAGTCGTACACAGTTCAGCCAACTTCGGGCCCTGAGGTAAAAGAACAATCTCACATTTGTTAAGTATGTGTTTATTTGTCAAGTATTGAGTTATTACAAAGTTATGCAACAGCTCTAAATGTTTATATATATTTCTGCAGGTGCATCACACTTGTAAAGCTGTTATTGATTTCAATTAGAGGATTTATAACTGACTTTCTGTTTATCTTTAAATGAATTCATAAATCAAGTAGAAGTACTGGTTGCTCTCATTAAAGAAACTGCTTGAAATGAGTGAATCTTTTCCAAAATCATTTTTAAGAATAAAACCCTTTCAAGTTTTAAAAGAAAACAGAATAAAATATTATGGTCAAGAGAGCCATTTATACAAATACATGTAGTCTGTGAAAAAAATCCATTTATGTTAATATTGCCTTAGGTTTCTAGATCTGAGTATCATTTTGTCATCGAGGTGAACATTCAGTTTATTACTGACAGTAATCAGTCCAATAGAGTCAGTCAAGAGTGTCCATGAGTGGGAGGCCTGCAAGATTTTGAGCCACAGAATTTCATCTGCCCAGTCAAAAGAGATGAGAGAGTCGTATTTCAGTTGTCTTTTTTTCAAATTCTACATATACTTACTACTATACTCACTTTAACTTTTTCTTTCCAACTGTAATTTTTCAATATTGTAATACTTTATATTTTTTATTAATACTGTCTGATGCAAATGTCACTGATTTTTATTATTATTATTACTACGGTTTTTGTTTTTTTGTTTTTTTTTTAAACTTTTGGCACTCACAACTAATTGCAAACCAGGGTCATGATTCCAAAATCTTCTTTTGAACCATAACCCTGTGACTGGTCCATCGCTTCGGCAGCCAGTCAAATCCTTCCCACAGGGCATGTTGAACTTTTTCATTACCGTCATAACAAAACACTGGAGATTTTGCAACACATTCAAAGAGCTTAATGATGACTAGGACACGTTTTTGCACTCTAAAAGTCATCTGCCTGCTCTCAAGACTGCATTCTCACTTGGTTTTTCAAGTAGTATTTCAAATGGTCAGTCCAAATTTGTCAGACATTTATAACTGTTTTCTTTTTTTCTCTTGTTCACCCTTGCAGCAAATGATAAGTGGACATTATATCAAATTTTACTGCAAAGTGAGTGCCACACAGCTGTTTATCATGTTTAACCTGGTACCACCAATGTGTTCTTTATTCTGCCTCACCTTGTTATAAATACGGAAATGGATGTCTAAAAATTTCCTGAAGCTGAAAGAGTGTATTAAAAGCACCCTCTCTGGCGATCTCTAATCTAATCTCTAATCTAGCCTTGGTGGCTTATCAAATATTGTTTAAAGAGAGTTATAACCTAAAGGAGAGAAGTCCTGTTTTATCAAGCAGAGACATTTTACAAGGATACGAACATTACTTTTATCTGCAGATATAGAAAAAGTCACATTTTTCACCTTAAGACTTGACTATTCTGAAGTAAGCTTGCAAAACATCTAAGACTGCGACTTATATTCATCACTACTGCCAGACTTTTAAAGTGTTAAGGGGAAGCAACCCAAAACACAAATCCCTACTTAATGAACGGTGGCACAGTGGTTTACACTGCCACCTTCCTGTGTGGAGTCTGCATGTTCTCCACATCTTTGCGTGGGTTTCCCCCACCATCAAAAATCATGTATGATAGGTTAATTCTCCAGTAATGGCCCTTGATCCAGGTATTGGCTCAGATCTGAGTGCTGCAGGGCGGCTGCCCACTGCTCCTCAGGGATGGCTTAAATGCAGAGAACAAATTTAACTGAACACTGTATATGTGATAGTACTCACTTACTTACTGCCTTTACTTGTTAACTATTAGTTTTTATGAGAAGTGATGTTAAATTTTTACTGACTGTTACAAGGCATTAGCTTAGGCATTTAGCTTCCTGCCTACATCTTTGATAAGCTAGCCTAAGCCTGATTGCTGCTTGAGATTTTGGCTCTTACTCTCCAAGCTCCTCAGCTGTGAAGCTCCAATGGGATCTCACATCTTGCTTTATATTCTCTATTCGAGTTTTGCCTGTGTTAGTGTATCGGTGTGTATGTGTGTGTTGTTGTTTGTTTGCATGCATGCGTTGCATGTGAGGGAGAGAGAAAGTAAGTGAGAGGAAAAGACATATCCTGCCTTATTTTCAATTGATGACATAATTTACTATATTATTTTATCATAATTGGTTTGTTTTTCTTGTGCATGTAATTGCATTTGCCTGCCCACATATACCACAATACTAAATCTGTTTAGGTTTTCTACATAATAGATTGCGTCATTCAGAATATTAGTCCATTATGGTTCTTATAATTAAAAACAAATCTTTGTCTACAATCTAAAATGCACAAAATCATATTATCGTCAGTACAGAAATGATGATGTAATCTATTGAAGCTACAAATTAAACAATAATTTTATTTCGGTTTATTCAAGACAGGCCTAGTTTCTTATTGTTTTACATAAATAAATAAATGAATAAAAGCATTGGTGTAATGGTAAGAAAAAATAATCCAAGGATTATAAAAACATCATAAACCTCTTTTACTAAAGTTTTGATAAAATTACATTTAAAATTACACTCTGCAAAGTGGCTATGACAGGTTGTGTCTTGTCTTTTATATCAATGTTATGCACAGTACTTTTTTTTTTAGCAGTTCATCAAATATTACTTTGGCTTTTTACTACACATTGCGCTGACTAAACTGGGAAGTGGCTGTTGCAAAGTAACAGGGAGAGTTGCAGATACAGATTTGTAATCTCAGTCTCTCCTCCGGTGCACCCATCCAATCCTTGAGTTAAAAAAGAATAAAAGCTGGCTTCCATTTTGCTGTGGAAGTTTTTCTCTGCTGCCCTCTCCACTGGTCCCAAAGGTCAGAGGGTCCTGTTTACTTACGTGAGAATCCATAATGCATGGTTTGTATCGTTTACTTGAGGGACTCCCAGTGCCACTCATCACTACCTACTCTGTATGTGACACAGAGGCCAAAGGAGAGGTGAGATAACCAAGTGTCAGGTCAGTCCTTGGGACAACTCCATGCATACATATAAGTTCACACACACACATACACACACACAACACTGTGACCCCAAAGGAAGAGAAAAGAGACACTTAGGGCGTAAATTAACAATAACTCTTATGTTTGGTTTCCTGCCTGATAAACTTGCTTTCTAGTAAGAAGAAACTTTGACCTTATGTGCAGAATATCAGTGGATGATTAGCCTTTTTTATGAGTAACTAAATTATTAAGCAGCAGGTCAAATAAAAAATAAATGTTCATTTTGCATAAATGTGAAAAGCACACAAATAGTACAGCGGCAGCAGGTACGAAAAACATGACACCAATGTTTAATGGAAATTTAGATGCAATTAAATAACTGCTACTATTGGATAAAATGTGTAAAGTTAATGTTGATGTTTAACATGAAAAATGGGCAGAAAACACTAAAGAGGTCAGGTGCATGTCCAAGTGGTCATATGGATGGTTCAGGGGTTGCCTCAGTGTGTAACCTAGACATGAGGTCCTAGACCTTCACTTGGATGGGATTAAATGTGTTTGTCTGTGTGTGTACGCGCACGTCTGTGTGTGAGTGTGAATGTGTGTGTGCGTGTGTGTGTTTATGTGCCTGGGCATGCATATGTGTAATTATGTGCATGCTGGCGGCATGTGTCCATGTGTCAGGGGACCCTGGCACCTGCTGATGAAGAAATCAAGTCAGAGAGTCCTCCTGCGGTCACAAGCTGCCCTCCTACCCCAGGAGTCTGTCTCACCAGTCTGTTATATTGGCTGGTGGTCACCACTCAATGCCTACTGTCTGATTAGAGACACGCTTCTGTCTGTTTTTGTCTGTCTGTGTGTCTCTGGCGGGGTCTCTCACACAGACTTGGCCCCCAGTTCCAGTAACTCCCTTTCTGTTTCCTTTTTTCTGACGTTCTATATGTTTCTCTTTGCCTCATGGTGCAGCTGAGTTTACATATTATGTGAGTTGGCTGTCAAATTCTCAGTATACAGCCCTGACAAATGGAAACACTTTTTCTCAACCTTAATATTATGTCAAAATTAAACCAAACTTTTAGCAGAAAAACAGTAGAAATTAAAGCCCACATGTTTAAGATCAAAATCTCCAATAGCATCTTTTTTCTGAGCAGACATCTTTACTTGTAATGGAAGGAAAGTCACAGCAGTCAGTAACTAATAACGTTAACAATCATATCAACCAGCCTTAGTCTGTGAAAAAAATGGGGAAGAATTACTTCACTGGCAGCAAATGGCTTACTCTTAACTGCCCTGCCTCCCCAATGTAATCTTTACTTTAGATTAATAGAATAAATACAAGAATCTGAAGTTAAAACACTTACAATTAGTCTTGAAAACTCTGGGGTTTGCTGGTGTGACTGGTGGTTAGAAACAGGAAGGGTCTTACAACAAGTAAAATTTGAACGCACTGATGCAAATCTGACAGAGCTGTTTGCACCTGCTCACCTCTGCCTCTTGGCTGGTTTGCCAGGTACCACAACACATTTCCCCACATAAAAACTTTCAGACACCCAATCAATTTCTATCACTCTGAATAAGAGCATCATTCATTGACAGTTTCTTGTCCTTTTTCTGTTTTTGGGAAGCTTTTAATGCTGAAATATTGGGGATCTTGTTTACCCTAAAACACAGTTAGTAAGAAATAAACACAGAAACAAGTGGGATCCACTACTACATCAGTGAACCTATGGCTCTTGGGGCTCTTGGTGCCCCTGGGGACCTGGATTCGTTACCCACCTTGCTCAGCTGATAGTTCACCCATGGTCAACTCAATACAATAGAAAGAGAAAATGAAAATTAAAGGCTCTGCACTCTGACACAAGTGCTTTCAGTTAAACCACAGCTCAGGTTGAGGTTGTGTCAAGCTTTGCTAGGATTTATTTATGATCACCAAACTGCTTGTAAAAATAATCGCTAGATACTAATAACTGAGGTGTAATATTTCCTGCAGTAACACTTGCAACAATTAATAGCTCCAACGTAGCAATACAGTAAGGACGATGTCAGTTATTCACTGTCTGAGCCAAAAATGAAACACCCTTCATTCTTTTTCCTTTTTTTGAGTCTGGATTTGACTGTGCTTAATGTTTTAGCACAGCATGTTGGTGAAGTGCTCTGACCACACTTATTTAATATTTATAGCAGTCTAACTATGCAGGTAAAAGCTACAACAGGCTGCCAACAAAACTTTGATGGCAGTTTTTTCAAATCTTAGGATTAGGGACAAAATAAGTTGCAGACAAGTTTTCATTAAGTTCCCAATATGTTGAAAGAGTGAATAATAATACTAATATTTGAATAACTTTTGCAATATTTATAAAAGAAAAAAGAGAATTCTCATTAGGCTACGCTAGGCTTTTCTGTTCAGCTCAGATATATACAAAATTGTATATACATATTGTATGAGGTAATTTGAAACCTAAAATTACACACAGTAAATCTGATTGCTGCAATGTACTTAAGTGCACTTCCCAGTCTAGTTTACATAGTGAGTGTACTGCCTTACAGGGTCTACATCCTTATTTTTCAATGCACATTCATAGAGAAGGTTCATTGTGGGGTGGTGAGAAATCATAACGTTACACTCAGCAGATCCGGGGACTTATCTGATTTCTTTGTAATAGAATGTATACACTTCACATATGTTATAAATGCACGGTTTGTTGTGCTTGTTATTAGCTGTTCAAAAGTGTTTGGAGCTCAGGGAGACACCAATTTCTCTTGTGGGTTTCAGTTGAAAGCATCAAGGAAACTCTGTTTCATTAATGTTACTCACACTGCATGGGTATATTGCTGAATTGTCCCTTTTAAAAAAAGAAATGTGCTTGAGCAGTCAGAAAATTGGTAAAACAACAATAGTTACCCTGTTGAAACAGCATAGCCATGTTAACCACATGTTTTACAGTTGATACTGGAAAAGTTAAATAAACCAAAAAAGTGAAGCATGGGAGAACAAGAGCATGTGTTCAATGACACAAACTGTGTTTCGCTTGTAACTACATGACGACAGTTCATAGTATTTCATGAAGCACAGCACTGTCTCCATTCTACGAGAACAAACGAGACAGACTTAGCAAGTGAAAAGTAAATGAAAGAGGAACTAGCTGCTACTCAGAAATATTTCCCCACAACCCTGTTTAATTACATTGTGCAGCCCGATGTGAAAAGGTGTCAGAAGAGCAGAGAAGCGGATCCTGTCCTAATGAATGGAAACAGATGGATGAGACAGCGAGCAGGGCTACCGCCAAGAAATGGGGTGGCACACAGGGAAAAACGGTGCCAGGGAAAGAAGACAGTGCCAGATAAAGACGAGGAAAATAGGAAGAACGATGAAGGGGTGGATGGGGACAGAGCCAAAGTTTCAAACTGTCATATAATTTTCAACATCTTTAGAAAATATGTGTGTTTATTTTCAAAGGCATTTAGACACAAATTATACTATGGCAGAGGATGCAAATTGGTTTACATTGAGTCTTCTGTCATGGGGCGGTGTGAGTGTCACTTTGAGCCCTGGAGCTACAGTGGTCCATCAAACTGCAGGAACACAACCAACAACTCTGCACACTGACACTCTGTATTAGCCTCTCTGTCTGTCTTTCGGCCTCAGCTCTCACTGTCTTTGTCTGGGTGCTTGCCAAATGTACCATGTGCAACATGGCAACAAGTTTTCATCCCACCTTATAAGATATGGCTGCTTTTGTCCAACTAAGGTGCCCTTTAGTATTGGTGTCTGATACTTTTTCATTTTCACAGTTCTCATATTCCACCCATTCATGACAGTCGAGTGTGTGTGTAAGCTACAGGATACCTTTTGAGTTTGTTTGAGATACCGAGGGACATGACAAAGCATCGCTATGTGACCTGTTGGGAAAGAGACGGGGCTAGACAAGGTGACATGGGGTGGCCTAGATAATTCATGGAAATAAAGGCTACTGGCAAAAAAAACTACTGTGGAGGTGTGTCAGGCACAGGAGCAGCTTTTATGAATGTCAATGTAACTTCTCCCTCTCTTTCTCTCTGTGGTTATCTATCTGTCTGTCTGTCTGTCTCTCTGTCTGTCTGTCTGAGAGAAAGAAAGAAAAATCTTTTCAAGTGAGGATACAATATTTTCGTAAAAGGTGAGGAAAAGAGAGAGAACGTCTGGTGTAGGGTGAGAGAAACCTCCCCTGAGCACTGTGAATTAGCTCTAGCTGAGTGAGTGCAGGGATTACACTCCAGGCTGAAATGGAGTGGTTGTTTAGACAGGGATAGAGTATTTAAACAGAGGGATTTCTCTGACAGACCTCCATGTCTTACTTAGACACACACTTATTCACATTTTTGCAAACAAAGGCACATACACAGAGGAACAGTATGGAGATAATGCCCCACACACCTTATGGTACATGAATTGACAGAATTTTTTTTTCCATCCACTTAGTTTTCAGAACAACTTTATCAAGTTTTTTTTTTTTAAAGTTTATTACAGTTTTCTTAAATTAATTGCTTTTTAATTTGCTTTTAGTTTTTTTAAAAAAAGGTTATTATGATTTTAAAGGTTTTCCCTGATAAGGTAGTAGATTATATTGTGCTAAATATTCAATTTAATCTATAGGTAGGTCACTTGTAAAATTAGGAGCACAGCTTTTCTAAATGTTAATTTTGTTTAGTCAGATATTCAAGTCAGCTTTTCTGTGTAAACCAATTTAGAGAAACATATTTCAAAAAAAAAAAAAACAAAAGCACTTAGGTGGTGGTTTAGGCAAACTCTCAGAGCTAGATATCTAAAAAATCTTTAGTTCCTTAGCCCTGTCACATATTGTGATGGCCACTTATGTCCAGTGAACCTCAAACATGACACACTTCCTCTTCCTCTTACTGTTAACAGCAAGATTGGATGTTTCCGCAAGTGGGTTTGTGACAAGTTTATTAAGTAACTTCCTGAGTCAGAGTCTTGTCAAGGTTCAGGCTACATTTTAATTAAAAGTCAAAAAAA
>JAPZDV010000001.1:8029152-8059152 GCA_029814665.1 Acanthurus lineatus
CACCTTCGGCGAACTGCTTTGTCACGAAATTGTCACTGCGCCAGGCTGAATCTGTCGACTCCTCCCCCTGGTGCGCCACCACGTCCATCTCGGCGCAGCCCGGCCTACCAAAGTGGCGGCGCACGGTGGTTCGCCGGACGAAATTGCCACTGCGCGGGGTGCACCACGCTCCGCCACCCTGCGCCACCTTGCGCTGCGCCACGAAATTAGAGCCCAAAAAGTTAAATGTTGCATTCAAGTAAGCATTAAACTATTTAACATTCTACGTACCAACCACACCTTATTTTTTCTTCACAAAATCAAAAGAACACTTATTCTAAACTCAAATTGATCACATGTCACAGCACAGTTATCTGATTTCAAAATATAATGGATGCTAGGACCCTGGGTTAAATGAATTCATATATTTGCAAATTAGGTGTTACATGAGCCCAGGAGTTCTTCTCAGTGTTGTTAATAAGAATTGGGGAATTCAGCTGTAGGGATAGAGAGTGGTTAATAACAGAGACTGCAGCAGTACAGACAGGCATCACAGAGGCTCAGGCCTGCCCTCTAACAGTCAGCTCTCATTATCTCAGCATCTCTGTCCCTGCACTCACTGCTGCTACCCACTGCCACCACTGAAACAAAGGAGGTCAGCACACATACAGGAGGACAGGGCAGAGAAGCAGAAGGCAGGAAGAGGGTTTAAAATGAGTGACAGTACAGAAGTTAAAGAGTGGGGAAAGTGAACATGAGGTTTAAAAGGATGATAGTGAAAGGCATGGAAGAAAAGAAAAGAGGGATCACTAAAAGAACCTGCAAAAGAGGAAAAGGGCAAAATTATAAGTATCTGGTCATGCTGTGAATGAGCCGAGGCAATTAAAAAGAACTTTAGCTGGTCACAGACAGGCAGCAAAAAGAACACACCTAACAACCCTGAATATGCATGTCTGGTTTAATGGAAAGGAAAGATGCCTTAAATGCCAAACACTCTTTGCTTTTGTAAAGTTCAGGTAAGTTGAATGATATGAACGGACTGCTATCTTGACAGTAAAACTCCAAAGGTGATTTTATATGGGCAGTCATTTAAGGAGGTTAGAAAGGCAATAATAGTTTCGGCTTTTACTGGAAGTGGCAGATGGAATAAAACTACAGTGAATTAGCAAGAGAGCCATAATGAACAAAGGGTGGTGAAAAATAACAATTGGCTATAATCCTCAGCCAAATCTTTTTTCATTTAATAATTATTTGTCATTGCTTGATTCCTTTTTTTTCTCTTTCCTTTTTTAAAGCCTTAAGTGGATTACTTAAAAGAAAGTAGTCCAAAAACAAAAAAAAATGCAGGCATAATAATTAAGCCCAGAAGTATCCAGTGTCTAGACCTCAGTGTGTTTTAGAAGTCTTTTATTTGTTTTTTAATGAAAAGTAAGTTAGCTTAAAACAACTATAGTTTGAGGTGATTCAAACAAACCATGTCCACAATGTGTTCTGCATTCTCTAAATAGCTGCCCTAAGGTTAAATGTTCATGGATCTGTGTGTGTGACATCCAAGCATGTGTGTGTGAGTGTGCCTGTTTAAGACATATAGTCCTGCCGAGGTGTGTGTTCATTGTGCTCTAAATGGTAATGCAGCAGAGTCTATCTACATTGAGTAAACGCACAGGGAGTTTCCCTCCACGAGCCTGCCAACTCCTCTCAGCCAGCCCCAATGGGTTATCAAAGCAGACACTTGGCAACCTACTTTCCGAAGCAAAGCATCTGCCCATTCAGAGGCAATGGGGCTAATGTCAGCCTCTATCATTCTTACGCTCGAAATGACCTTGGCATCAGCATATACAGCAATAACTGATGCATGGGTTTTAAGCGCAAGAGGGAGAAAATATAACTGCAAATCAATTCAAGTTTCAACATAGGTCCTTCTGACAGCCATTACTAAAACAAAGTCACCTTCAGAGCGCGCAGAGGTGGCCATTACTTCCTTAAAAGGTGGGTTATTGATATTCTGTTCAGTTTGGACTGGACTGCTTGCATTGCAACTTTTGGAATTAAGCTTCCGATTGAAAAAAAGCACATCCACAAAGACGCTCACAAGACACTTTAAAACATCTGGCATCTGTTTAACCTTCTGTCTATCTCTCTCTCAGTCTGTCTCTCTGTCCGTCTCACTCTCTCAAAGGACACTTGAAGGAGAGACTGGAAAGCATGACTCAGCTGCAAAAAGAAAACACAGGCAAAGGCCAACATTAATGTAAATTCTAATACTTGAATTACGAGGACAAGAAAAGACAGATGGATCATGACCCAAAATATGATTTAGCTGCTAGAGAAAAATCTATGTATGATGTGCTGACTGTACTGTCTTGGTACCTCTCACTAATTACTGCATGGTAAAAAAAAAAAAAGCTCTAGCCAGGAGCAGGTTCATTTTTATAATCTTGGCACAAAAGCTAGAAATAGGGGAGCCAACTTTGTCAATCAGTAACTACCAGAACCTCTAAAAGTCACTACTTGAGAAAAAAAGGTCTCCTAAAGAGTAAATTAACAATGCGGGAGAGACAGCAGACTTCAAACTTCAGAGATTCAGTTAAGAGCTACTGGGAGCTGAACGGACAGAGACACTTCTCCTTTGTCTCCTTCACAGACGTGAGTTGAGACTTTTAACACAAGCTTGTTCGAGAGAGAGAAGGGGTCAAGACAGGTTGTCTGCATTGCCACCACCTGGTTGGAGGTGCACCTGCAGTGTTATGACCCTTCTCTACAGGGGACCCTTATAGGGCGTGGCTTGGCACGCTTATGAGAACATAGCATGTGATTTAACACAGCGCAGCATAAAGTGTCAGTGTAAAATCTCTTCCTCTCTCATCTCGGCCAAAAAGTGAATAAGATGCATAAATTTTGAGGTGTACTTTAAGTTTAATATTGATTAGGGTCCCATAATGATAAGCATTTATTAATCTCATACCTATATTTACTTATTCTGAAGTTACGGAGTTCAAAAACAAACCAAAGCTACCAGTGTTTGAGGGAGTTCACAAGCAGGATTTCAAACCTGACAACGGTGAAGCCGAGTGTCTTGTTTTGGCTTACCTCCTTTGTCTCTCCCTGCTCTGAGAGCTGTGTCTAGTGTTTTAAGTGCATGGCAGCCAGAGGTAGCCCGCACTCTCTATCTCTTCTCCCCTCTACACCACTGCTTTGTAAAGCCATTTTAACTACTTTGCTCTGGGCAGTTTTCTCACATAGTACCAAAGTTCAGGTAGAAGTAAATATTGTTATTGGAATTGTTTTATGCTTTACATGTTTTATGATTTGAGAAGCACTGTTAGGCTGACACTGTCAAGATGATTTTTAAGTAATGATTAGGTCTTTAATAGAAACATGAAAGTTGTGCACAGTTTCATTAAGAGGTGGCACATTCGTGTGGGTGGCAGCAGTAAAGTTTAACTAGCAGCAGCAACATACAACTTCTTGCAGCAAGCAGCACAACCAGTCCTGTTTTGGGGGATTTTGTGTTGTCAAACTGAATTTATCCCACAAACCAGTATTAGTCCTCCTGCACAAAAAATGTTAATTTGACCTGACAATGACATGCTGATTGAAAATAAAAGCAAGATTTCTTTTGTTGTTGTTGTTGTTGTTGTTTTTGTTGTTCAACTCTGTTAAACTTTGACATGCAAATTTAACACACTGACCTGCTGCTGATTGTCTGGAAAGTGCAGGTCTTCATGTGACTGGGGACAATAGGAGAGTCTTGAATGGAAGACGCCCTTATTAAGCTGAAGTGCAAGGACATAAAATGAATTCTGTTAGGCGGTAAGTTCAAGGCCAGCAGTTACTGACACTCTAGTGTTCAGCAGCCTTCAAGTCCAACCGGATAAATTAGCATTAAGTTTTTACAAAAATTCATTTAAATTGTGAATTAACTTTTGACTACAGCTTTGACTGAGTGCTCACAGAAATGTTTGGCTTGGCTGAAACTTGATTTTTTGTCTTTTAATTTTAATTTTGATTTTATCACTAATTTCTTATAACAAATACGCAAACAGACAATATGACCATGCTGACAAGTAGAAAGGCAACAAGAGATAACGTTAATATATAAAACATAAAAGGACAAAACAAGACACAGCATGTGAACAAAAATTAAATTGAATGGAAAAAAAGAGGCAGAGGAGAGGAAAAGTGATATGAAGAGAAGAAAGAAAAGCAGGTATTTGCAGTGTTTGCACATGTAAAAGGTAGTAAGGGTCACATAGTATGTGAATGTCTCGTATCCCATCCAAGACTGAAATCATAGGACTGAGAGAGGAACACTGCAAAAAACACACATTTTTAAGAAACATTAGGGAATAATAAATAAAATGTGTGAAACTTTGTCTCTTCTGATGTCATTGGTTAACTGTAGCCTGATGAAAATATGTTGGAGTTGCAGAGATAGTCAATGGGATATAATCATTTTTTACTGAGATGATGCAGATACACAATGATGTAGCTGAATGAATGAATGAATGAATAATTAAATGAAGAATGAATGAATGAACTTATATCATTATTAGAATTGCCATCAGGTACAATGAAATTTCTCATGGCTTTTCTCAATTTAGTTTAAAAAATAAATGAGTAAAAGCAGTAATAAAAAATCAGTAGGATAGTTAAATACCTTAAAATCATACATAAAGATATTCAGTGCTCATTCAAAATTTCTGAATTAGACTGCAGTTTCTGAAGGTTAGGATGATGGTAAGGAAACATCACTTTGCTATAGTGATTAACTCAAATATATACATTCAATCTCTTTTTACCTGCTTGTTCATATTGACCTGAATATGTTGAACCTGATTCCTTTTGGAAGATTTCATTTGATTCAAGGTCTTTACATACTTGAGTCTGTTTTGTCTCCATTTAAGGCATATGGCTTCTGACCATGAGTGGCATGTTCAGTTAAAATGCATTTTCTCTCCGACAAAGATGCCTAATTACAGCAAAGTGTCATTTGTGGCTTAAATGAAGCTCAGCGGGACACTCAAGCTTTCATGCAAGAAACTTGACCTTTCCATCCTCTTTTTATAGATCAAACAGAAACTAAGCCTGGGAGAGATTCAGCAGTCTGGAACAAGAATTACCAATGTATCCACCACGTGATATCTACTGCCAGGCTTCATTATAATTCCCAGCGGGAAAAATAAGGCACGGAGGAAGAGTGATGACAGTGAGTTATTCTCCATATTATGACCGTTGGCAAGTGCTTTAATTAGGATATACGTATCTTGATTGCTGAAATAGAGTGAAGATCCAAACTGTGAGATCCTCTTCAACTCCACATGACATGCAGGAGCAACGTACCTGCAGGAACACATTCTTGATCCTAGCAATATGCTTTACTGGATGATTGTAATTTATACATTCATCATCATTTACGAAATGCAATCCCAACAGCATCGAGATGCACCAGCAGTTCTAAATAAAAGAAGTGAATCGAATCAAGACTAAATATTTATTAGCGCTCAATACTCTAATAGGTAAAATTCAATAAATAATTTAAAATATCATAACCACGTTAATGGAAGGCTTGAAAGAGAAAAAAGAAATAGAAGAAGAATCTTGAAAAATAAAATTTTGAAGCAGTGAGTAAAAACAAGGCAAACCATGTAATGCACTGCAAACCCAGTCCATCACTAACAGTCTACAAAACAGATTTTAAAAGAGTATAACCCTTTGCAAAATAAATTCCTCACACGAGAAAACAGCATCAACATAATATAATCATGCCACAACCAAACTCCATTTAACTAAACTACAATACACAATGACATAACAAAATGGAGAAGCAATAAAAGAATTCTTCAATATACTAAGTGACATGAGAAAGACAAAATGAATTATTTAGCTTAGTCTGTTCAAGTAATCGAATTTGGAATCCTAACTTTTACTGTTATCAATAATTTGGTCTAGAAGGCTGCCTATCTGTCCAAATAAAAAGCAGCACACAAAAAATAAAATTTCAACATCAGATACTTGACTGGAAGAAGGGTGAAAGCACTCAGACCTCAGAGTGAACAATGTTTTATTATCTTTTATGCGTAACACTGAAAAGTTAAAGTGAAAAATGTGTTTAAAAAGAACTACCAAGGCCAAGCATTTCCCTTCTATTGACACACATGCACACACAGACATATTAGAGCATACAGCCTTTAAAGATCTGTCTGATACTCTAAATTGGCTGTATTTCACTCATTAGTGTGCGGATTATCCTGGAAATTTGAGACATGAGCCACACTAAATGTTTACCACTTTTCCTCCATGCACAGCAGCGTGAGAAGTGACACCTTAGAAATAGCTCCCCAGTTTCTGGGTCCCAGTCCCACGCTAGGCCAGCAATCTGTTTTAAATGAACAGCTTGTGTTCTTCTGACACATTTGGTGTTATTTTAATGGCTTGGAAACCACAGAGCAATTTTGTAAAGGATTATTATACCTTTAAATCACCTGTGAGAACGGATCCGAGTGCATAGGAATTCCATTAATCATCTTTGCCAGGGTGCAGCTCAAATTAAAGACCAAGCTTTGCACTCACAGGCACAGCAACCAAGCCACAAGGAAAAACACGCTACAATTTCAGCAGGAGGCTTTTTTTTTTTTTTTTTGGTTTCAGCTATGTGATGAAAACACCCAAAACTAATGATTGTCCCTATTTTGGACTCCATGATGATGAAAACAATCCCAACAGGGGATGGAAGTGATTTGACCAAGTGTTGCGTGTTGTTTACTTGGATCAATTTCTGTTAAGCTTCACCCAGCAGCTGAAGACTCTGAAGAGACGGGTAAGGTAATATAGAACAGACTCTAATGTGTGTCCAGAGCTCAATCTTGAAAGTAATTTCTCTTTAAATTACTCTGCGTAATCCAGATAATCCAAAATTGAAGTTTACCGTGTTTTTTGTTTACTGTGAGAAATATTTTGAAGTCATTTTCCTGTTCTAAAGTTTGTACGTGTGCAAAATGAATCAGCCAGTATTCTGTAAAACAAAGTATGTTACAGCCTCATGACCCAGTGTCATTGTGCTTCCAGAAATGACAGTTTGGAGAGACATCACATGCAAATACCCCTCCAAAAAGGAGGATGAATGAGAGAAGGACAAGTAACCAACCACAGCCAGCCAATCAATAAATCAGCCAACAGGATCTCCATGCCAACATCCCTTTAATTGCCTGTTCTTCACTGAATGATTCAGGTTTTGCCGAAGGCTTTAATGAGGTGTTGAATTTCTCTGCAGGGATTGAAACACAGCCAATTAAAAGGCAGATGTAGTAAAGCCCTGGTGAACTGATGGAACAGGAGACAGAGGGGAAGAGAGGAGCCATACTGAAATCATTGTAAGTAGTGGACAAAACTGTGGGACTGAACACACCGCTGGCAAAGCTTATGATAAAATGTAAGCCTTCAAATGCATTTATAATGAAAAAAACACACAGTACTGTTGTTCATTTCAAACAAATGGCTGTACTGCCTCCAATAATAAAGTCAAAATCCCTCCATCCCTTCATTGCAACAGTTTTGTTTTGTTTTGTTTTGTTTTCAAGAAGAGAGACTTGCATATCCAGTGCTTTGTGGCTGAGACATTAATTACTTGCTTTAATGTGAAGTGCTCTTTATAGTCAGCTTACTAACACCACACACACTGAAAACTGTATCTATTGTGTATTGTATTTGCGTGGGTGCTTCCAGCAGATGTATTTTGACTCAACTTGCATGGGGGACACAAGGGAGCAGTTCAAAAAAGGTGGAGCCAAACAGTGTTAAATTAAGCCACCCTAAGCTTTTACTCAGGATCGTCCCAGAGGGTGAGGTGAAGCCAAGGGCTGCACGGGCAGGTGAATTTGCTAGATTTGCTTTGTTAAAATGGTGTTTCAGTGATTCTCAAAAACATTTTTTTCATCATTTACAACCTAAATTATGATGTTTTAATAAACACTGCCTTAAAAGTGCAGTGTTTCCCCTTTTTTGTATAGATTAAGTCAAAAGGTGGTGCCTTATTTACATTCAATTGCAAATGCATAATGTGCTGTAGCTCACTGTTGCTTTTAATGATGCATTAGCTGACAGAGAAGCTGAGGTTATTATGGTGTTTTCAAGAAACAAATCTGGTTTCAGTCATTAAGAAGCTTTGGTTGTAATTACTCACAGCATGTATCATTCAATATAATGTACCTATCTACATTATCAACCATCTGCACAAGGTTTCTCTGAGGGAGTTAAAATATTGATGGTATGCTATTGATATAATCCTAGAAAGCACGCAGCAGGCAGCAGTTTAGCAGTACAACTTTAATATCCTCTTGAGTTCACTTAGACTCAAGTCTGTGAATGCTTGGTTATTACAGCCTGATTAATTAACCCCATTTACCAACTTTGCTTTTTATACCATCCTAAGTAAACAACAATCCAAATGAAAACATAAAATACACAAATACAAATAGAAATATAGCAGTCATTTCAACTGATGAGCCCCCAAGTACCAATTTGTTTCCAAGCATTGCAAAATAATGTAATTTGTAAGATATTTTAGCTCTGCCCAAGTGTTCTTTTTAGCTGTAGCTAGGTTGGTGCAGAGATTTTTGCAGTGTGTCACCAATGTGTGCAAAACAGTTGATTTCCAGGTAATATTATGTGCTTGCTCATGGAAGTGTTATACTCTGTTTTTAGGTGCTTCATTGGGATTAACCTTGACAGATGTCAAAGAAGAAAGTCAAACTTACTCAAAAGAAGGGTCTCACTGTGCATCCTTATGTCACCTGTGTTTGAAGAAAAGGCACTTTAGAAAAGTTTGGTGTCACTTCTTGTTTATCATGTTTCTCTGTGCTATTCAGTTGCTTCATTTCCCTTTTATCTCTTACTGCACTGAACGTTTAGACTTGTCTGTCTCTCTGTGAGCTGAGAGTTTGGATACCTGGATGTCAACCTTCTGTCAATTACAAAAAACATTTGAGGGTGGTCAAAATCATGTTAACTAGCAGGGAGGTTTAGTATGTTTGAATTAATAAGACAGGACATTAATTTTAATCACTGACTTTATAAACGTAGTTTATCTCATGTGTTTGCTTGGTTTCTAAAATATTTTGATGTTTTAGGGGGTTTTTTTCAGATGTAAAACTGAGCTGATTCTTAAACCTTGATAAATGCCTGTTGAGATTTAGACAGCTTATAGCTGCCATTATTTAGAGGTTTACTCGAACTTCACAGGCAAATGAGTTACTCTGTAGTACAAGTATAACTGTGACCTAATGAATTCATTTATTTTCAAATCTTCTAAAACAGTTTCTCAAGTATTTGCATTATGGTCAAGTGGGTATGAGTGCTTTGCTGTCCAACCAATTAAAAAAAAGAAAAAATGAACAAAAAACTCGATGTCAAAGTTTCTGATGACAAATGTTTTACAGTTTGGTAAAAATATTCTGCTATGGTTAGACTTCTATTGAACACACGAAAAACAAAAGGACCCAGGGGAGTTTGGGGCAGATCTACTCTTTTTCCCACATTGCAAAGTTCTCAGTGGCATGTGCCCCGCCCACCACTGCTGCTCGTGCTAGCCAGTAAAAAGGCTCAACAGGAGGCTAACAGTAAGCATTAGTGGTAACACTGAGGAGATTCATCCAGACTGAAACTCAAACATGTCTGACATTTCAGCTCTGTGCTGAAAGGTTTCAGGCCTCAGTTTGTGACATATTTGATCCAGCTTTCATGGAGTGAATTTTAGATCTTAGAGAATTGCACTGAAATCTCCCACTTCAGTAAAGAAATGTGAATACACCTCTCTGCTGACGAACTTTGCACAGATGTAAAACTGCAAGGCAATAGTCCGACACACCAGATATTAGAGTACATATACATGTGGAACACAGATGATTTTCTCCATTTGAAACAGCAGTTTGGTGAAACTACCGTGATTTATGGTTAGCCAAACTCCTGTTTATACTAATGGAGCTTGGTTAATGGGGCAGACTTAACAATGTCTATTATCAAGTAATCACAATTTGTTCCCCTAACACTTAACTGGATTGAGAGGTCTGGATTTCTCCAACAAACAGGCAGTGGCTTGAAATTAAGACTGTGAAGTGTCACATTGAAGAGTGAACAACAGGGTAATGGCTGTTATGGCAGCACTCCATTTGCAGATGAAGTCTGAACTGGATCATCTCTTGCTGCTGCAGGCATATACTGTAAGAGCATAACAACAGCAGGCATGATGCAGGGCTGAGAGGGAATGGCATCCTATCTTTTAGCACAAATTAAATCATGCATTACCTGCAGTTCAAGGGAAAATGAAAATTGACACAGGCTTCAGTCATCCGCATTGCCACAACAGGGATAAATCCAATCTATAACTCTAAGTGCAGGATGTAATGTGGCTAATCTTACAGTAGAATAAAACATGCTTACATGATATGGATTCCTTTAATTACTGGTTGTGCTTTCTTAGTTCAAACTTAACAAATTGTATACAACTGAGGAAACAAACTAAAGAAAAAGAAAAATGCCCATATGAGCAGTTTTGTTCTTTTTGGGTTACCCTACTTTATTTTGGAATTGAGGTAAATTAGAGATTTGGATTAATATGAACAAGGTAGCTTTGAAAATGGTCCACTTTGTACTTTTTGAGTTTATGCTGAATGGGGAAAAGAGACCTTTAACTGCATATTTAATATACCAGGATGAAATAAATATAACAAAATAAACATCACAGACTCTACGGTAGATTTTATTCTCTCCTTGCATTCCCTCCACTGTACTTTCCCATCCTCTCATCCTCTTTTCTGTTGGGGTTTTCATGTGAAACAAGTTGCTCAACAGCTGTTCTTCTTTGTCTGAAGTCACTCATGTGCTGCCTCAGTGGGATGCCTGAGTTCATCCCTTGATCTGTCATGTTATCCTCATCCCAACCCGCCTGATATTCCCACTGTGTTCCGCTGTTAGACAAGCCCTACTTCAATTTTGTTCTATTTTTCTTTTATTTCATCTTTTTTCACCTTTCCTCTAATGTCTCAATTCTTTTCTTTTTTTCCCCAACTCTCCTCAAGCTCTTGCATTTCACAGTCCTCATCTTTATCTCTTCTTCCCAACCCATGCCTTCATTTAAATCCCCCCTTCCCAATCCTCATCGTCTAATAACTCAGTAATGGTAGAGTCGGTCTGCAGAGCCCCAAGCTATCAGATTTTATGACTCTAATTGTTTCTTCTGTTGTCGAGTGAATACAATTCAGCTACAGCAGGGAGCAACATTGAGCAGCGATCCAAGACTAATCTCAGACACTCTCAGTGGACGCATAGTCAAACGAGAGAAGGAGAATAAAATGATACTTGTGATGGTGAGAATAAGCTTGAAAAGAAAAAAAGACAACTGTGGACATACTTTCTGGAAGACAGGCTCTACTATTCAGTCCAATAACGTAATAAATCAGTCATCACAGGTTCTTATTACCTCAAAATTCAGTCACATATCCAGCTTTATCTCCCCCCTCCTCCATCCCTCCCCTCTTGTTTTGTCACCATTCCTAATAGTGAGGGATTAACATTTAATATACTCTCCTGTTAGGGATTAAGGAACAGGTGACATGTTTTCATTTCAAGCTCACTCGGCCAAACGGGACGCGTACAAACGCAACATGCATCAGAATTTGATTCAAATTACTTGTAAAAAGAAAAAAACACAAATGATATAAACAATTGTATGATGTAAGCTGCTTTTCATTTTTGCTCTACAAGTGGATTAAAGTGATAAACCGTTTTCCCACAGATTCAACTGAACATGTTGAACTCTGAAAATGTAGCCTCTTGTTCTCTTTTAAAATGCAGGCCTACAGTATACACACACACACACACACACACACTAGATATGAGAACATTCATACAGCTGTAAAGACTTACAGAGAATGATTTAACAATTCTGTAGTCTGTGTACCATGAATGTGACTGACAGAAGGACTAACAGAATGACAAACATATTATCATCCTGTTTGCCCTGCGGTTGTAATCGTAACTCTCAAGCAGTCATAGCTCATCAGCGGTGTCAGGGTAGTATGAAAGAACCAAACAGCTTCTTGACACAATAAATGGGGGGATTCACTGCTAGCTTTCATAGATAACCACGCCACAACATAACCAGGCCGAGCACTGCTTTCTGCAGGCCAAAGGCTAATTGGTTGGCCTTCAGTCTGTGTTAGTGAGGGGCAGGGTGTGTGGATAATTACAGGCTATCAAAAGCCTCCAGCTACTGAAACTGAGCTAACTGAGCCTTAAATCAGACTGGATTACGAATACTTCCTTTCCCTCACTTCAGCATTATTTGTTCCTGTGTCACATGACGTTACCTTCAAAAGTAACTGAGAGTTGTAACACTACAAATTTCATTATCCTGCTTAACTAATGGGTGTAAACTGCTTCTTTGTGTTTGCATTGTTTTTGCAAATATGAGAAAAACTCTCATTATAAGATGAATTTTCCTTTTCCAACACCTGTTTGCTTAAAGATAGAATAGAAATACTCAAGGGCACAGGTTTGCATATGGACAGTAAGGACATGTCTCTACCAATGTTTTGGGAAAAAAGAATTGTCCCTACTAATATTTGAATAAAATCTTTTGAGTGAAGGCATACCAAATAATTCTGTAGCCTCTCAGGGACTATGTCCAGTGCTCTTTCTATTAGTTCTGGAGTGCAGAGTTAACATCTGGCACCTTTCGAATATTGTGTAACCACCACTTCTACTGTGACAGGTTTACATAATATTGGTCAACTGTATAACACACCATCAAATGCTTTATGAATAGTTTTAATCATGTTGAGTCTCAACATGCTGATCTGATGCTGCCTTTTCATCTTCACTACAATAGTTAAGTAGACTGGAGAAAATTCACATTTCTGTTGTCATACAGTCTATAATTGCTATTTAATTTAATTTTGATTTTGTCTTGTCGCCTAACAGTGCTGCCCCATGCTATTGCTAGGTTGGGAGGTGCTGCCACTGCTTTCTAAAATTAAGACACACTTAGTGAACATAACTTATTGATATTTAATAGCCTTGTTAAGCTCTTTGTTACTTTCAACACACCAACTGAGTTATGGTGAAGGTCCAGAAAAGACTGAGGAAAGATCATGGCTTTTCAAAAGTTAACTGCACGCAAACAAATGTGATCTCTTAATGAAAGACTGTTTACATGCTTATCCACCACCTTAACCTAGGCAGCTTTATCACCGCTTGGTAGCACATGAAGTAGATATGTACTTTAAATAAAATTATGTCAACTGACACAATTTAAAATATTTTAATGCACCAGCAGATTTTTACCTATTTTAAGAAAATTACACAGATATAAATCAATAAGAAACTATCTGCGGTGAAGCTGTTCAAATTTCACACTCACCTACATTGTTTTAGGGGTCCAGGAGACGAAGATTCTTCTGTGATTTTGCATTAATGCTGCTTTGTAAATATGCTTTTGATCAAATATTTGAGAGGATAAGTTGCTGTAGAAAACCAGAACTTGAGCCTTTCTCTCCTGCTTGCTTTGAGTGTGAGTCAGAGTAGATTCTGTGTGTTCTAAAGTTCTAAAGAACTGTTCTGTGTTCTTTTGGTCGTAGTTCCATTCTGTGACATCACAAAATGAATGCAGGCTTGGATAACTGAACAAATCAAAACAACAAAAATGCATACTAAAATATTGGTTATAAAACACAAATTTATCTGAATCAAAAAAGCTTTAAAGATGAATTACAGATTGTGTTTGTTTCTATCAAAAACATTTAATTTTTTTCTTTTCAGTCACACAGTGTAAATCTTCCATCACACCAAAACCCTGAAATAGTAAGTGATCACTTTGCCAAGACAAAACTTAAAAGTGTATGTTTCAATGAGATTTTTATTTAAAAAGTTACATTTAAAAGCTGTACTGCTTGATCAGATCCAGCAGACAGTCATCTCCACCATTATCATCTCTACCCTGACACATGTGAGTGATGATCGGATCTTAAAGCACTCAAAAAGTGTAAGCTTATATGAATTTCACCTGGATTATGCAAACTGCAAATATTCTATCTCTTCAGTTGAAGAAAAAAGTCCCAACAGAAATGCACCTATGGCTATATCTCAGAGATGACCAATTTAGCCTTTCTAGTGTGTCATTAGTTAAAGGGAGGAGGCTATTTTAAGGTTCACATTACTTACTGTCAGACACAGAGAAGGCGCTTTACCAGTAAGCAGCTCACAATGGTAAGTTCTCAGTGCTGTTTGTCGGTCCATACCTCCAGCTTTTCAAACTTTGATCACTTTCTGCCTGTCATCTACAAAGTACATGTTGTCCTTGCCAACATGTTTTGTTTATGTACTGTGCCACCCCCAAAAAAGAGAGAGGACATAAACAGCTTCCTCTCCACTATTACATAACGTTAGCAATAACTAGCCTGGTTTAGTGGGGTTTTTTTAAATAAAAAGCTGCTAGTTACTTTAATTACTAGCCACTCTGCCTCCCTTGTCAAGTTTGACCCGAGAGTGGAATGTAATTAGATGTTCTTATTTTAACAGTGATACAGTAAACATGTGTAGTGTGACAAACAATAATCAGCTCCACAAATAAAACACAGAAACCAGTGTGTTCTCACCTTTTCATCCCCTCTTACAACCGCATTTCAACACCTTTCAGTTTATCTGTCAGTTTTTCTTGCAGAGGAGGAGATCGGGAAAAAGAGAGGAACACACTCATCTGTCAATCTATACATACATACAAATACAAATTAATACTTAAAGGAAAACTGCACTTTAGCTTATTCATCCACAATCATTAAGTAAGTCACAGTACCCCCATTAGCAGAGACTATTACCAAAGGTACTGGATCTTCTGCTACATTGCTGTTGAGTGTCAAATTGTTTCAAACTCAGAATAGTGGAAAGAAATTGCATTACATGCCTCATATGTGTGTGGTAGAAGATTGTGGCATTATGTTGAGGAACTGGTCAAATTTGAACTCACAGAAAAGGGAAGGCATCTATGTTACTATCTTGCATAGATTTGTGGAATAAATAGGTTCAACGCTCCCAAAAATTGTAGTTTTCCTTAAAAAAAGTATTCCCTGGATTGCTCCAAATCCACAATGGTTGTTACGACTATCCAACTCAGGAAGTGAAAAAATATTTTTCTCTATTTTTTTTCTATTTGTTGTTAGCTGATGAATTGAACTTAATAATGTTTGCACTCACAAACTAAACTGAAATTTTGTATTTTCGTTTGGTCGAAAGAGACCACTAAGACCCTGAGTTTTAAAGAGAAAAGGTTGAATTTTATGTTTTAAATATTTTGTGTTTGTGTACTCTTTTTTTGTCACTGCATCTAGATGAAATTAAAATTGTTTTAAATGTATATTTGCCAGTAACATTGTGAACTGCATTTTTACAACAAATTGTCCAAATGTGCTCTGGTCTGCTTCAAGCCAAGTGGCCTTGCCCCAGACCACCAAGGTTTGCTAAAGGTTTCCCCTATGCTGGCCAAAAAATTACCACACATGTTGAATGACCATAATCAGACAACCTGCGTTGTGATATCATATCATTATAAACACATAATGACATAGAAGTACCGATATACTCTTTCCAGTTGCCATGACTACACTAATAGTGCAGGAGAACTGATCTAATTAGCGGCTCTATAAAAACGGTGGTTGACATTCGTCAGGCTGCTGAACAAGAAAGTCTCTAATTTTCTCTTCGCTCTGTCAGTCCTTCATGCTGATCGTTACCTTACAAAACTGGTCATATATTTGTAAAATGTGCATGCACACAGACAGCAGAAGTCAGTCTACACGGCATGACACATTCCTATTCTCAGTACAGACAGGAAGTTCAAAGAACAAGATAATGAAGTCCGGGTGCTTCATTGTTGGTGAGACACATAAAGTCAGTAATGTTAAACCAGCGATAAGTTGGTTCTCCACCCTACATGTCCTTTTTACCACACAACATTTCCTGAAGACACAGTCTCATATTCAGGGTAATATTTGATTATCTACAGTCTAATCATTTATATCTTTATGTGTTTAAAATGCTAAGCTAAAGTGAACATAATACCACCAGTTCATTATTTTAATGGAAACCATTAGTACTGTGGTGGTCTGTAAGGTTCTGCACCTTCCTTATTTGTTGCTTTTGTTTTTTGTTTTTGTTTTTTTTTACTTTCATTTCACTTATGCAACATTTATAAGCAGCATTAACACATTTAAAAATGATTTGCATCAAACTATAACACAGTTTTATTGTGATATTACAAGCTTTTAAATACATTTTCAACAAATATATTTCCTTCTGTCTGTGTCCATAAGTAAGAGCTGGTGTATGAACATATAAAAAACTTAATATAGTAAAACACAATTCTAAACCTGTAAAACACCCTGATATCTGATATAGATATATATGTGAAATATAAATGTTTTTTAAATGGTGAATGGCAGGCACATAT
Source organism: Acanthurus lineatus (assembly GCA_029814665.1). Classification (NCBI taxonomy): domain Eukaryota; kingdom Metazoa; phylum Chordata; class Actinopteri; order Acanthuriformes; family Acanthuridae; genus Acanthurus; species Acanthurus lineatus. The sequence goes on from JAPZDV010000001.1 coordinate 8,045,630, forward strand.
ATATTTGTCTGCCATTCACCATTTAAAAAACATTTATGTATAAAATGAATTTTAGAGGAACTCAATATAAACATGTTACTAAAATGCCTTATGGATTCAAGCATTTTTGATATTGAAATCAATGGTGACATTATTACTGATTAATGAGGAAAAAAACACCAAAATAATGGTTTGTTCCTACTTGTAAGTATTCTATCAATAAAGAAACGGGTTGGACAAAAAGATGAGATCACATAAAGCCTTCCTCATATCTCTTTTGAATAGATCTGAATGTGAGAGACCAATATGAAATGGGATAAAGGAAAAAAACTAATGTGCCAGCATTTCTCTAAAAGATAGAGAGCTAATGTGTCCTTCTAAGAGATATGAGTGTTGGAACAAAGGCCTACAAAAACTGTACTGCTTTAGTCAAAGAGCCCCTCTTTTCAATGAAAAAGCAATATAGAAGATGAGGTGTGGCAGCAGCTGAAATGCATTTCCATTAGGAGCCAACCTCCTTGGCCTCAAAAGTTGTGTTCCACCGTGCTTTTAGGCTTTTATATGTGAATTGTGTGTGTGCGCATGTGTGTGTGTATGAAAGAGAGAGTCATAAAGAGAGGGAGAGGCAGAATTAAAGTCTATCTTTCAGTGTGTGAGAGAGGACCGGCACAGATACACAGCACTTGTGTTACCTCTTAGATGCTGTGCTGGTTTGTTTAATCCTAAAATCCACACTGGGGTTCATTTCTTGAACTCATCCACCACCTGTAACAAAGGCTGCCCCTCCCTTTGCTACCACCAACCCCCCCTGGATAACAGGATTTGCCTCCATCAGAGCTGTTTTATCATGACTCAAGCTGTATTACTGGGAGATTAGAGAGCGGCTCGGGGATAGAGCCATGAACCTTCCTGCTGGGTGGGCCGGTGAGTTGGCTTGCTTGGTTTTGGGTCAGCCTTTTCCAAAACAACAGAAGGGTGTCTGTGTAGATTCATCTCCGTGGGGGATTGTGTTTCTTGTTCCAAAGGAGAAAACTTCATCATAATCCAATTGCTCTATGAGTCCAAAAAAGTGCTGAATTGATCTCATTAGCGTTGCACAAAGTCTGTAAGCTGCTTAAAGTGCATACTGTACATCTAGTTTATAATAAACTACAAGTATATTCAGGAAACCAGCCTTCTTTAGAGTTTCTTTAAAAGAAAAATATTTTATATTAAAACCAAATATGATCTAGCTGTGAATCACGAGTGAGAAATTCATCCCTTCCTCATGTTTTTATACTTTCAACATCCAGCCCCCATCCTCTCAGTGTGCACCTAAACAACCTATTTATGTTGACAGTGGCTTGATTATGAACAGTTAATCAATTTACATGTTCATTTCACTTTAGAGGACAGAAACTGCGCACCACATGTGAAAAATGAAGAGAAGCCACAACTTGTACATTGAATATCTCAGTTTTACTTTCAAGATTCTGTATCTAACCCCTATGCTTCCTTCAAAATGGTTTGCTGACAAAGGACTGACCATAACCACTGAATATTGAGCAATGAGCATCCAAGGGGCTTACCCTTATAAGTCTTGTTAAGTCTTGAGTCTTGTTAAGTTATGTTTTTGGTGGTTTAAATTCTGATGTATATTTAATTTTTATTTTTCTTGTAATCATAATACAAAAAGTCATGGAGAAACGTGAAGTTTGATGATTTCAAATAAGCAAGCAGGGCAAATTTGTTTGTACAGCACCGTTCAACAACAAGGTAATACGCATACTTGACACATGACATGAAGGGCATTGTGACAACATACAAAGACACAAATACAACTTAATAAAAAGATTATATGATTAGACAGAAGTGAATATAGCTTTTGACTAAAATAAAGCATATAAAACTCAGATAACATAATTAAAATAAGTTAAAAATGCTTTTTATTCTCGCTGTTTTCAGTTACAGTGACGTTAGATATGTTACAGTGACGTGACTGGACAATGAACTTTCATTTTAATGGAAGTTAAGTCAGAGAGCTAAACAAGTCTTTGATGTTGACAGTGACTCCCTCTTAATGTTCTTCACTCAGTCACTGCATATGATTTTTAAACAGTATTATTTACAGTGGAATTGCTCCACCAACCGTGAACCATTCAAACAGTTTCTGCTCCATTACATTGGCTGCTGTCTTTACTGATATAACCTTTCATTATCTGTACATTTCCACACCTCTGGGCAAACCCCGGCATTAAGTGTTTGGCATAGATTGCAGCAGTGCTGAGCAGTTTACCATCAAGATGTCTGTTCCCGTAGGCTTATCATTTCAACCTCACTGACTTCTGTGTGCTGAAAAATAAAGAATCTAACTTTGTCTTCTTCATGATACTGTTATCGAATTAAGTAATGGGCAATCTGTTGTGTCTAAGCTGATAATCCTTCTTGAAATTGAATTATTAAAATTGTTATTCAGAACTTTTTAGCTTGCCTGAAAACTGTTTTCTGGTATAATTTGAACTTAAATTATTTGGTCCATTATGTGCTGTGGACTCCCACATGTGAATGGTCAATGAAAATAAAGAAACTTCATACTGCATTCTTCAAGGTGAAGGAGGAGTGAATTAATATTTAATGGCATTCCAATAAAACTGGTAAAACAAAACTTTTTGTTTGAAAATTGGAAGTTGACATAAACAAAGAGAAACAAACTAAATGTAACAATGGACCTTCAAGCTGACTGTCATCAAATCATTGGTAAAAAATGTGAATGAAGTCAAAGGGACGCATGTCTGGTAATTACAAGACAACTTATGCCCTGATGAAACCCTGTGAGGGGGACCCCTACATAAATGAGTAATTACCTCCATGATGTGCAGGTGTTCTGTGAGACATTTTTGCATGCCTTTGAAACAGCTCACACTGACACATTGTGTGCAATCCCCCATGTCCTACTGCCTCGTTTTAGCTCAGGGCCCTCCAGATCATCCAGGCTTCTGCCCTAGGCACTGCCCTTGGTTGTTATGGCCTAGTAAGCAGCACATATGGCTAAAAGTGGCTTGATGTGGTGTCTGACTAAGCTAATGTTTTTATCTGCTAGGGTTGAGTCAGACAGATGGCTAAAGGAGGCAATCTTTGGCATTTTTAATGTGTGGCACTCTATTAAAAAGTAACCACACAATTCAGCTACAGTGTCTCCTCATGTTTTTATGTATCAATCGGCCACAAGACAAAACATTTGGAAGCAGGTCATTTAAATTGCACGTGCAGATATCTTCTACAAGAGTCTGCACTGTGACTGATGCATATGTGTGACATGTTATATCCTGTGAGACTTGCATTAAAAGAGCCCCCAAAAATCAAAATATTAATTTAGCTCTGTAGTGTATGTCAGTGTAACTTAATGGTTCATTGTGTATTTTGTAGTTTGCTGATTTCTACATCAAAATTTCTGTTTGTACATTAAAAAAGGAGCTATCCAAGCAGCTACACTGCCAAATTCACTGCTGCCCAAGCAAGATGTAACTTCTGCAAATCTTGCTGCAAAAGCAGAACATAAAACCTTTGTATCAAGTGTCTGAGCCTGTGAACTGACTAAACTGGCAGTCATTTTTCGGTGGTTCGACGAGGGCGCTCTGAGCGTGCCCTCTGCATATCGACTTTGAGGGACACAAACTACTACGGACACAAACACTGAAACACAATGGATCACTACACTGTTTGTAAATTGTTGGTTACAGCAAGAGACTGGAAGCATTTCTTGCAGGCTGCTTACATCATCCACACTGTGCACATTGACACTCCCATATGAATGACATGTCATATCAAAACAGATCATGGGCTTTGATAGTGAGTGTGTGCTCAGAATCAAGGTTATTGTATCTCAGTTTGGTCCTGCGAAGGTCACGATGTGGATGATAATGGCTTTCCGGCTTGCCATGGATGTCAGTATTTGGTGCATTTATAGTCACAATCATCATCATCCTTGCGCAACTAGAGGATATCAAAACATGAGTTAATTTAAGCTGCAAAGAAATCACAATAAGTACTTTGACAGAAAAGCCTTTGTGTTAACATCATCAAAGGGAATTACTGACTGTTTGTAAAAGACACAGTAGATGAGGTGAAAAGCAAGAGATTTTTCAAAAGCGAGTCTTTCAACCCACAGGGATATCACAGTTTTAGCACCTGCTTTGGAAATAACACCAAGAGAGACATTCTTTGCTGTGAGAATGATTGTGATGCAAGAGGTACAGGCCAGAAAATCCTCAGTAGCATCTTGTGGTGTACATGCCTCGAGGTCCAAGATAAAGCTAATTTGATTTACTTTATATTTAGTTTCATGGTTTTAGATCTAGGGTAGATTTAACAAAAACAAAGTTTAAAAATTATACATATATACTTTCAATTTTGGAAATTCTTGTTTTTTGTGACAGCTCATAAACATCTGAAATCTGACAAAAAGGCCCTGACAAGACACAAAAGTAACAGCCAGAAGAACATGGTTTGATCTTTTTTTCATTTTAAAAGCCTATCAAATGACTTTCCAGTTAAAAAAGGAACTAACAATAGCTGTCAGATTAATGGAGTGGAGAAAAGGATGCTAAATACAGCAGAAATTAAATAAAGTAGAAGTTTTCTAGCATAAAATGGTACCTCACTGTTGTATAATACTCCATTTGTTGGGTAAATTTAGCCTGCTCAGTTGTAACTAAAGTCTCTCTGTTGTATATCTAAAATGTCTGGTTGATATTGAACACAGTGCAGAAGACCTGAGGGCACTCACACAGACACATCCGCAGCAATCTAACTTTTCAATATGTCTCAATCGTCCAATACTTTTCTGAGTGGGGAAACATGTTTTGCAGTATTAGCTCATGTCATGTCACTTGCTTCATGTGCTTCCCTTAAACTACGCTATGAACAACAAATTTTAAACTAAGCACTATGCATTTACATAAAGCTATTTTTCCTCACTCTACTTTCTGCCATCATTGTACTTCTTTTAAAAGTGTTTTACACACCCTTGTAAATCAGGCCAAATCAATATCAGCTACTAAGTCCAATCCCAAAGATCTCCTGGCTCAGGCAGTAAAACATGAGAGGGTTACAGCAGTTTAAATGAGACAATGTATTATTGCTTCATTGTTGCTTTATGAGGATGAAGATGAATTGTAAAACCAACAGAATACAGTCAAAGACTGTTTGAAACTGACGATATAGGTTGTCTTTATACCATCATTAAATGAGTATTAGACTGACTTAATGTCACTAAACTGTCCATTTGTTTTTCTTTCTGGGATTTAAGGATGAACAATTTCACTGCTCTTTTGCTTTTTCTTTAGCTTGCATCAAATCTACATTATCAACGATAACTGATCTCAGCAGGCTGCCTTTTTAAAAGATGACTCATCAGGCCCCACAGTAAACTGTGTTCTATTCTTGATTCAGGGACAATTCATCCTGTGGTAGACTAGATTGTTTTTAGTCAAGAAGGCATTTTCTTTACAGGGGGACATAAAATTTCTGTAGCACAGTGCACTGTCAAGTCCTTGTATCAAAAAACTAAGGGCCAAAGGTAAAGTGTCAATCTGGGGATCACTCAAACTAACAGAATTTGTGTCATTCATGGTTTACCACTTTTACTTTATCATCAAATCATAATAACTTTTGAATGTATTAAGTAATCAACAAGCACATTAACCAGAGTGGTCAAAGTTCAAGCCATGCATGTCAATAGAAATTTTCAAAGAACTACTGAGAGAAGATAATGACTGAAAGAAGAGAAAAGATGTTTTTTTTTCACCCTGCACATTTCACCACCGTGGTTGGTCAGAATTCTCACTGGGTTTCTGACTGATATGTTAATTGATCTTTTACTGACTATTAATACAGGGCAAGATATGCAAGAGCTGTGCAAGGAATATTTATGAGGCAATAAGAATGTAAAGTGACAATTACTCTCCTCCTGTGACTGGCTTGGGAGACTTCAGATCTCATTGTTAGCTTCAGTCCATCTGATACTACAAGGGTTAGTTCTCAGTAGCCAAGAACAAAATATTTAAGTCTATAAAAGAAAACAAATTAAAGTATAATGAAAACATCTCAGATTAGAATGCTTCATCTGGTGTAATTAGTGTGTCTCTCAATGTGATAAGTGATTACGTCAATGATCAATCAATCAATATTATGACTCTGGGAAACTTTTTCAGTCTCTCACAATTCTACCACAGCTTGAACAATACTAATCAAAAGATTTTGAAATTCTTTGCTCTGTCACAATAGGTTAAGTTAATGTACACTAGAAACCTGACAATCATACTTTCTGTTGTTTTGTTTTGCTTCACAAAACACAGCTTTACATTTTTTTGCCATTTAGATGCAAGAATTCAAGTATATTCAAGTACATCAAGTATAGTGATTTTGCCCAGCTCAACACCTTCCACTTCTCCAGTCTGCTATAAGTATACATGATATTCAAGAAGGTAAACCCTTATGTACCAAATCATCAGGCTAAAGTCTATGGGCCCTATTGTACACCCGGCGCAAGTGTCATTGTGCCCCAAGTGTATGATAGCAAATCCACTTGCGCCGGGTCTGTGTACTGAGGGGGTTTGAGGTCTGAGAATGAAGGCGGAATGGAGACATGTCCCGGCAGAATAAATGAATGAATGAACAAATGAATGAATGAATAAATCCTTGTAGTTCAGCCGTTTACGTTTGCGTTGGATGTACAATAGCAATACGCCTGCACCACTGGCGCACAGCGCAGCCAGTCTTGAAAGGGAAAGAGAGATTTTCTGATTGGTTCATTGGTGCATTTTCGGTCGAAGAAACACCTATGAATTGATGAGATGAGATGATTCTACACAGCTGATAGGACAATCCGCTGTGTGCCAGTAGCACATTGCGCGGAGAAGAGCAGGATACCTCTGCTGCTCCTGGAACAAGATGGCAAAGGTTGACCTAGAAACTCCCCTGAATAAATTAAAACCCTTGCGCCACACGCCCTGCGCTTGCACGGGGCGGAAGTGTACGACAGGATCCCATATATGCACCCAACTGACTGATCCTAAAGAGCAGATTGATGTGAAATTAACTTCCCAGAGGATTCAAGATTCAAGATTATTTTTTAGTCATTTACAACAAAAAGTTGTGTAATGAGGTAGAGTTGTAGTTCCCTTATGCTACTTTGAAACCAGAAAATTACATGACTGTATAGATGCATAATAACTCAGTAAAAATTTAAAAAACTCCTTTTTAAATTTAAGTGCTGAAGAAAGTTTGAGACATCTCAGTTTTCAAGATAAAACTGTCTTTTATTCAGGTGGTACAGCATTGGATATTTCTTCATCTCTTCCCAGACGGCAGCAGGGTGAACAGGCTGTGGCCTGGGAGGGTATTTTCTCTGCACAGGCACCTCACCTCACCGATATCACTGATGCCCTGTAAAAAAGTAACACTGCTGTTCCGGGCAGTTTTAATCACCTGCTGCAGAGCCTTCCTGTCCTGGGCCGAGCACATCCCACGCCAGTTTGTGATGTTTCCAGTCAAAATACTTTCTATTGCTCCTCTATAAAGGTTTAAAAGAGCTTGCCAGGGGAATTAAGTTTTTTTTGTTTTTTTTTAAAAAAAAGCTGGTTGTTTCTGTGCTTATTTTTGTTCGTTTGTTTTTATGTTTGGTTAACCAATGTGGCGATAGCGTGATGTCCATGTCAGGTTCTCTGTGATGTTGATTCCCAGGAACCTTAAGTTGTTCACCTGTTTTACTTCAGTTTCATTGAGGTAAACAGGGGTGTGTGACCCTTTTTTTCCTGCCTTTTTTGTAAAATCAACAACCAGTTCTTTGGTTTTGCTGATGTTGGGCAGTTATTTGGTCACCACTGCCCTGGCCACTGCATCTGTAGGCACCACTGCTGCCATCACAGGATGACAACGATGATGCCTTTTCAAGCTCTTCTAGCTATTTCTCCACACATAAAATGTCAGCTTTACCAACAACACATAATCTGATTTCTAAAATTTTCACTCTGCACATCTCTGTTTCTTAGAGGATGAGTTCTTTGCCTTTTTTTTCATTGGAGCAGTGTCTCCAAACACAGCTCTTCAAACAACCTCTGCAGCCCAAATACTGCTATTTCTTTATATGCTTGCTTTGTTTGACCGTTTTTCTTTTTCTCTCTTAATAACTGTGTAAACTTGCCTTTAAGCAGCACTTTCAGTCCAGTGTTTCATGAGTCGATGATTTTGGTTTTCTTTGGTTATATTTTGAAAATACATAAGTAGTGTCACAAGCATAACCTCTAAAGCACGCTTCATACCCAGGGGCCCAATGAATGTGTCTAAGAAAGTGTCTTTTATTTGTGTCTTTCATTTAGAATGTGTGTGTGTTTGTTTGTATATGTGTGTGTGTGTTTATAGGTCACATCTCAGTGGAACAAACTTATGAATGGAAATCGATGTGTTAAACGGTCACGTTTGACAAAACAGCAGCAAGGGTTTAAGGAAGCTTTAGGCTGCCTAATTGCTCTTTTTTTTCATGACAAGAAAAAGCAGAGGGATCACACACTGCATATAACCCCTCATTCACACACACACACACACACACACGCACGCACACCATACGCACACTTGCTCACACACTCACAGAATCAAAATTTGTTTTCTGCCTCTTGCCATTTATCATTCATTAAACACTCAAAGTAATGAATCACTATCGCAGTCATTACACCCACTTCTTGTAATTTTTGACAAATATTTATGCTCGTCACTCAGATCATGAAAGTCCCAAATTAGTGTAAAATATCTGAGTTGCATGGAGTTTAGATAAAAATATTTATAGCAATAAGTTTCTTTCTGGTAAAAGTCAACAATATGTTTCAGAACTACACTATTAAGCCCATTGTAAAAAGTGACAATTATAGACTACATTTAGAATAAAAGTGATATCATGTAATAGCTAAGTAGCAGTTAAAAATGTGTTTTGACAGTTAAATTATCCATCTTTGAAATAATTGTAGACACTGAAATGAGATAGATTTAAAGAATACTTGTTTGGTTATGAAAGTTCATTTTTAGTTTCTTTTTTATTCACTACTTTAACTTGTCAGATTTTTCATGTTATCTCCCACAGCAGAGAGGAAAATAAATATAATTGTATTTGTCTTATTCCTTCTTGAGACTTTGAATCTTGAAAACAAATTGATAATTTACAGGAGGAAACAGCCATTATAATATGCAATATGTCAAATTTTATAGCAGCATTATAATTTACTTTTAGCATTTACCTCACATATTTTCAGTTTCATTTATTCACTATGTTCTTTCTGTTTACTTGTGAGCTTCAGTATGGGAGTTTTTACATGTCATCTATAACTTGCAATGTTTAAAAGTGAAGCAACAATTTAAAGACCAACACACTGTGGCTTCACCAAGGTCATAAGAAGTGTACAAAGAATGTCTTAAATAATTCACTCTACAAATGTTGCTGGAGATTTTGTTGATTAGCTGCTAACAGTAAACATTTTTTTAAGAGTTGATGATTTTGATTAGTTTTTATGGTTTTGGCAGAGAAAAAAATTCTGTTATTTCATTTGCAGTGAATTATATTATTATTTACTCACCAAAGCAACTTGGTTGGGTAGTGACAGATTGTTGGTGTTACATTTTAGGTGTCAGTTTCACTTTTGAATAGGTTTTCAAACTTCAGTCCTGTGAAAAACAGTCACTACAGACAACTGGCCCTTTTGGGAACCCTCTGTTAATGAGGGCTGTGACAGCTAGTATTTCGACAATCTGGGAATAAGACCAGGCTAAGAAATGACTGAAGGATAAAAGACAAAATGATGAAAAAATGGACAGGGCACCTGGGGTCAGTGACACATTGTCAGTATTATTGAACAAGATCAAACCTAATTTGTATATTTAATTCTTAATCAAAAGCTAAATGGGTTCACATTATTCAACATATGCCTTTAAGTGAAGTTTGATACAGTTTAAGACAGTCTATTTATTTTGTGGGAATTAATTATAATTTAATCTTACTATATCTGGAAACAACCTTTGTATCCCAAATATTTGTTTACCCCTTGTGAATGAAATTGCTGCCTCTAATCCCTCCATCTTCTAACATTCTTCACGCTTTACCTTCTTTCTTCGTGATTTCCCTCCTCCATACTTTCTTGGCTGCTCCTCTCCCCTTGTAAACTCCTCAACTACTCTTTCACTGACTTGTCCTTTTGTTTTGTCTCCCCTCCTATCCTTTGCTGCTCCCCTTGTTCCCTAAATTAGCATAGACAACCGGAGGTGCGTGTATTCTTATGTATTGATTTATCCATATTTAATGGCCCCACGCTTCCTGGAGCAGAGACCATATTATGCAGGTTCCTGTTGGGCCAGTGATGCTGTCACTGCTCGTTGCCACTCAGTGCTACTTAGAGCGAGAGTACACGACCTTGGAAGTGCATTAAGAGCAATCCCAGGGGACAGTGACATAGCCATCAGTCGCTGGTCCCATATGAAAAATTTCACAGTGAACCCCAAGTGGTTTTTACTGGGCAAATCTTATGGAGAAAATCCACCTGCAAATAAAATAAGTATGGTGTTATCTTTAATGACTGCAGGTACTTAACCAGACCAACATTCACCGGAACACACAACCCAGTGTCACGCCAAAGTGTGTAATGCACGTGTTCATGCGACATGTCAGTGTCCTTTTGCCTCATCCAGGCCTGAAAAGGACACAGTTCCATTCCCCAATGAAGTGGGTATTAATAAATATACAACAGGAAATTTGAGTTTCAAAATAAAGTTTGTAGAGAAGCATTTGAAGTCAGTTCGGTTTGGTTTGGTTTGGTTTATGCACCAAAACTACTTGGTTAGGTTTAAGAAAAGAAAATGGTTTGGGTTTAAATCACTGAGTCTTTAAAATAAGCGATTAGTTAGTTATAGAAAAGAAACACAAGTATGAAGGCTCTGCGTTTGAGTCATCCGTTCAACTGGAACTCCTGCCCTCAAGGACTTTGTTACTTTACTTTACTTTACCTTACTTTATTTTACTGCCCTTTGCTCCAATCATTATCACCCCCTGGTGGTACTGCACCTTAATACAAGCTTGTACTCTTTGTGCCTCGATGTGGCAAATGTGAAACTGACTCTATCCTAGCTACAGTCGTTAACACATTTTTACAACGAATGAGGAACATCCTTTCTAAAGTTACTCCCTATTTTTTATTAAATTGCTTGTGAATATTTAAGTTTGTTTTATGTGGATCTTGCTTTCAAAGACATATTGGCACTCAATTTACAGACTACTCAAACTTTCAGAGGGAGAAAGGTTGTCCCTGTTAAAAGGGGGTCATACAGAGCACCTCAAATCCTGAGATCACAGTGTCACCAGGGCATAAGAAGAGAGATGAGCTGAATATGAGACGTACTGTGTGATTCATTCATCACGTACTTGACTTCTTTTTTTCATATACTACCATCTGTACAGTCAAGACCTCATTCTCTGGATCTCTTTTTAGTTTCTTCTGTTCTCTCTGTACAGTACATCCACTAATGTCATCCGTGTGATAAAGGCACTGTCACTAATGAAGGCCTCAGACGCTTAATGACCAATCAAAACACAGTCTGCCGGGATGGCAAGCTGCTAATTGCTCACGACTTAAAATGAGGATATAAGGAAGGGACTGTCTGAGCGGTGAGGAGGGACAAAACTGTACTGAGAACTTGAAAATGCTCTAATACAGTAAATTGCTATGCCTTAATTATTAAAACTATGTGGGATTTTGCTTCATGTCTATATGTCATTAATGGATGGCTGTTGTTTTTAAGCATCTGGCAAAACATTTGTGTAAAAAATCATTCATTTGCAACTTATGCCTCATTACTTTTTGTAAATAGATTGGCTTCAACTGTTTAATCCAAGGCATAAAGATTGAGCAAATGGTAAGTTAAAATAAAACAGAATTACAAAAAAAAAGTACACACATGAAGAGTTAAACCCTTAACAGCTACAGGTCAATGGCAGTTTAACAATCAAAAAACAGAAGATTGGGGAATAGACACAATTTCTATAAAAACTCAGGAAAATAGTAATGTATTTTCTACAAATAAAAACATACAATAAAAACTTACTTACTTTTACCAAATTTGTGTCCCAGACATTTATTCACATACACAAAAATGCAAATTCACAGAAACACCTGTTCACACGTGGCCCTATATAATACACACAGTTACTGAATTCAAACACAAATTTTAAAAAGTAACATACACTCATGCAAAGGTGCACATGTGGTTAGCTCGCTTACACACACTAGAGTCATGCAGTCACTCAGAGGCACACATGCACAGACCCCCCCGCCACACACACACATATACAGCTTGTAGCACACGTGCCACATATCTTGAGGAGACGTAATTCTCAGCCCATTGCAGACAGCAGCCCTCTGGGTTTTCTCCCTCTCTGACAGTGTGTCAGGCGGGCCTGTTCTCCAGCTGCTGGCTCGCACTGAGTGAGAGACCAGCCTAATGAGATCACTGGCATCCAATTCGGTGAGGGTCAGCGCTCATTTCGAGCAATTTATTTTTAATTGGTCTCAAATCTAATCCATTTCATAATGTCAGCTCCTGTGCTCATCTCGCCCAAGAGGCTGCTGAGTGACACAGAGCGATTCCCTTGATGTTGTTAGCTTTGTGTTATTACATAGCCTGAAGTGATTAAGGATGTTGCTGTGATTGTTGCTTGCTTGGTTGTTGTTGATGTGGTGACACTTCAGTAATACTGCAGCACTGTTGCTGCCCTCCGATGTAAATGATTATGTATAATGAACTGATATAATAAATAATATATATGCTATCTGTATGTTCTCACTTAACCATCACAACAAATCATTTCCAATACATTTTTTTGTCCCGATGTTGTCATGTTTGCTGGTCAGTTGTTAAAATCAGTGTAGGAAAATTAATGCTCTCCTCTTCCTCACTAACTACTTCAAGACAACCCAGAGCAAAGCACTCGACCCACAGCTGCTCGAGGAGAGCCAATCAGTAGGAGACTGTGCTGAGCAGCTCTCTGGTTTCAGTGTTCAAGATGTCATTTCCTTAAAAGAGCAAACATTAAAATGGCACAGTATATGTACTGTTCACCTGCGTTTGGATCCATCTCATTCTTCCTTTAATCTCCTCTCCTTTTATTTTCTTCTGCTCTCCAAGCTTCTCTGTCCTCCATCTAACTTGCGTGACCAGCTGTGCCTCCTGCTTTGCCTCCATCAAGATGTCACTTCTAATTTGCTGTTTGTGCTGACTCCATCCCTGCTAGCAATCAGCAAAGAAGACATCCATTACGCCTAATCCTGACAGGTCCCCTTGGAGTCTCGCTGGACCTAAATGACACCTGACAGAACACAGGTTTACTACTTAGCAAACTGACCCCCCAGAGACAGCCGATGGGGCCCATTTGGCTAACACACCCTTGAATGGTTTACAAGGACCAAACAGGAGAAGGTAACTTAAAGAGTCTTGTCTTTGTCATGTTTTACTGGGATCTAATATTGACCCAG
>JAPZDV010000001.1:8060825-8137426 GCA_029814665.1 Acanthurus lineatus
AGCTCTAGACCACACAGTACATGTTGCACAGCTGAAGGGCAGTGCAGCATTTACTTTGTATTTTATATATATATATATATATATATATATATATATATATACAACATCAAAATCACTTTTCCTTCTCCTCTCTGTCATGCTACTTACTAGTGATATGTCACCACCTTCATTGCTAATCATCCATCAGTCATTGAAGTACATTCATAAATGTGATTAAAGTTTCATTAAAAGTGGTGAGGTTCTTTTTCTTCTCTTGCTACTAATTGTTGAGCTGGGTTTATTTGTCTGTGTGCTCATTAGGGGAGCAAGACAAAATTCTTTGTGGGACCATAAACATTTCAGACTAAGAAGGTGATCCAACCAATGGAGTCATACCTCTTATTTTGCTGCTTGTCCACAGACAATTGAGAGTGCACAGAAACACCTACTACCTCATTTGGCAAGAAAAACCTCCTCATCCTCCTGAAAGGTTGACAACATTGGACCTGAAGCAATTGGCTTAAATTACCCTACAGATAAGGCAATAAACTAATAGGGTGATGAGTGTCCTCACTCCTCCTTAAGATATAAAGTTTTAGCTCCATGATTTAATATTTACAGTTCATCTCTTGTTAATTCCCTTTAAAAGTTTCATCTTAATTAAGTGAACAGTGATGAAAGATAACTTTACTCACAAATTTATTTCATCTTTTAAAAAAAAGCACATTTTTAATTATTAAACACAATGCTGAGTCACTTATCAGTTAGTTATCTGAGTATTTATATATCAGCATCCCTTGACCTTAAACAGCGCATAGTGCAGTGTAGAAAATGATAAAGAGTGAGGTGACCAGATGTCAAGGAAATTTTTGGACAGCCTCTAACTGAGCCGTCAACAGGAAATCTGAAAGTCTCCACAAAAATATCAGCATTGAGCACAACACATACTCTTATTTGTTTGTTTATTTATTTACAAGCAAGAATTGATAAAAAATGATTATTTTAGAGCAGAGATGCTTTGAATCTCTTTGCTTTTTCTTGGCCTGATCACTCTCTCTCACACACACCCACACACACGTCCATCTGTATAAAGCTCCTCCTCTTGTTAATTCCTCTACTATGAGGCTAAACATTTGATTTTTCAAAAAAATCAGAAAAACAGAGTATAAAAAATAAGATCTGTTTCCATACAACTTGTTTTTTTAGACAAAACAAGAAACAGAAGCTTTATTGCACTTGTGCAGCACTTGGTCTCAAAGGACAGAAAAAGAGTCTGATTGCTTTACACACCACCAGGGCCTGAAAGATTCTTACCTCTGTGTGCTCCTAGTGTGTCAAAATGTGCTGATTTACTGTTTAGTCATCCTCTTAGAATACACAGCTTGACAGCAGGTCATCAGAAAGCATCTTTCGCATCCCTGAAAGTGCGCTTGCATGTGTCCACAGAAATGAGAAGGACTAACCGTTGTCCTTGATGAGGACTCGATGACGGTTTGCCAGAATGATGAGCGAGGGGGAGGAGGAGGAGGAGGAGAAGGAGGAGGAGGACAACGACAAGACGGAGGAGGAGGACAACGGCAGTAAAAACATGGCTGAGCACCTGCCCACAAAAGACGGCTGCCAGCTAATAAAGCAACTCCACAGCTCGCTGCTGCCTCATAAATCCTCTCTGTGCTGTGGGCTTTACAGCGACAGGTCTCACTGTGTACAAAGATTTAAATGGAAAGTTTGACTCATATTTTCAGAATTGACTCTCTTGAATTCACTTTGTAGAGAATAGTGTAATTTTATTTGTTTCTTAAAATACACAAATGGAGATTCTGCTGGTTCTGCTGAGCACGCTGATTCGACGGCACGCTCACAGTTAACCATGCGTGACAGCCCAATCTTCTTCACATGATTTGTTAAATATCTCATTCACAATTCACTAGACCAAGTCACTGCTCTGAAATAGTGACTGAGCTTCTTAAAATGGTCTCTCATGAGTTGCACACAGCCTGTTCACCCAACCCAACCAGGCCACTGGCATGTAAAATACAAAAAAGTTTAGTGCCTTCAAATGGTTGTTGGCAGTGAAAATTAATGGTAGCTCATGACAATAAAACCACATTACACCATAAAAACTCCATTTTGGATTTAGACTACCCTCAGGGCCCAGTTTTATATAATTTTACATTTGGGTCTGTGTCCCGGTCAGAATCTGAGCAGCTATTATGACATGAGGCTGGTTGTAATAGAAAGTAAAAATCGAACATCATCACGTTTCTTCTTCCTCTGTGGCTTGTTTCAGAACAAACTGTTTGACAGGATATTTTTACAAGAAAGAGGAACAGGCCAGCTGGTCAAAGCTTCTCTTACTTTTAAAAGTGTTAATGTAATTATGTGTGGGTCTTTTTTGTTTTTGTTTGTTTTTTGTTCTTGTTTTTTGTATGGTTAAAAAGTTTTTACCAATCATTTCTATAGGACTCAAAGAAAGGACAGATTTTGAATGTGTTCTTACAAAAGCCTGATATCACTTGACCTGAGTCATGTTTTGTTTTCACACACTTTTTTAAATTTATTTTTTAATTTTTTGAATGAAGTCAGCCAGATTAATGGGGTGTTAATAATACAGTGAGACCCAAATGGCTTGACACTGGCACAAAATTCTGGAAAAAGTTCCTTTCATTAAGCCATTTTATCCTGCTGCTGGCTAATACAACCCACATAAAACCCTACAAGATACTTGAAAAGACCTGGAGTGACATTTTGCTATTCAAATGCAAAATCTCCACTCATCTTCGAAGGGTATCTGTGCTTTTAGGATTATTTTGTACAGCTAATGGATAATTCAATGCAGTTTTAACCCAAGCTGGCCCCACGCAGAAAAGACCCCTGCAGTTTCATTTCTCAATACATGAAAAGGTTTGCCATTATTGAATTAGTGAGCAATAGTGAAATCGATTCAGAATTGTAACTTGCTAGTCGGTCAGGCTTTTCTGCTTGGAGTTTGCATGTTGTCTTTGTATCCCTATGGGTTTCCTACCACAGTCTGAGACATAAGGTTTGGTTACCTAGTGACATGAAACTGCATGTGTGAGCAAATGTAAGAGTGAATGGTTGTTTGTCAGCCCTGTGATGAACTGTCAATCCTGCAAAGGTCAAGTGATTGTAGGTTTAAGATGGATTATTTGAAGGAATCTAATGGTCTTCACTATTAATGACCAAAAGAGGATCAAAATTTATGTTCAGTTTAGCAAGAGAACCATAAATTAAATGATAGTTAACCCCCAAAAAAGAGCTGCTCCTGAGGTAATGGTGCTGATCAATTTTATTTATCATTATTTATTAATTTTATTTAAGCTTATTTTTTAGTATCAAATGGCTCAATTCAGGCATGAAAATCACGCACCTTTCGGCAAAATTCACTGCTTTGAAACCAAAATAGGTGACCTACATGAATCGTGTAGATCTGATGAGAAAATATTTTTGGGGGGGGTATGGATGGGACATAGAGGTAGAACAGAGATTATCAGTGAACCACGAACATGTGCGGGAGCCTCAAGGGAGTCTTGAATTCGATAAAAACTTTCACTACAAGGGCAAGAGCATGGAAATATTAGCACAAAGGGCCTCGCATCAGCAGTTTTTTCTCTGGGAAGGTAGGGGAATACTGGTACCTGATTGGTTTGTGGAGGGGAATACTGCTACCTGATTGGTTTGTGGAGGGGAATACTGCTACCTGATTGGTTTGTGAAGTGTACAAGCAGTTCACTCGTACAGACCAAAGCATTCAGAAGCTTAAAAGAAGACGCCTCACCGATTTGGAAAGTGGAATATAGCTAACGTTAGTTGCCTGACTGAAATTGGTGAGTGATGGTAATGTTATTTAGGAATGTATCACCAGGGAGTATACAGTACTGTCTTTTTCTTGGACTATTTTGATAACTATTGAGTACTATTTATTTTTTTCGCCACTTTTAGGCTACTTTATTAAAGTTGTGCTGTTGCACATTTTATGAGAGAAGTTGTCAGTCTCATGTCTTATATAGCATAATGTGACCATGCATAGATAGATACTTTATTATACATTCATACTGTCTTGTAATTCTGCTTGATTTTTCTCTCAAAATGCATTAGATTGATGCTATTAAATATGAAATATTCAAAATTTTCTTCTGGGGGAGCATGCCCACGGACCCCGCAATTAGTTGGTTGAAAAATGTTTATAGTTTACATAAGAATGCAATTTGGTTGAATTTAAGGCAAACTGATGCACTTTAAATCTTTTCTGGTTCAGACTAAAAACAAGGTTAATAAACTTATTCTTTGTTGTAAGTGGATCTATGTCTCTTTCTTTTTTCTTTTTTTTTTGGTTTTCCTTAATGTTAATAAGGATAAAATGTTATGCAGAGGTGTGCTTGTAACAATTTTAAAGACAAATGATACTATTTATAGTCATGGCGGATGGTGGGGAGCGCATAATGTTTTCTTCTTCCTAGGGGGGGTTTAACAGAAAACAGTTGAGAAGCACTGGTGTAATTGCACCTCTACGCTGTAATGCCCTCATCACACCATGAGAAATGAAACTTTTCAAACACTGCAAATGAAGAAGCTGTTAAGTTTGATTAGCTAAACTAGTGTTTGAGCTTGAAATAGCAGGTGCAGCTACTGAGAACAAGTTAATCTATAAACACACAATATGTCATTTCTGTCACTTGAGGTCCCTTAATCAAAACAATAAATACAAAACATTTATTTGGATGACATTGTTAAGTAGTGTGGGATAACGGGATTTGTTTATTGAATCGTTCAGCAGCCACAGATGAAAATCTGTCTCACTGACTCAGAAATGATCACTGACGAGTTAGTGGAATCAAGTTTTATTCATCTTGTGTTTAGTCCTGTATGTTGACTTCCTTCCTCACTCTGGCTTGCATTACTTCAGAGGTCAGCATCAGGTGTCAAAATGAAACACAGTAAATTTAATTAAATTGTTTTTTTTTTTGTAAATTTGGACATAGTTGGAAACAGCTGGGATAATGTAAGTATACAGTTTAATAAAATAAATGACAAAGATATGGTCATTTTAAGACATTTTCATGTAAAGGAACAGCACATATGATACATTTGAAAGCACCTAAAAGAACACACACATACATTACAATTCCTCTCAGTTTTGAGATATGCATGTTTATCTCAACTGCATTTTAGAGTAAATACACATGTATGAACTGGACAGCAGATTGCACAGCAGCGAGCCTGCACAGCTCCAATAACATCTCTCCTTGATTAGCACTGCCGGCATGATAAATGTACCACTTTTACAGTTGCCTGTAAAAACCACTGTTTGCAGATTTCTTGATCATCAGGTGGCCCAGGCAGCTGTGAGTGGATGAGCTGAACAGAAGCCAGGACAATAACATTCACACATTAATAGTTCCTATGGGGAAAATGGCTATTGGCAGCAGTGGAGGGCAGAGCACAGATCCAGAATACTGAGCAGAAGGAATACATACTAAAGGAGCGAGTAGTTTCAACAAAGGACTGTTAAATCAGTAAGACAGATGTGAATATAATACTGCACAGTTGTAAGTTGGCCATAAGATAACATTGTGTATGTCAAGACATGTGCACATGCCTGATTTAATCTGTTCACATCATGAGTTTCAAGAAGCACTGATGCAGAACCTGACCAAAAATATACAGAAAATATAGTAATGTATAAAATATGCATATACCATTAGATGAATTAATAGTCAGGCCTATATTTGTCAAGCCTCTCTGAAGCACTCAGTCAAGTCATGATGCTTCCTATTCTCTATGTCAGCAAGTTTCTCACTGAGTGATTAACACTGCTGCATTAAACACCAAGACCCATAAAACTAAACAAGCAATTATATCATTGCTTTGTTTTGGTAAGGAACAGGTAGCATTGTTCCTTCTCAAACAAATAATGATCTAAAATCTTCCTCTTTACATCTCGAAGCATCAAAGATATGTCTGTTCTGTGCCCACTAAAGGCTTATTCCTCTCAAATTTTGAGCACAGCTGAGTTTAAATTGGTGTTAATCAGCACTTCTCCCGCCCCAAGATAATCAGGGCTGTATAAGTACTGCATAAGTGTCTAGGTTACTAACAATTGACACTGAACTTTGGACTTTTAAATTACCAGACAATAGATATGAATCTGTTGCATGGGGGTTAGCCACTTACCTTAGGTGTGCTCCCTGCTGCCACATAATTCAGTCCAATACAATAATCTACGACTCCAATAAAAGTGCACGTTAAAAGTTTCATTAGTGCTTATAATTATAATATGAAGCTGAACTGCATTGTAAGTGTTCCTGTTACTATTTATGTATGCCAATGACAAGAGCAAAAAGACACCCATAACACCAGTTAAATGACTTCATAGAAAACTGCTGAGCGCTAAATAATAAAAACAAGCAGTAAAAGTTGAAAAACTGAGAGTTCTGGGTGAACAGGTAGGAGACAGATGGCTCCAAACAGTCACAAGGTATCCATGTAGGGTTTTCTCGGGAAAAAAAAATCAAAAGGTAGCAAGAGTTAGAGGAATCATGGGAGTGGAAATATCATCTAGAGAAACCTCTGGTGTTGTGTCCACCTCGACCTCCTCTGTCTCTGACAAAGCGGAGTTGATGTCTGTGTGAGCTGATGAGACAGCAGCTGCGGCTCAATCTGATGACCCTTCTTCCCGTTTGTAGCTCTTCAGCTTCTTTGAATCTCGGCCATGTGGAGCTGCAGCGGTTTTGCAGAGCAGATGAAGATGCTGTGTAGTGCAAATCACTGCCACAGCAAGAGATTTTAGGCACTGTGGTCTTAATGAAGTGAGAATGATACTTTGCCTCTCTAATCAACATTTTGTCTTTTTGGGGGGTGAACTGAAGTGTGGGATTGTTTGATATCAGGCAGAGATTTTCTCGGTTTTACCAGATGCTTCATTTTTGGGGACTTCTTTAAAATAAATTACTTTTATTGATCTTTAGTCGCTGAGTCACAGAATAAAGGGATGGAAAAAAATACTATTGCACTAAATTATGTTTCTTTTTAAAATTTTCTCCATCTCATTCCTTTGTCTTGTGAAGTAAAAGACATTTTTATATCCCTCAGTCCTCTAAAAATTCTTTTTTTGTGTGAAAAGCTGTAAAATTATCTGAAATGAAACACAGTGGTGAAGCAGTTTGCATAGAAATGAAGGGTCACAAACAAACAATGCCTTATTTTAATCCATTAAAATCCAAAAAGGTTCAGGACGTGTCCATGCAACAATACTGGAACAAGTAATTAATAAACCAATGGATCAATCAACTGAAATATCATTTACAACCACTTTGATGATTAATTAATAAGAATAATTCCCTCGTTCCGTCTTCTTCAGTGTATTTTTTCTTTTATATAAAACAGTTGAGTAAATTTTTGGAAGGAAGGAAGAATTCTTTAATGTCACATAAAATCAATCAATAGTTTTTTGCATTTAACCCATCCATAAGCAGCAGTGGGCGTCACCATTCAGCGCTTGGGGAGCAACTCAGGCTCTAAGACAGCGCCTTAGTCAAGGGCACTGTCAGGAGAATTGACCTAATGTTCATGTTTTTGCTGTTGGGTAAAACCAGAACACCCAGAGGAAACCCACGCAAGCACGTGGAGAACATGCATCCCTCATACAGAAAGGCCCTGCCTCAGGCGGGACTCAAATCCAGGACCTTCTCTCGCTGTGAGGTAACAGTGATAACCACAGAGCAGCCTGCTGGGGCTGGCAAGAGAGAACATATTCAATGATTTAGTAACCATGGGCTGTGGGAAGTTATTAGAGGAATTTATTGTTATTTGTAGACTGTTTTTTAAATGTAATGGTTAATCCAGAAAAAAAATTACATATTAGTCAAATAAAATAACATTTAATCTAGTTACATTGCCACAGTTCTCACAACAATGTTTCATAGCTGCAGGAAAAGAATAATCTGTGTTTGTACTACCAGAGCCTGTATTTGCCCTTCACAAGAGGAACCAATAGTTGCTGATGGGACTCCTCACAAATGGCCCATACAGGTATGAATCACTGTGTTCAGTGCAGTCAGGGAGCAAACAGGGAGCCTATTATTTTCTTTTGGAGTAAAAAGCTCATCCAAATGCCCTCTCTGAGCAAAACAGAGAGAAAACGGATGAGTCATCTGTCACCTAAGGAAGACAGAGTGATTACAAAGTATTTCTTCTAGTCAACACTGTGCATGATTCACATGATGGCAGCATTATCTGAAGAGTACAAAAGGAACTCTGTCAAAGCAAATGGGTGCCTGTGACAGTGAGCCTATTGTGCTTTACGATATCATTTGGATGCATTTTTGGCCAGCTTAACCGGATTGTGAATAAATTCCAGGTGTGCTGAGAATTTTCTATCCAGCAGAGAGGTGCTGCCAGGATAACAACTACAAGTGTAACATCTTTTGCCTTTAAACCTTTAGCTTGGATGGATTTGTAAAAAATGTGCTGGCATGTGTTGAGTTTTACTAAGATACAAGCCAGCAAAGAATCTAAAAACCTAAAAATTCCTTCCAAAAACATGTCTATAACAAGTCAAGTTTATATTATGTAAGACATGCAAACAATAAAAAAAGAAGCCGGGGTAATGAAGGCACATATTAACTTAACTTTCCTCATTTGTTAGGGATAATGAATGCACACACTGTTTTCAGATGACAGTGGTTTCTGGTCAACTAGTACGACAGTGTAACATAATCTAAACTCTGCGTGCTGTGGACCGACAAGAGCACTTGAGGGTTGGAATTACTTTTAAAGACAGTATTTTATGAGAAGAACATTTCCACATCAATATGTAAAAAATGCTCTTCATAATGGGTTTCGTTTTAAGACTGACCTCCATTAAAATCTTATACTGCTATTAGCATTTCTCCTTGAAACCAACAAACTCTACTGAGTCAGAGTGCTTAAATAGACACTTCTGTCTAATGTTTGGACAATACCTGGTGAGGAAGCATAACAGAGTGAGGTTAAACATCTCAAGGCTTGTCTATGAAGTTCTATTTCTTGTTTTTTGTGACACTACTGTCAGTCATCACTCAACAACCAGAAAATCCATCCTCATTTAATGAAAGACAGATCATTAGTGTAGTGCTGTGTCTAATTTTCTTAAAAGTTGTGACATTTATCCTTAAACTTCACTTTGCTCTGATTCTTCCCTCAGACCTTTTTTTCAAAAATGCCAAAATGGAATGTTTTTCTTTTCCTTTTTTGAGTGTGAGAGGGACCAGTGAACTCCCTTTTCACTCAAACAGCTTCAGCAAATTCTGCAGAAGATTGAGCTGGCAGTTTGTTTTGCTCTTGAAAATCCTCTTGAAAACCCTTTGCTGATCCTTTGTACTGATATCACCACAGAGCTGTGGAGTGAGCTGTCTGTCTCGCTCATTTCTCCAGACACGTAAGATTGAGTTTCTTGCACTCTGAAGTTCACACCAATACGATTATTACAAGGCCATGAGCATGTACTGCAGTGCTGTGGTGCATTGATAAAACGTAATTATCAGAGAGGATGTTTTTTATAGATTCTGTCAGGTTGGACTGTTTCAAAAACTTGGTACTTTGGTAGCTACAAAACTGCCTCTTTATGATTTGAAATTTTTGGATTTGTAAACCCTCCACGTTCCGTTATAAGACTAACTGTATGTTCATGCAGATACACTGTTGAAATTAATAAAAATCTTTTTTTAATGAATACTTTTTCAACAGCATGAAGATGATCTGCTTTTTAGAGAATGCAGATTTTTTTTAATGTAAGGACACATTTCCTCCCAAAAAGTGCCAAGTTTCATTTTCTTTATAGCAGTAAAAATTTGTATATCTTAAACTGATGCATAATGAAAATATTACTCCTCAGAGCTTGTTGCTAAATTAAGGGGATCACAAAATAAAATGGAATATAAAAACTAAACACAAAGATAACATTTGAAATATTAATAAGTTTTATTTATTTTTAATCAGTTATTTTATGCAGTTCATGTAGTGTGTTTCTGCTTTTGGATTTCATTTTGAAAACGGGGTAAGTGTGTGTGCGTGTGCGTGTGTTTGTGTGTGTGGGTGTGTGTGTGTGTGTGCCATCAGCAACAGCTGTGGATGGTGGCAGGTTGGTTTTGCATTGCCCATCATTATTTCCTTCGCAATCTTAAGAAAGAGAAACCTCCAGAATGCTTTGAGTGAAATTTTAGGAAACTGGCTCAAAAAATGGACACAAGGAAGAACTGATTAGACAATCAATCAATTGGATGTCAAAAGTTAGTGTATCTTCATAAAACTTAGTTTGGGCTATAAATCAGAACTTCATAAACAAATTATATAATACACTAATAATGTTGAAGAAATTTCTCACAATTGTGTGATGAAATGATGACAGTTTTTTTTTTTCAAAAAGTCAAAGGTCAACTTTACTGTGACCAAACACTTTCCTGGCCATTAAGCAACAACTCAATCCATGAACAGAAGGGGAGTTTGTGATCATACTTCACATGTGGTCATCTTCTCCTGTGGTAATCTTGGACGCTCATCTTGCTTCTTTGCAGCAGCGTCCATATGTGAAGCATTGTAATCCACCACAAGCTTCACTGGAATCATACTTTCACTACTGTGATAACTTCAATTCAGCCAAAAAATACACTTAATACTTTTTAACATCCCCAGAGTCTTAACAAAATACAACAGAAAATTGATGTAAACTGCAACTTCATTAGTTCTTGTGGCACACATAAGACATTTACAATATGATGTTAAAAAAGGACTTCCATGGCTGTAAATGTGTCTGTCAAGCTGTTCCCAAAGCATAAGAACTACACAATTTTTATTTATAATTCTGTAAAAAAGAAATTTACTTTGAGTTTTGTTGATGCTAATTTACACCATATAGCCCCACAACTGAAAGGGCATTAACTTTTACTTTTAAATTTCAAACAGCGTGTCTCATTAAAAGATCTCAGTACCTTTCAAACAGGCTGTCGGAAGGCCACCCAGAAAATATTAAACTAAACTAGTAGAAATTTTGTCACCTTTAAGTCTTTTCTTCTCTGCTATTTGATTAGCGTTACGATGACTTTGCTTGTGAGTCAGTGATGAATAAAACATTTGTTTGCAGATTCCAAACAGCACCAGCATGAATGTTAATCAGCACGACAATGCAGCAGTTTGTAGAAAAAATCATTATAATTTCTGAGCCTATGCTCTGTAGCTAATATTCTGCGCATGATGTGTATGTACAAAAGGTTGGAAGTCGGCCATATATTAAAATACTAACACGTATGCTGTCAGCACTAATTGTCATTACAGTCAAAGTAAATGAAAGTCAACACTGTCACTTCAGAATGCTGCTAAGTACTATAATGATGAATATAATCATGTACAGTGTTGTGCCATGATCTTAGTTTCTTCAGCTAAAAAGAAGCCAAAAACGTTCCCATCCAAAAAGTAGGCTGGTGATTACACTTCCCTTCCAACCCAGAATCCCCATACACAACACACACACACCAACACACACATACACATCACCGAATTCCCACCCATGCACACACTCACACACACACACACACACTCCCTTCCTTCCTTCTTCCCCTCCAGAGTGTCTCTCTGTTCCTCGCTCCCCAGTCGGGATTATTTACCACTACATCCAGCAGACTGAAGCTCCACAGATACTCTGCCTCGGGAATGCCTGCAGCCATGCAGCAATCAAAGCAAAGCGTCATCCTCTACCACCTGCACCCATGGGAGTGCAGGAGCGAAGAGGGAAGGAGAGTAGAGGGGAAGAGGAGGGGGAGAGGAATGGTTAGGGGAGGAACAGGACAGGGGGACAGAGAAGGAAAGAGGGAAACGAGAATCTGAAACCTCTGGGACTGAGGAGAGTGTGAAGGGAAGAGTGGAGGGATAAGCAAAAGAGAGACACTGGCAGCAAATACTTCTCCTCCATGTGGGCTCCTTGGGACCCGCAGAGACGGAAGCAAGGAAGAGAGAAACAGATGGAGACAGAGGGAGATGTAAAAGAAGAGGATTAGAGGAATGGGAGATGGAGTGTAGGCTGCAGAAAGGGTAAAACAGAAGATGAGATGAAGAGATCAGCTGTATACCTTTTAAAGCCACACTGGGAATGAAAAACTGAATTAAAAAAATAGGAAAAAGGTTGGGAAGGAAAAGAGAATGAGAAGGAAACAAAGAAAAAGGAGAATTGACAGAAGTGTTTTAACCTTAACTGAAAGAGAGAGAAAAAAGGGAAGGAAACTTGCTGTTAAGAACAATGAGGGAAAAATAAAAAGGTCAGAACGAGAGGGTGAAAAAGAGAAGAGGAGCGGGAGGCTGTGGCATTAAAATTAAAAAGGTGGAGATGGGGACTTGATGGCATGAGAGAAAGGAGATTAATAGTGGCACTACTGACGGAAAGCTGATATGAAGGTAAAGGAAGAGGGAGAGGCAGAAGACTCAGACACATAGAGGAGTAGTCCCACAGAGAGAGGAAAGCAAAATTTTGGCCCAACAGGAAAAGATTTGTCCTCACAATCAGTCTCCACGTGTGACGTCTTATTATTTTAAAATCTAATTGAACTACCTGAAACTCCTGCTCAGGCCCTGTGTTAGTCTTATCTATACAAGACATCCTTTTAAATTAATTTTTAAGTGTTGCCATTATCTCCCTTCAACGTACATTGTGATTGAATATTTCAGTGTAAGTGAGTATGATGGAGCTGGCAGACTTGTCAAAAACACAGCCAGGTCAAGGAAATCATTGCCAGATGAGCATTATTCATTTTTTTGTGGGAAGAGGCTTCCCAGCTCCTATTACCTCTTGTAGCCTTTTTTGGACTAGCATTAGCAGGAGGAGATGACCTTTCAAGTTGCTAGGAGAATTTTCTTTTCCAGAGAAGATATCCGGATACTTATCACATGTTCATGTCTTAAGCTGTCATATTTTGTAAAAAAAAAAAAAAAAAATGTCTTGTAAAAGTTCAACAAAAACAAAAACTTTTCTTTTGCTTTATTTCATGGGCATATGTCTGTGTGGATATATCAGTAATTTAAAACAGTCAAACCCTTTGAAGCTGAGTTTTAAATGAAGTGAAGCCACAGCGCATCGCCTCAGGCAAAAGCTTTCCCTCTAATAGCTGCCAATGCAGGAAGCTCAGTGGATCCCCAATTATACCATGATAAAGTTAGTCTCTCTTAATTGTCCATTAACGTAATTATCACAAGCAATAATTGCCTTTAAAAATAATGGGCATCAAAGTGGCCCAGTAGCTGAATTTTTGATAAGTGTGAGACCCAAATTAGACCCATGGAGTTTTACCTAAGTGATAAAAATGCACAAGGGACTGACTGAACCACAGTTTCTGAGATCGTGTAATGCTTGCATGAGTATGCCCAGAAAAATAGACAGATCTGTGAAGGAAATATCTGTTCAAAGTCAGAAGGTTGTTGTCACCACGGCGACCAAACGGGGAGATGACGAAATAGAATAGAAAAGAGCTTCAGGAGAACAAGAAGGGGCTGCATAAAAATGAGTAAACATCTAAAGATATGAAGGAGAAGAGGGAAAAAATATAAGAAAACACAGAAGGGAAACAAATGCAAAAAGTGATAGAAACAACAAAAGTAGTGCAACAGATCGTGAGCAAAAGGGAGGGAACGACGAGGGAAAGAGTGTGCGGACGCCTGCTGGGCCTCCTGTGAAGTGACAGCTCGATAAACACCTGAGTCTCAGATGATGATGATGGGCGTCAAGGGGCGAAACGCAGCCTGGCTCTTGCTCGCTTTCTCTCGTCATGTGATAATGGTAATAAACAGCAGCACAAACGAGCATGCCACCTATGTACATGTGTGTGTTTGTGTGTATTGCGCTCGTGTTTGTGTGTCTGCATGCATTCGTTCCCAGCATAAATGAGCTACCCTCTCCGGTTTGACAGGACTTTATGGATGGTGTGTGCATTGCTGGGATAAAAGGCAGATCCATTTGTGCCTCATATTAGAGGAGCGCATGGGTAGCCATCATTTCAGCTACTGTCACCCTCTCATCCTCTCTCCCTTCTCCCACTTTCTAAAAATCTCCTTCCTCTTTCACTCTGTATTTTTCAGACCCACTTAGTATCACTCCTTTTACTTCTCAGGCTTGACTTTTTTCAGTATCTTCCCTCTCATTTTGTGTCACCTCGTGAGATATTTACTGTTATCGGTTTTAGGTACAAACAAATATACTCTCATTTGCTCCTGTGTTCCTCCTCTTGTGTGTTTTAAGTCTTGTATTTGACCCTCTTTACCACCACTTATAAGTATAAACACAAAATGTGAAAATAATCTGATGATTGATTAGGATTGATTGCTGGAAATGGGCCTCAACACTGACACAGAAAAAGAACAGAATAAAATACAGAGCTTTTTTTTAATCTGGTGTTGTTCTGTGGTCATAATACATAAATTGGTTTTTAATGTCTGTCGTGTTCTGAGGGTGAGAGGGTGACGAGGGCTTAACACTGTTTGAGTTTGAGTAAGTCTCATGGAGTGTGTTGACAGAGAGCGAGAGTGGAACGAGTGGATGTATCAACTGTTAGCCATGAGTGTGTTTGTCTAACAAGACCGAGCAGCTTCAGCGAGTTTTGTTTGCTTTCCCTGGGAGCCATTTCTGTGTTCACCACGGTTGCTGTAGCTGTGTTTGCGTGTGGGTTTGTGCACATTTTAATCTGGCATTATAAGAGAGAGAGAGAAAGAGAGAGAGAGAGAGAGAGAGAGAGAGAGAGAACGAGGGAAGACCACAATCTGGGCTTGGTCAGCTGTCAGTTAAATTAAGGCACCAACTTTTGTCGAGGGCTGCTCTATTAGGAGGGAGCACTTTGCAGATTTAAAGTTTTGCTTGTTAAAACACAGAGAAGATTTTGGAGCTTACTCCCTCTGGGCCCAGTTATGAAGATGGGATGGGCCCATAATTGGCCAGAAACATATTGTAAGTCAGATTAACCATAATCACACTGAATCTGAGCCTGTGAAGATTTGTGGATTAACTCGCTGCAAGGAGCTGGTTGAACTTAATTATTAATAATGAGCTGCATGCCCCTGAATTTTTTTTCATTCCTGTAAGGGTTCTTGACGGTCATTGCTTAATTGCAGTCCAGTTTACTATTATATTCCAATACTACAGCTCAGCATGAGGTCACTTACTGAGTTTTTGCATTGGACATAGTTATTGCAAACTTTATTGGCTATTGGACTCTGCTGCAAGATGGTGGATTTCCCTTTTAGGTTGGTAGTGAATGTTGCTGCAAGTGGATTAGTTCAAGTGCTTCGGGGTCTTGGTCACATGTGAGGGGATCAGTGCAGTTTCTATGGTTAGGCATGTATCCTTCAAGGCTGTCATGGTTAAGAGGGAGCTAAACTGAAAAAGCAAAACTCTCAATTTACCAGCCGGTCTGTGTTCAGCCCTCACCTGTGGCTATGAGCTCTGGGTAGAGACCGAAAGAAAGAGATTAGAAATCCAAGTGGCTGAAATGATCCTTTTTGTCTGGGCTTATTCTCAGGAGAGCAGAGAGAAGACTTGGAAAGGGAACTACATTGTCACATTGGAAGGAGCAGGTTCATATGCTGTAGGCATTTGATGGGGATGTCTTCTGAACATTTCCCTGTGGAGGTATTCTGGGCACATTTTGCCAGGAGGAAATCCTCAGCACTACATTTCCCATCTGGCATGGGAATATTTGATGACATTCCAAGAGAGGAGCTAGAAGATGCAGCTGGGAAGAAAGACATCTATGATACCACCTTCAGACATACTTTCTTATTAAGATGAAACACTGATTAAAATATTTTAATGATTTCAAATCAGTCTAATGTATCTACAAACTAATATATCCAGCTTATATATATCCAAGTCTGTGTATGTGTGTGTGGGGCTACACATCCAATGTTTTGGAGATCAAACAGCCAGTGCTCCTCTGTTTGGACCACACTGTTATTACGCACCTTTGGCCCAGAGTAACAAACATACACTTACCACACACACACGACCACACACCACACAACCCTCATCAAATTATTGTACATCAAGCAGCATCTGTTCGAGTGGGAATGAGACCAGTGAAGCAGGTACTGTAAAACCTGAAATAAACAGATGGAGTGCACCTGTACAGCAGAGTCGCACAAAAAAATTGAATATTAATCTTGATCAAGATTTCAGCTTATAGAACATGATTGACTGATACTGAGGTTTAAAATGCTTGATAGGCTCATAAAAATCTGCTGCTTTCCAGTTAAAACATTTCCTACACTAACATACAGAAAACGCAGGGGAAACAAAATGTCTGGGCTTTACTTTTTGAGTTAATTCAAATATATTTAGATTCAAATAGAAGAGTAGGGAGCAGATAAGTTAGAACAAAATAAAATCAAATCAAATGGAGCAAAACGTGAAGCATTCTTTCCTCTAAAAAGATCGTCGTCTGTTCTGGGAGGTATTTCAGATTTAAGCAAAAACAAAGCATTCATAAAAGCGCATGAGACTTGAGTTTTCTCTGAAAGACGACATAACTGACGACATTATTTGTCCAACTGCCTGAAAAAACAATGAAAACAGCAGTTCCATGAAAGCATAAAAGTCAAGAGCAGTAAAATCATCTGGGCTTAGCGTGACCACAATGAAACCTTGTCAGCATCAACTCAGACATTCATGCACCATCAAGGTGCTCTGTTTTTTTAATTTTAGGTAAAATCTTCAGTAAATTTTATTTATATTTTGCTTCTTTAAGATGATGTGTGAATAAAAAGTGAACTTAATTTGTTGTTTTTACATTTGCAGGAGCACTACATGAAAGTTACAACAGTGTTCTCTTTATTTAAATATGAAAGTAAATAAAACATTTGGGCCTTAAATCAATGAATGATTATGATGAATAATCACGATTTTAATACTGATCAAATTTAATGAATTATCATTGTACTGTAATTGCAGCCCTACTATACAGTCTATGTATGTGTAGCTGAGACACTGTGTGTCATGTTTGTTTCTGTGTGACTATCGAGATTTGCATGTCAATCATCTGTTGTGTGTGTTTGCACAAACCAGCATGCATGTGCTTGTAGGCGTGTTTGGTTGTCCACTTGAACTAAAACAGCTTTGAGTGCAGCAGGGACTTCAGTGAGATCAGTTTTGGGCTTAGGAGGTAAATAGACAAAAACTGATCTCAAAAGCTTTCAAAAATGTGTTTTCTCAACTGGAGGATTTGAATGAGAGAAGTCGCTGACTCTGATTCTTTTATGATGACACATGTATGTTACAAAGTCTCTTTCCATTAGCTAACACTGATCAGTGAAAGAGGGGAAGGTGAAGAGAAACGATGTGAGATTGGATGATTTTTTGCATGTATTTGTCAAATTGACATTTTTTGTCACTCCAGTGTCCATAGATCTACTGCTAGTGTTACTGACTGACTCTATATTGATTCTCTGATAAGTAAAAATCTGTTTCAAGAGGATAAAGACATGGAGAGAAAAAGATGGACTGCTATACAGTAAATGTCCAGTATACAGTTGTGATTGTACAACATGAAAGGTTGTAAAGAGAGTTTATCTGTTCCTCTCAGTCTAAAAGGCTTTGTTGGGATCTTGAAACACTGGGGCCCTGGCCTAGCCCAGAAATCTTTTCAAGTTATTTTCAGAGTAAAATGAATTTAAGATGTGAGACACTGTGCCCTACCAGAAATGTCTGCACCAGCCAGTCAGGCTTTCACAAAATTAAACAATAAAAATATTAAATTACACATAATAAGCACAATGAGAAAATAGCTGATAGCATGGACATTAAATAATTTGTTAAAAATGATGAAGGTTTAACTGCAGAAGGATTTAAATTAACATTTTAAGATCTTTAAATTATAGAGTTAGATATTGACATTTGCTATGTGTCTTATTAGTTAATATGAGAATCATCTCAAGACACTTGCATTGCATAAAGCAGCTACATAAAACATTTTTCCAAATGCCTCTGCAGACAATAAAAATCAAGCTGACTTAGGAAAAGTAGGTTCATCTGTTACACACTGCAGCTGACATGACAAACATACACCATTTATGTGCTCACTCAGTGTTTTCATCACACTGTAACGGGCCGACATGAAGATGAGCTTTTCAGGACCCTCATGTTGTACTGTTAGGAGCTTCACTGTGAGAATGTCAGTCAGACATTAGAGGTTATAACTCATTTAAATGCTGAAAGCAAAACAGCCAGTCAACCAATCGGTAAGTCAGTCAATCAATCCATCAGGCAGCCAGTCAGTCGACCAATCAGTGTATGACAAATTGAATGTCTCTCTGTGCACATTATCCACTCAACTCGTTCAAGAATAATCAAGCCTGCTCAACCTTACTCACTTTAATTTCCTCTCCCTCTCTCTATCTCTCTGAGGCTCGCTAAAGGCAAAGCAGAGTCACTGATGTGATTCCCTTTGTCATCTAGATATAACAATCGCAGCTGAAGTTGCATTCACAGTGTATGCACACAAGTAACGTTTTAGCTAAATGAGGCATCAGCGGATGAGGGGGTGATTTGAGAATGATGAAAGGGAAACTCTCTTTCTCTCCACCTCTACTCCCTTTTTTTTCCTCTCTGCATCTCCCCTTTTGCAGTGATATCCCTGATCCCTGTGATCTGCACATGTGCTGACTGTGCAAGACAGTGAAGATTAAGGTGGGCAAAGGATTTCCTCCACACTATCTGATCTACAATCATATAAGGTGCTGAGAGGCCAGTTCTAACCTCGCATTACATCTCCCAACACACAGGCTGTGGTCCACACAAAATAGATATCCGTATACATTTGTTGTCTTTTGCAGTTATGTTCTTCCTGCCACCCTGAGTTGCAGCTTGTTTTAAGGCCCTTTCACCTTCATTTGGATCTTCAACAAATGAAACACATATTTGGTTGAACTGGTGTCACGTGACCAAATCACCCAGTCATAAACATTCTGCTCGGCTTTCATTTGCAGATTGGTAAGGGATATCAAACAACAATTTGCACATTGCATTATGTTTTACAAAGGAAAACCAAAGAGCCTCCACATCATTAATCCCGACAGAGAACGTCCGGATTTCAAATATCATAATGTCAATTGTGGATCATAGAATTCCTGGCATTCTCTTTGCAAAGGAAGCATTGAGGAGTTTACAAGGCTCAGAAATTATTTTTAACATCCCAATAAGTTTCTCAGTTAAAAGAAATTCAAACCGATTATTTTCAATCTAACAATGGGACAGTGTTCTCAGTGATTATTTGAATCATCATTGCTGTCTGTACGGACAGCCAAAGTGTCTGATTTTACCCAAAGTTGCTTAAAATTCAATCTTTGAACAAGTGCTTAACCTCATGGACCAACAGCCAGTGTTTTGGAGCCTTCTGTGAAGCCAGCAGAAATCTCCCTGTGACAGATAACCGGGCCAAGACTTCATCTTCTGTGAACCAGACATTGTTTACAACTCAGCATCTCAGCTAATCTCTATAAAACATTTTTCTGAATGTAAATTCAGCTAAATTTAAACCAAAAAAGTTTTTTAAAAAAGGCTATATTATTGTCAAACAGTAATTTTACTGTTGTAGTACCTTTTTTTTATATACTGACACTCCTCCCTCAATGTTGGCTGCATAAATGTTTTAGCATAAATATTAGCCTACATTCTAGCTGCTTGCCTCAAGCAAAACCAAGACAGCTAACAGTATGAGAGTTAACAAGCAAATTGGATTAAACTTTAATACCAGAGAACCAAGAACAACATTGATTGACTGCATGTCTGAATCTCTAAAGCCTGAGTTCAGGATTGACATGTAAAAGGAAATTCTCAGGTGCA
The DNA here is from genome assembly GCA_029814665.1 of Acanthurus lineatus. Classification (NCBI taxonomy): domain Eukaryota; kingdom Metazoa; phylum Chordata; class Actinopteri; order Acanthuriformes; family Acanthuridae; genus Acanthurus; species Acanthurus lineatus. The sequence continues at coordinate 8,080,672 of JAPZDV010000001.1, forward strand.
AACTGAGATACAACACATAGTATTTTTTTTTTTTTATGAACTTGAAGAAACACAGTTTAAAAAAAAAACAACTAAAGGTGTAAGTTTAGATGTGATGTGGTATTAATGACATGCTGTTTCAGTCTGTGCTGTCTGCCAGTGTGTGAGTTTGGTGCCAACACAGGAACAGGTCATACATATGAAGTGTACATACATATGACTTGTGAACTTAGTAATTTAGAATCTAAATATTCTATCAAAAATGTTATGAAACTGCTATCAGTGAATGTATTTTCCTGTACAACAAGCTCTTACGGTGCCAAGGTAATATTTTTCAAGTTGATTTGCTGCAGCATTTTTAAGTTTTAATTGCTTAATAAATACATACTATGCCCATGTAATTTGGTCTGCCATAAATAGTCTTTGCTGGCAGATATGTTGTCATCCTTCACCCCCATAAAAAGTGAATCAAAAAGGTAATTCCAGGAAATGTGCACAGACCATTTGTAATGTGATCAAGCAGCAAACATTCACATTTTGCGTTGTCTGACAATGAAGCTGCTGGATCTGTTTTGAGCCACTGATAAGAAAATAGCAAAGTCTCACATTCAAACCATCAGTAAAAGTAGTCTCTCCAAATGTTTGTGTTCTATGTGTGATAATTGTTCCCTCATGTAAGATAACTTACTGATAAATAATTATGGGAGTGTGTGTCACTTTAAAATATATGGGGAAAAGTGTCTTCACTCAGTTTGCTTCTATATGATATCTTCAAACAGCACATTTTCACTTGCTTGAAAACAAGAATCCATCTTCTTTCTTCACTTCTTTTTTTTGGGGGGAGATGCTTAGATTTTCTCAAAGATCAGCACTTTCCTTAACCCTTCACACCGGAGACCCAAACTGCTGCTCACAGCGCTTTCAGAATGAACAAGAGATCTCTCAGCGGGTCTCCCACTCTGCTCCTCCTCCTGTTAGCCGGACACATTGAAGAATGGTGACAGAAACAGTAAGAGTAACCTCCGCATATCATAGACCGAGGCTCCTTTGGTGGCTTAAGATGAAAGATGATATCACCCGGTCCGTTGTCATCTAGTGTCATCGTTTGTATTGATTCAGTGACGGATTAGCCCCCGGAGGAGGAGGGAGGGGGGAACAGCAGATTGTGTCTGTTGCTTGTTTTTACTTCCTGCTTTCTTGGGATGATGCAATTGACATAGGGTGTATTGATTGGGCAATTACTGCAACACTTGAGACAGCTAGGGTCAGAGGGAATGGAGTAAGAGGAGCATGTGTACATGTGGTGTTAGAGCAGCATGAAAGCCTTTCTGTATTGATGGAGCACAGCTACACCTTTTACACAGAGGCTTAATCAGATGGGAAACACACGCCCTCCCCAGGATAACACTGGAATATGAGAAAACTAAAGAGTTTACTGGGAACATGATGAAATTGATCCCTGCTTCTTCTCACCTCAACTACTTGTTCATTAGTGTGGACAGCAGCAGCAGGCAATCTATCGGTACATCTGAGTATTGATTTGGACTGGGGTATGTAGAGCCTTGCTTAGTAGAGTAAAGGACAATGTAAACCAACGAAGAAAAGCAAATCTCTTTGTTAAGAGAGGAATCTACTGAGGACTTAATTGCTTTGTGTTCAGAGAAAATAGTTTTGTCTCACCGAGTCCAATAGTCTGCAGAGCTGTTCAGCATTCATGTGGTTTTGCAGATGTCAGAGCCTCCAAGCTCCATCAAAACAGACTCCTCTTTTACCTGTCTGTAAGAACTGCAAGGCAAGTTGGTCACCAGCTAGAGGTAAGTATGGCTCTAAATGGGCTCCTAAATCAGAGTGTGTTGTCAGTGTGTCAGAGCGATGGTATCATGTGGGGGCGGCAGACACACAGGCACTCATCACAGTCACACAAACGCCTTACTCACTATCACCTCTCCAGAGGCCTTAAGTGAGGGCATTGCAGCAACGTCTAAAAGTAGCCCTAACATGATTCTGTAATTGCCTGTTGTGCAACACTTGAGCTGAATGACCGGCATTAGAAAATAGCATTAGGGCTTTTGAAACTAGATCAATGAGAGAGGAGGAAGCAAGGTCCTCTCATGTACAATGAAACCTAAGAATATTGATGCAAAATTTTCAATGCAAAACGTCTCAAATGCTTTCTCATTTATCTATTTATATATGTGGGCGTAGCTTAACTAGGTCATCTTAAATTGAAACAGCATTTATACATGAATATGTTTGGTCAGCATTCATAACAGTTCAGAAGATTCACTTGTTTTGGCATAATAACCAAAAAAAAAAAAAACACACACATGAACCAAAACAAATTATTAATTTTGTTGAAGAGGGAAGAAGAGTGACACATATAATGAGTATATAATGAGCAGCAGGAATAATGAGTGCACCACCACTACCACACCATCTGTACCACAGCTGAGGCTTGGGTGTTTGACTCACATCTACAACTCACACGTAAATGATTCACCTCCGTAGATGGAGCCTGGTAAATATAGGTGGGCTGGAGGTGCTCAATATGAATGACTGTCATTATAATGTACAATACTTCTGAGAGAGTCCTAATTACTGTATTTGTTATTTTATGAACCACTAGTTTAAAGAAAAAAAAGGAGAAGAGCAGAGACGGACAGAGGAGTAATGAAACAGCACACACATAAATGCTCATGCTTATACATATGAAAGTGACTGACAAATATTGTTCAGACCAAAAAAAAAAAAAAAAGATATACGTAAAGATATACGTACAAACATTGCATGCACCTAGACAGACACACACACACACACTCAGGGGCCATGCTCCAGACTTCCTCCATAGCAAGATGGGGGCAGTGGAGACAGTGATGGATTACAGGCACATCTGGGCTGTAATAAGTAGGTCCTGCATCCCACCTGCATTCAGCAGGAGGCAGAAATCCTGCATAATGGTTTCATATAGAAGGCCAGGTACCCTGGGCTGTATAATGCCTTGTCAGCGCGTATGTGTGCGTCTTGTCATTACTGGATTTACTACTCAAAGCAGAAAAAAAGGAGTCCTCCAGGGCATCATGGATACTATGCTCCAAAGACATTCAATAGTGTTGCAGTACAAGCTTTAAAAAAGATAGTGAGTTTGAGAAAATTTGCAGAGAAAAAAAAAACATTTGGACATTAAAAGCACCTTTTATTTAGAGGCAATTTTATCTATGAAATATATTACATTTCTGGTCTTCCATCAAGGTCCTTCATATACTAAGCAAGAATTAACCCTCACAAACACTGAAATTATACTCCTATATCTGCAAGTCTTCATTTGACTATCGGACTAAAAAAAATAATCATTGAACCTTTATTATAATGCTTTTTTCTGCAGGATACCACTGTGACTTCTCTGCAAATCAAGCTAAATGATATGAAAAAATTAAAGGGATTCCATGTGAAGATTTTTAAGCACAGGATAATTAATTGTGGTAATCAATTGTAAGTCTGGTAAAAATCGTTCCCTTCTTAAAAAACACCCACTAAAATGCCTGATAGAGGTCTCACAAGTGCTGCAATGAGACAGTCAATAAGGCCACAAAAGCAAGACACAGAAAACCACCTCCAATAATCCACTAGCTTGTTAAGTCTGGTAGTCTGTCCTCAGCATTGTGCATCTGCTTCAGTCGGAGGCTGAAGCCCCAACAGGTCCTTACACCAAACACACCTGGGGTAAATAGTTCATTCTGATTTATTAGTTTATATACAGACTTTTAGACACAAAGGGAGCTTAAATAAATAAAATATTTATATATAAAGGCTGATGATTTGTTGTAATTCTAGTCTCTTATGGCTGATGCATCTCTCGTTTATCCTGCAGCATGATGGTCAGACGTCTTTTTTCGTTTGAAATTTACAGCTCATGCTTTTGGTTTCCCTTTCATGGTATTTGTGTATGATGCCTCATATAGAGAGACACTACAGCAAGCTTCACACAGTTAATTAAGACAGGACTTGAACTTTTCAGCACATGGAAGACCAAATCAATTAATTATAAATGTTCGATTGATTCCCCTCCAGCATCCCAAGTATGAGTAAAGAAACAGCGTGTGATCTAGATGGATATGGTTGATCTGCGACTGCTCGTGGAAGGCTGCATCCACTAAGCCCATAGAAATGAAAGCACTAATCTCTTCAATTGTTTTGACCATATAGAGGTCACTGTGAAATTGAACCTGAGCACCATATTGTTTAACGCTGACTCTGAGTCAGTGCCCTGGCAATTTACGGTGAAAAAGATAATAAATAAATTACCCTATAAAAGCATCAGTCTGTACCTCTATATTAATAGTAAATTTATTTTTCTGTAAAAAGGAAAGACAAGGACAAGTACATGTGATGTAAGAGGAATAAAAAGATGTTAAAGTACTTACAAGACAATCTCAGTGAAATCTCACCGAAAGTGCTATCTGCTCTCTAACTAGAGGTGAGTGTACACCAAACTGTGTGTCCAAGCCCTCCATCCTCCAAGACACCTTCATCTCTGCTTGGAATTGTTTCCACAGCACTCCGTTCACACTTCAGCAACCTGGCCATTTGAGAAGCACTGACCCTTTACCACAGCGACTGACCAGCGCTGATGAAGTGCCTGACGGGTGGTTGTAAGGCAGGTTGGATTAATTAGCTTGTGGGCTGGCTGGTGTGTCTGTGGGCGTGTAAAGCACGGAGTCAGGCCTTGACCTTTTTAGGCTGGGGTAAAGAAAAACACCAGTTATCATAGAGAGATCCCTGGAGAATGAAAACACAAGGCTTGTTCTCACTATAAATGTCTTTTTTAAATGGTTCTCTTTCTCTCTCAGGGGAACTAAGAGTGAGCTGTGTTGATGCGCCGTGGTGTGTAAAGTGTCACTGGTTTGTTTGATGGTGTTTTGCCTTGTTTTGTGTTTTGTGTTATGAGACTTAAACAACCACACTTTGTCTGAAACAGAGAGATTGTGACTACAGGCTACACATGAAACAGCTCTGGAAATTAACAGATATTTAGCTGAAAAAGACCCAGTTTTCAATTTTACACTTTGCATCATTTATGTAGACATTTGATATCACATCCTCAGGTTAGCTTTTATCATGAATGGACTACATCACAACCAACTTTTTCCAAGTTGTCTTTTATGTTCTGAAGACCTTATTAGCCTACCTGTTCCATCAACAACTCACCTACTCCACTTTGCCTGCTTCATCAGCCTCATCCTGCCCGGCTCTGTTGGACAAAATCTACAAAACTCTTAAACTCTTGAAATTCTTGATAAAAATAACATTAATACATAATAAATTATTTTCTTAAAATAGATTAAACTTTAGCATTTATAACAGCTATAGAGGTGTCGGACAGCTTCAGGACAGTTCCTTCAACCTGTGTCCAGCAGTTATGCTGAGCTATGTCGGCATAAGCAAGTCAGCCATTTCACATAAGTGACTTATTTCTGACATTGGGGTCTTGAGGTCAACAAAACATGCTTTAAATGCATCATCAACATAATAAAGTTGATATGGCAAACTCGCCAACAAAAAGTTGTCTATTTACACATGGACATCATTGGGCCTATTTCAGGCCCTAAGCTCCCATTTTTATAATAATAATTTGATTTCTTTTTTTAAACTGTTTTTACACTGCACACATGTACTTAAGATAAAGAAGCAAGAATATGAGTTTGAATCAACAATGAAATACTTTTTTATTATTGGTTAAAATGATCACTCTGGTTGTTTCACAATTTAAATCCCAGGCCGTTGGGTGGATGGTCAGGACCTTTTGGGAGGCTGCATTTCATTGCTTATCTCTCTTTCTTTTGTAACTTTCTTTTTGATCACTAATACCCCCTGAAGAAAACGTTGTTTTTCCTCCCACATATGCTCCATCATCTTAATCAGCTAGTTACTGTACCTTTCTGTCGTTTGGCGCTGAGCAGGTACCATGCTGTGGTTTTTTAGTGCTATTTTGATAAAAGCAGAGGCTGAAAAAAACAGTTGTGATCCAACTCAACATGATTTGTTTAAAACAGACCTTTTTTGTTATGTTTAATGATTTATACATTTTTTATGATGTCATTGTTTAAGGGATTTTTCTCAAATTTCTCATCGTATGAGCTGACTGGTATGAAAAGTCATGCCAGTCAGCATGGCTGCACAAGGGCATATGTGAGCTAATAAAGTGAACCTCTAACTGGTGTTATTAGCTTTTCCCTCTAGGCCATGTCAAGATGAATTGTACCTAAAGGCAAATTGTTGCAGGCAAATGTGGATGACAGACTGTGATCCTGGCACAACATCCCTGCAGTCAGTTTTATTTTAATAAATTTTCTTTTATTTTTTATGGGGTTGTTGTAAACTGATGTCAACTGGATTAAATTAAGACATTCTTTCATTTAGAGCTTCACATTTCCTGCTTACAATGTTTTATAGCTGAAGAAACAGGTGATCAAATCTTGACCAGCCTCACTAAGAAAATTGCTGGGGTAGGAATGAAACAGTTCTCCTGTCCACCTCTTTTTCTGGTTGAGGTATGATTTGATTTGTCATGTTTATGACCTTTGTACAGCAACACAGACACTGTCAAATTTTGTCAGACTTAGATTCCTTTTCTCTGTACCAGTTTAAATACAGCTACTCCTCCAGATGTCATCGTCAGCCAGAAAATCAGAACAGATGAATTTTGACCTCTTATCTCTTTGCACCAAAGCAGAGTAGCTGTTTTGCTGTGTTGCATCCTCATGTTCATAGCTTGATAGTAATCTTTTCTCTATCAAAACTAGAGAGAAAGGAGAAGATCATGGTCCTGTGCAAGTTCTGAAGTGGCAGGAGACATCCCGTTATGGTTTGAGTATGCTTTTCTGTGTTAACTGTTTCTGATATCTCCACGGATATGTAACTTGTTTTCTTTGATTAGAGGAGATAACTGATATTGTTAACAAACACACCTCTTTTCGAGGTGTAATTCTTAAAGGAAGTTTCAATCAAATCCAACACTGTAGTACCTGAAACAAGCAATGCTAAGTGAACTAATCTTAATGGTCATGTTACATTTTTCTCTGAGATATTATGCAAATAAAATGCATAATAGGAGCAAAAGGAGTAAATGTTGGCATTAGCTGTTGTAGACAAGTTACAAAGTGTTTGCTTCGTGCAGTTATTTGCATGAAACTGTAGCTAGTGAAGCAACATAGCCAACAACAGGGCAAGCAGCAACCTCACAAGAAGTTACTCAGAAAAAGTAACCTAACATGCTCAAGTTATTTAGTATGAATCATAGAAATGTTAGAATTTTCTGCAACTTTAACCCAATAGCTCATGTTTAGCATCAGACCTTGAAGCCTTAAAGCACTGTGGACCACTGCACTTTGGAGCAATAGGAACTCTTATTACAACAGTGTGTGAGAGTTCAGAATCTTTTTTTAATTAAATTGCTCTCAACATAAAGTCTGCAGTGCATTACTCATGCCTCCCACTCGGAGTCCGATCACGACTCTTGGCTTCCTAACATTCAAGCCAACAACTCACACTGCCATGATCACAACAAACGTCCAATCTTCAGTAATTGTAGAGACAATCAGTCGGCTTCAAGAGGCTAGAGTCTAGAGCGTTTTGTTTTTTCATTTAGGATTTTCATGCAAACTCAAATGCACTTTGCTGGGCCTTAACATGCAGTCACATCAGTTAGAGAGAAAAAGTTCCTAGGCTCACAGGGATGAATTATCATACTATGTTGAGATACACCAGAGGGCAGTACTACGAAGCGAAATAAATTGGTTAGCAAGATATATTGAGTCCATAGCTGGACTTTTCCATATCAAAAAGGCAGCTTTCTTAGCTAGGTCACCATGGTAACATATGGTGCAAACCTAACCTGCTTCAGATCACATTTTGCTCAAAGTTTCGGCTTAAAATTGCCCTCAACCAGTTAGCTCGAAGTAGGGGCCCTCTAATCACCCAGCAATATTTGACATATTCAGATGACTGAATATGTCAAATAACCAAACTTGTTGATCATAATGTTGCATTTATAATGATGCTAAATGAATAAAGATGAGGTCAACAAAGCAAGCTGTTAATCACTGTCATGTTACCTGTTACCTGTGACATGGGCTTTAGGTTTTGCCAAGCTTGCTCACACAAACAAAGCCAGGCTCTGTTGAACCTGCTTCTTTGTACAGCCCTCTGGTTTCAGTGTTGTTATAGTAATGTTATACAAAGGTTCTTCTAACCTCCTCTTAACCATCCATCTGCGGGTTTCGTCATCAACCAGTATGGCAAAAGTCAAACACTACAAAAGGTACTATACTACAAAAGGTACTTCTACTTCACTCTTGGGTTTTTTTTTCCATTTTCCCTTTTTTCTTCATATAATTCAACCCATATCTGCTCCACTCTCCATCTGGCCTGCTGGCTCCAGATGCAACTAACAGACTTTTTTCTAATTTAGGCCATCTGGGCAGCTCTCTGCTGGAGCTCAATTGAAAGCAAATATAGTGTCATTTCTTGTTGGGATTGCTTTTTTTTGTTTTTTTTTTCTAAAATGTGCAAACTCCCAGGACTTGAAGTCATATTCAAATGGATGGCACAGATAAATGGAAAACAGGTTTTTGGACATTAGTTCTTGCAGTTCCTTGGTTCTGAAAAAGGAGGATACTGTTATGGAAGTAGTTTGATCATGCATTTGAAAAAATATATTTAGAATAAGGTCATTCTTTGAGGTCACCCAGTGTGAATAATGCTTTCCCTGGACAGGAATGCTGTACAAGCATTAGGGACTAACACTCAGAAAAACACATTGCATGTATGACAATAAGTTAGAAACAACTAAGATCCCTTCCTCTCTTCCTGGAGCGGAGGAGTCCTGCACAGGCCTGAAATTTCAGCTGCAGTGAAAGTCTGTCTGGTTTGTTCAAGCCTGGGGCCTGGTCCCGACACAGCTAACAACATTTCCATGTCATACTTAACCCAAATTACATAAAAAGACATTTTTCTCTCTTCACCCTGCCCCACATATAAATGCCTAAGGGTAGAGTAGCCACGGCCTAAAAATGTATTTTTTTGCGACCTGTGGTGGAGGGGTCGAGGTTAGGGGTTAAGAGTAAAAGGAGAGATCACTTGTAACAACTCTGTTCCTCAGCCACTGGGGATGCATTCCTAATTGCCAGTCCCAAGCCCAGGTACATATGGAGGGTTGCATTAAAAAGGGTATCAGGTGTTTGGGAAAAAAAAGCCTTTGCTCAGTGAAGTATGTGGAGCAGGAAGTCAGATTTCCAGCCTGGTTGCATGGTGCCTGGTCTGCCTGGTGATCTGCTGTGATGATTTACCTCTAACAGAGATCAGCTAAAGGTAGCAAAAACATAATGTACAACATAATGTTTATATATATATTTACACACACACGCACACATGCACAAACACTAAAAGCTTAAATAATATTTGATTTCTGATCATTAAATTTCTTTAGGACGTTTTTGGGTTACAGCTCCGATCCTGAGGTTCTCTCTCACACCCTCCATTTTGTTTGCAAAGAAGCCAATATACACAAACACACTTTGGTGAAAAGCTTGATTTAATTTTTCTTCATTTCCTGAGCAATAAGTTTCATCCATCATCTCATATTGTATTGTTTTCTTTCCATGACAGTGCTATTAAAAACTCTATCAGCAGATAGAAAAATATCTGTCTGTCAAAGTATTTAATAAAGTCTTTCTATTCTGTTTCCCGCTAACAGCAAACATGCAGTCACTGCCTGTGGTCACAGCATCATGGGAAATAGAAAAACAAAAAAAAATTAAACAATTGGAAATATCCTTTTATAATTGATTATTGATTGATGAAGCATTACTTGATAGAAACAATGCAATACACACACTGTTGACGATGCGTATATGTAAGTATACATTCTAGAGGCTACGCTGCAACACTAAAGTCATCTGTCAGACATGGTTTTAAAAGATTGAGGAATGAGTGAAGGAATGTTTCTGAAGGAATGTGTTGAGAAAAAACATAGAAAAGAGAAGAGGCAAAAAGCTACCAGAGCTTGTGCATGCAGCTTTTCCCTCCTTTTTCTTCCTGTCCCTGCTTGGGTTATGACTCAGTTCAATGGCCATTTGTATCACAAGTGTCTTTGTGGGCATGGCCACTTCAAATCTCAGATCTCTAGACACAAAGCACAGGTCAAGATGGAAGTTTTTCAGGTCTCTGAATGCTGACAGTTATACTGGATATAAACATTTTTCTTTTTTATAAGCTGTTTCAATAGTGTTTGTATAAACTGAGACCCCTCAAGTTCCCCTCCACACATTTTCATTAAGCATTTAATACAATATTAAGTTCAAGCTAAAGAGAGGAATGCTCATACCTTCACATATTAGAAACTTGTTGCACAAATACTGATCTTATCGCTTTCACACTTTCAGAGAGTTCAAAATGGAGAAGGTCGAGGAAAGATTTAAATGTTCATGGCAAAAATGATCAAGACATCTTTTAAAGTTTTGTTAATAGTGTTTGTCAAAGAGACATGGAACCACGAGGAGTTTGTCCGGGCCTCTTCATTACGCCTGCACTCCTTTTCAAACCAATGAACTACTCTGCACCCAGTCACACACCTTTTGTATAAGCTTAGTTTAGACTTTGTTTTTTTTTTCTATTCAAATTGTACTAAATCATTTCATCTATGTAGCTACATAGTTAATATATGTTATTTATTTTGTTATAAATTATAAACAGATTTTTTTTAAGGCTACAAATATTCATATTATGACTTAAACATTAAGACTTTAAACAGCAGTAGAAATGTTTGAACAACAACTGCATTTTTTTAGAGGAGATAATTATAGGCCCAAATGTTTTTGGTATAATTAATAAATGGCAGGCCTAATTTGTAGTTTTAAAGGCAAAGCCACTTGGCCTATAGCAGGACATTATTTTTTAGAGGGGCACTGGTTGTTGTCTATTGAGGTGAATCCTATGAGTTTACATTGAGACTTTAATCATATCTATAGTATAGAAATATGTGTTTAAGATGGACTTATATACTTTATGTGTTTTACATCATTTTTTATCATATAAGATATTGACCAAACTAGAAATAGTTTATTACAGGTCATAAATAGATAAAAAAGTTTATATCATATATTAGAAAAATAAAGTCTTTATTGGAAAAAAATACAGGTCAATAAGTTTTGATCTCTTGTTTCATTTTAAAAGATGTCCACTATTTCTCTCATAAACCTAAAACCTTGCATGTTTTTAAGTTCTGTTATTTTATTTACTGATGCCACTTAGACTTGAGCCAATTTGGTGATGAATCTCCACAGAGAAACGGACAATCTGGACAATCTTTGGTTGGTCTGCTTGTGATGGCTCTTTTTATAGCATTGTTTCTGTACGTTGACAGCTCCTTTCCACAGCAGAGTCATCATGTCTGAGCCCGGCTGGCAGGTCCTGCACAGAGCACATCAACATGAGGTGAGATACAGCGTAGGCCTTAATCACCAGTTCTCATCAGGCTGTCAAGCAAGTCAGGGGCCTCATAGTACCCCCCACATACACACCATGTACACACACCATGTACACACACCCTACCCTAACCTCTATGATTAAATTATAAGAATTACAATTGCATTAAAAGATAAGTATAATTTTGACCAAATATTATAACAGTAAACATGTTTAATCACTCAATCACATTTTTTTAAACATGGTGTCTCTTTAAAACTGAAAATTTGAAACTCTTTACTGGTTTTGAAAATTGACAGGTTTTGTCATTGTCATTGACTTAAACCTTTTAGTTCAGGCCAGACAACAGCCATATTAATTAAGTGATTGAATGATTACCAAATGAAAAAATAAAAAGAACAGACCATCCCGAAGAACACATTAGGCACTTATCTCCAAATGTGCTGCCCAAATGGGAAAATAGTTTACCTCAGGCACAAAATCCCTCAAATAATCTCTCAGCAAAATATCAGGCACCTGCAGCGTGAGCTCAAGGTGTACTGTAGCTGCAAACACACTTGACCAGATAAGACCTGAATCTGGTGTTAAGCCAGTGTGTGCATGTGCATGTGCGTGTGGGTGTGTGCATGCAAAAGTGCATTTGAGTGTCAGAGACAGATGGCAACAATACAGCTTTTCAAAAAAAGAATATTTTGGGAGCAGCAGTGGTCAACAGCTTCATACCAGCTGCAAAACAGGCAGAATCAGGTCAAAAAAGGGAGAAAAAGATGCAATCAGATTTGAGTTCCCGAGCCAATCGACTGTGGGAAGATGGGCACAGGAAAGAAGAGACAGATGGGAAAGATATGAGAGGCCTAGATTGAAGTATTCATTATTCAGAAATGTAAATTATTTTTACTGTGTTTCTGCTTTATCTGACAGAATAAATTGGACAGAAGCTGAATTATGTATGAAACTGTTGATGTGACCAATTAAAACGTATGAATTGAAGCAGAGAAAAAGCCATGAAAGTCGTCTCCAATCACATATTTGCACTACATTATTACACCTTTCTATTGGACACAAGTCTGCCGTTAAACACCTACACAGCAGTTATAGTGGATCATTGAATGTGGCAACTAAGTAGCCGTGACACAATATTTTAACCTTATCTGCAGAAAACAGCTAAGTTTCAGTTCTTCCTGAGCATGGAGGCAGCCTGCAGTATCCATTTGTGATGCAAATCATTCACAGAAGGTGGGACTCATTTGACTGATAACATTACCTGACACTAACCTTCACTCTGACCTAGTAAGAACAGGCAAGGGGACAAATATGAGGAGAGGGTCCATCCAGAGGATGAAGTGATTTAGCCTGGGTCCAGACCTTCACAATGACACACAAACACCTCAGTATTTGTCTGTAATTCAGAGAGTTCTGGTATCGCTGTTGTGAAAAGCATTTTTCTCAGTTGGAAAAGTATTATATTACTCAATACTTATGGCATAACAAAAATTGCATGATATTCTAATGCAAATTAAATGTGTACATGTAATCATTTTGCCTGAGGGAAGTGATATTATTATGCATTATTCGCAGGAAAAAGCTAATGAAAAGTGCCTGCCAGTGGACACAATACATTTGCAAACATGATAGCTAACATTAAAATCCTGATCGTGTCCCAATCCACCTATTGTTCATCATTTTGTCCTGGGGACTTAATTAACTTTTTTGCAAGATCAGAACACCAAAACTTAGTCTAATATTTTTTTCATTAAGAAATTTCTTAAGGTGAGTTCAGAGGAATTTCTAAAACATGAAAAGAGCTGAAAGAGAGTCTGATGTGGGAAGAAAACTCAGTGGGAAGAGAAAAGAAGTTACCCACAGTCTTATTTCTAAACAAAGAGTGGCAGAGGTCTGATTATTCATCACCACCAGGTCATCAAATAGCAGTTATTCATCATAAACTTCACAGAAACACACAAGGTAACACTGAGCATTTGTATGGTTTATAAAAACTGGTTAAAATTGTACACCAGTCATAGTTTAATTAGGTTAAGGCACATCAACCTTTTGGTCAGGTTTTGTAAAAAGGCACGGTTCGGGTGAAATTACAGTAAGTAAAGTGCATTTACGTTTGTGATGTTATGTAAATGAAATAAGTACAAAATGCAAGGGCATTATTAAAAATTACTAAAGGATAAGTCAACATTGATTTTTGGTTTCACACACCAGAAGGAGCCTTTTCTGCTGTTTTGTACCAGTCCAACCATCCCCTACCTTCTCCTTACATGGACTTTTTATTAGCTTTTCATACTTCATCCCCTTGATCTGATCGTCTGATATTGCTCTGGATGGGTTTACATTGGAGTTAGTTGAAAGCCCAGTGTGTCTTATGCAGACACACAAGGGTTCTTATTTGACCACCTGAAAATGAGAACAGTCTGGGAGGTCAGTGAGGTTTGGAGGGGGCACAATCAATGAGAAACACTGCAGTTAATGTCTTGTTGCACTAGAGTACAAAAGAATACTCCTTACTAGCAATACAGGGCAGAATTTGAAAGATTTATCACCAACATTTGTCTTAAAAAAGGAGGCTCTATCAGAAAGGATTTTCTTTTTCTCCACAGCCAGAGCTGCCAAACACAGTTTCCCACAGAATCTTTGAAGATGTGATGTGTTTCTTTTGTTGCTAATTGCTGTGCTGTGATGTATTCCTGTTATTGCCTTATTTATTTTTTTCTTGCATGTCCCAATCCCAACACAGCAGGGATGCTGTTTGGCATCACATCATACTAATATTATGATGCAAACTCTGAGACATTTGACTGGGGACATGCCAGCCAAATCATGGGTTAGCCCTTTCAAAGATGTTTATTGTTTTGTTAGTTTTTTTTTAGTTTCCTATTGTTTTTCACTTCATAGCAAATGCTAGTTTATAATTAATATGTGTTTCTAATTGACTGATCAACTCCCTCTCCCTCCCAGTAGAGTTTGTTTTAGTTTTTTATATTTTTTTTTCAGAGATTTGTAATTGTGGTTATTGAAACATTTTGCTGTGTGTTCTGCAATCACAGGTTTAAATACTAAACTACTGTAGTCTTGATTCAAAATGCAAACAACTTCAGCTTAAGTCCCCATACACCTCCTGTTTCATCAAGAAACAAAGTACTTACTTTGGCTGATGGAACAAATATATGACCTCACTCACCTCCACATTTCCAAATACTGAAGTTAAAACAGAGATTTAACAAAAGATACTTGGTCGACTGATACCTTCGATATAAGGTTGCTTTTTATACTTCTGTGGTATAGACAGTATAAAGGGATTTAGTGGCATACACATTAGGTCTGATTCAATTTCAAAGCATTGGTGCCACCCAAAGCTAAAGTAAATTATATCCAATCTAGATTTGAATATCCTCTATAACCAAGAGATAATACAATTGATTTATTTCCAGTCACAGAGTGAAACACATTTTATATTAAAAAAAAGGTAGAGTGAAATATAAACCAAATCACTCTCACTGATTTGATTTTAAAGCCATACATCACTGGTGCGTGGGCTTCTTCCAAGTCATAAACTCCAGTCCAGCCAATAATTACACATTTCTATGAAGGGAGAAGCTAAAACATGTTTTATTCCTTTGATCCATGCTTTGATTCTGGGAACATGGACAAATCTCTCCCAAAGCCTAAACCAACCTGACTATGAGGATTTTCATAATCAAAAACTGGGGTTTATTCTGTAACAATGCAAGATGCTGGAGGAAATAATAAACTGCCTGTTTAACATACAATATACACGTAGCACATCTGGTTCAGGCTGTACCTATCAGTTCAATTAAACTTGTTGAAATATAAATCTTTTACCAATTCTCTGAGGTAGATCAACTCCTTATGCTCATATTGGAAAAAAACACTATGGAAATTCTCTTCATATTCTCCACATTTATTAGTTAATAAGAAATACCGTTCCAGGAAACACACTTGACTGACAGATTTCAGAGACCTCAGTGTCCTCATGTGTGCATACATCCATGTTTACCCATCAATTGTCCACACATGCACACACACGTTCATGCCTGTCTACATGCAAACACAAGTATATGCTCAATTATCATCTTCTGTTGGAGTACACACTTCTGCGTGCTTTCGTGAGTTCAGGCGCTGCTTATTAAGACGAAGAAAAACAGTTGCTTGTTTGATTAACATCAATACAAATTCTCCCTCTCATCTAACTAACTAAAGCTATGGCCACACAGTGTTTTCTTGTCTCCCTCAATTTGAATCTCAATGCTCACTCCTTTCCACTCGGCGGCATCTTTAATAAAGGCTGCTGCTTGTCGGCGAGGGTGTCCTGTCTCTAGTGAGATGGTTAATAAAGCAGAGATGTTCTGCCCACATCCAGAGGCTTTGAAAGGGAGGGAGGAGGGGGATGAAGACTATTATTCAGTCAAGAAAAACAAGGGGCTTTACATACAGGCACCAGTGTAGGGAAGCAGCAGTGAACTTTCTTCCTGTTCTTTTTTAATGTGTTTTTCTCTTCCAGAGTCTAATAGCTTCCCTGGACCCAGACAGCTTCACATTAATTGGCCAAGGAGGCGATGCCAAGGCTATTCTGCTCAGGTCCTCTGGCGCTGCCACCGCCAACTCAATATAGACCTTGAAGTTTGCTCTCATTCTCTCTATCTGCCCGTTTCTCTCTCTCTCTCTCTCTCTCCTTCATGTTATCTCCCATCTCTCTCCTCCTCTCCTTTGTCCCTGCTAACCTACACATTCTTAGCATGCATAATTGTTTGTGTTTCTGTTCTCTTCACAAAGACACACACACAGTCTCACACTCTTCACCCTTCCCCTTCTCATGCCTCAATTCATTGATTCCTGCATTAACTTTTTTCTTCTCTTTGTCGCCATATCCTCACGATGTTTCCTCTCTCCTCTGGGTCTCCTCCCTTCTGTTTCCCCCTCGTGTCTCTCTTACTTCCTCCCTCTGTTGGGAGCATATTAAGCAGGGGCTTCGCAGCAGGCCGGAGCTCATTGAGACCAGTGCCCAGCAGGACTTTTCACTGAGGCCGGCTCAGCAGGGCATGAGCAGGAGTGGCACCCTGAGGATCTCTTCTCTCCTTCTCCCTTTCCTCCGTCCACTGTTTGAGAGCAGGAGGGAGAGAAACTAAGAGAAAGTCTCTGCTCTTGCTTGGAGGTTATCAAACACTATATATGTTAGATAACATTCCCTTTGTTGTATGTGCGCCCAAATACTCTGTAGATTTGTGGTGTGGAAATGTTTAAAGATGCATATCAATACTCTTTATCATTTATACCCAGCTGTGCATGGTCAGTGACTGAAACAATGAGCCTTCGAATCTTTAAACTCAGAGTTTTTCAGTCTGATCTTCTGTCTGTCTTAATGTATTTTTTTATGATATATTACATTTTAATAGATAAAGTTATTTTACATCTCCACATGTATGATCTGTTGTCTCTCTAGTTACTTTATCTCTGTGCCACAGACTGTGTGTGTGTGTGTGCGAGGGGGGGGGGGGTTTTTACTTTATTTGGGAATTAACACCAAAACATTGGAGTGAATGTTAGGCTATTAAACTATCTTCTACTGAAAATAATATAGCTACATTATTTTGAACTCACTAATGTTTCAAAGTCAAATGTAAATTAATAACAATGTTGCTTCACAACTGTAACTGACAACAACTGCATTCATTTGGATTTTATCATATAACGTGATTACATGTGACTAGTTACTCTCCAAAACTGGTCTCATACACTACATAAATACTCTCCAACTAAAGTTTTAAAGTGCTCTTAAATAAAATGCAGCAAAATAATCACAGCATTTTATTTTAGCCTGATACTGAAATCACTATTTTGTTGAGTTACTGATATATTAAATCATCTGTGTGGACTTGCTCCAGTTGTCATGAGGAAATTTAAAAAAAAAAAAAGAAGACATCTTTCTTCCTGCCCTTTGGCCAGACTTTGAGTGATGGCTCAGAGGAAGTCTGGGCCACTCATTTTGTGAGTGACCTTGAGGTTGCCAGAAGTCTGTGGAGAGACAAACAAAAGACTTGGTTCTCTCTGATTCATGCTGTTGGTTTCACTCTCTGTTCCTCTACCTCTGTATTTTAGAAATGTACGGACTCAATCACCAACCTCCATGTTATCGCCCTGCTATGATTTATGACTAATTAATGGTTTAAAACTTAGTCTCTTAACAACACCTCTCACTTGTGCCATTGCAGATATTATAGTGATAAATTTAATAATTGCAATAAAGCAATGGTCATAGTATTAGTGTTAACAATCATACTGGGTGAACAGAAAAAAAGTTTTGGCTCTCTGAACAGTACATAGTCTTCCTACTTTAGACCAGTATCGTTGGACAATGGATCTAAATAGACATCTGGGAAAAAAATGAGTTTTTACAGCAAAGCAGTCATATTAGCAGTTCAGTCCTTTGGCCTCAGTTTTATTGGAGAAAAATACCTTGTTTGAAGATAAGACTGAATGCATGATAACAAACCCAAAGACAAAAACAAACATACAAAAAAGAAAAAAAAGACAAGCAAAAGTGACATCTGCTTCTTAATGACTGTCGTCTTAAAAGACTACAGTCAATCTTTAAACATGTAATTATTATTAGATTTATTTTAGCCTTTACTTAGTGTAATACTTTTGGGCTTAAATGTCATATGTTCACATGTTGTGATGAGGGTGTGGACACCCTCTGAGTACAGAGACAACACAATAAAAATGTGTCATTGTCCTTAAACTTTTCAAATGAACTGTCTGTCTCCCCCACTGTGTGCCTCTCAACTTTTGAAATTTCTCTCAAAAAGTACTAAGGGAGGTTGACAGCTCATTCTCCTTAAAAAATAAAAACCATAAACATGTCAGTCTGTGTCAGCCGTTACTCAAAGTCTAGCATCCCTGCGGAGCACAGAGTAATTTAGTCCATTTACTTTGAAGCACTGCAACGCTTAGCTTAGTCACAAGCCACAAGCAAAGGCAGACATGGCACAGAAAGACAGCTATCGATCAGAGCAAGGCTGTCAGATGTTTGAGCTAGAGGTTCCCTGGAAAGCACCGCTAACAAGCTCTGCTTTCCTCCAGCTGCTGCTTTTGATTCATTGGCGTCGGGGAAGGGAAGGAAAACGTAAGAGATTTTGTATGGTAAATGTGTGGTTTAGTGTCACAATCAATGAAAACAGCGTCTGCACTCCTTCCTAAAAGATGAACCCCAACACACACATGCACAGCCCTTCCTCGAGCAAAATCGTTTTTGGAGTAGAAGCAATAGAGAGGCGAGCTTATTGAGATCTAATCAAATATCCTTACACAGAGGCCGTGTATCGAGCAGAATTTCAAGGCAGAATTAACAAGAGTTCCTCCCTTGTTAGTTCAATGCCTTAAAAGAAAATAGATATTGGGGATGAAGAGCGGTGAGAGAAGAGAATGAGAGAGAGAAAGAGAATGAGATGGAAAAAAGAAAAACAATTTACAATGCATTGGAGAACGTAGAACTGTCCGTCTTTCCCTCTAATCATCACATGCAGAGTCATTTCACACAGCCAAATTAAGACTAATAAAAATAACATGGTCTACTCTACAATTATTAACAGTGTAGAAAACACAGCCTTCATCTGAGACGTAAAAGGACTTAAAAGAACTAAGGTTTCACGGCAATATTGAACAAATTTAAGTCTACTCGTTGTACCATGATGTAATTTTAAAAACTGAAAAAGTCCTCTAAGGAATAAAGTGAACTTGAATAACTCAAATCCAAAAAAATTTTTTTATTCCTTTTCCCAAAGGTTATATATTCTTCAGTGGTATAATTTTTTATCATAACTTTTTATTTTAATGACAAAAATAAGTGAAAAAGGAGAAAAAAATTTAAGATTTATATGTTAATATTACTCTCAGGTAGCATTTTCCCCAAACTAAAGGTCAGGACCCATAATGGTCACAGTGAATGGAAAGGGAAGTTTGTGTGCATCACAAACCAAATTGTATGTACATGTTTTAGAATGTGAGAAACTTAATATTTTGCTCAGCAAATCTTATCGTTGCTGTAATAAACTTTTACATTGAAATAAATAGTTCTTTTGACTCATTGTTGAAATAAAAACAAGGAGTGTAGCTTTAACTGCATATTTACTTATTAAGTGCTCAACTGTCTTCAGTGTTCTGCTCATTTTATTTTCAAGGCAGAGGAGGGTTTCCTTGATCAGACCTTTAAAGAGGCACAGTCCCCATGTTTTGTTTAGTTGATTTTAGCTAAACAGTTATTGTTTTGTCTGAAAATCACAAGGCAGTGTTTAAACACTGGGAGTCCACTGCAGTGAACATGAGTAAACAGCAACTAACTTGGCATCAGGACTTCAGTCTTTACTGCACATCCTCTGTCTTACCTGGTTCTGGTTCTCTTTCTCTCTTTTCCTCTCTCCTTTTCTCTTACTTTGTGATGTTGACCAGAGGACAAAAATAGCGATGAAACAAATAATTAATGTTTAAGTAAGAGAGATGAAGATGGTCTGAAATTCTTATCAATTCATAACATTATCCTTATCGAACACTAGGATAAGGCGAGGGTGCAAGTGCTAGAGATGATGACAACCCATTCTGTTTCTATGAGTAACGAAAGAAAAAAAGCTTTCTAGGAAGAGCAATTTATTAATGTTATTCACCTACAACCAAAGATGGACAAAAATACAGGCCAAAATACCTTGTTTTTAAAACCACCAAACCTAATCTGAATCTTGCTCTGTTATTTTAGGGATGCTGAGGTGAAATTTAGGCATGCTTCAAATCCCCTAAAAATACTCTGTCGCCTATGACACATGACATTTGCAAAAATGAGCCAAATACATAAGTTGGCATAAAATTAGCATTGTTGCTTTCTCTTTATTATTGTGTCACTGTATTGTATTGTTTTAGTTGCCACCTCCTTCTTTCCACTTATAAACTGCGCCACATTGAGGGCTGAGTTAGTGGTCCGTTGTGGTGCTCCAGAGGGGATGTGGATGTGTCAGGGAGGAGGACAGACCTCTAATTAGCTGCTTTCTATCTCTTGGGAAGGGAGGGGCTCTAAGATGCTGTCGCTGCCTCCTAATGAGCGCACTGGAGACCATCGAGACAAACCTACCAGCGGTACACATTTCTGCCCGTGGTACATTTCTCGTACCTCAAACTGTTTGTCCCTAAAGGTCTCGCTCTTTTTTTTTAATCCACCCGTGTCATTCTCTCTCTTTACCTCCAGGTATTCTCCCACTCTGGTAGTCTGGTCCCTCACTCTCCAACACCAACAAGCCACTCATCCGGAGAAGGAAGGCTCCTTTTTTTCCCCCAGGAGACACACACAAACACACTGATACGCGCACGCATACAAAAAATAAAAAAATAACTGCCCAGGTATCGGAGACAGTTCTACTACACAATGCCCCATTATTGCTCCAATGTGCCAAGCGAAACATCAATACGCAGCTCCTTAAGCCCCTGCAGAGGAGGTTTTAATCTGAAGCAATAAGGCCACTGAAGATAATAAATTACTTAAATGTCTGAACGTACTTGTGCAGGCGATTTACCTTCTCAGTTTCCGAGGCAGAGCGGCAGGATCATCTGTCGACTTGAAAATCATTCAGCCCCCCTCCCCTGTAGTAGAGATAGCTTGGTGGGCTGTGTTATGTTGGGCTTTGATTAAAGAATGCCTCTCATTTAAAGGTTCCCTCCCGTTACTAATCAAAGCAACGTCGATATCTGGGAACAAGCTCGCCAAACAAACTCACCCTGCTGTTTTTTGCTCTTCCTCTTATTTTTGCTTGCTTTATTTCTCTTTCTTTCCTTTTTTTTCTTCTTCTACTTAGCTCTCTATACTTTTTTTGCCTGACTTTCCCTCTGTTTTAATTATTTTGCCCTCCCTCTTCCTCTATTACTCCTCCCTTTTTTATTCTTTTTTCGTTCCCTGCCTTATTTCTTCTACTCCCACACTATTCAGTTTGTGTTCTGCCATGTGTCTTTTCTTGATTGAAAATTTATTGAGAAAATTAAGTCATGCCCAACTTAACATCAGTCTCTGTATAGCTGTCATCAGAGTTTCATTTAAGGAAACTCAAGGGAAAACAAACAGAGAACAATGTGTAATCTTGGATATTGGATCTCATTTTATCCTGATATAATCCTGGGATAAGTGCTGTATTTCCCTGGTACCAAACTATCGTAGCTCTTTTAATGTTTGCCTTAACCCATTAAGTCATTATAGCCACATTATGGATGATTATTTGTCAAAAATCTGATTATGTTAACATTACTGAAAGCTCTAACTGTAATTCCTACAGAACTATTACAACAATTATATCAAATTATTTGGTCAAAATATGTCAATGTTTAATTTGGTCCATACTGCACAGCTGCAAGTACAGCTCTGCTATTTGTGGTATTTTCCAACTTTTTCATTTACATACTTTGCACATTCATTTTAAGGGAAAGGATGGAAATCTTGTCATTTTTTTTAATATACTTACATTCATACTTCTGAACACTGAAAAAATCAGCCTTGATACCTTAGAAGTAAACTGTTGAACACTATTTAGAACTACTTGTTTTTTAAGTAAACTCACTTAAATACATCGAGTCTCTTAGCCTTTTTGACAACAACTAACTTGTTAAAATAAGTGTATAACTGGCTAAGCTCGACTTAATATTATCCGTTAAATCCCATGTTTGTATTTACAGTGCCCGACATAAGTAACATTGTTCCCTGCAGTCAGCTTCCAAAATCTTGTGGAAAACTTCTTAAGGGGGATGGAGGTTGTTACTGCAGAATTTTAAGGTTACATACTACAGCGTTCTGAGGGGCGGATGCCAGAGGAACAAAGGGAAAGCCATCATCCTTTCTTGTTGTTGAAAACCAAAGGCATTCAGTTTATGTTATGTATTGTTAGTAGGTGGTGCAGCCAGTGGTCTCAATTTTTGTCTATAATTAACCTTAAAATATGCACATTTGTTGCAAGGCCATATTTAATTGGCATCCATTTGTTGTCTAGCCCACCATAGATCATAGGGTTCTCAACATAACCAGCATTTTTTTCAATCTCTTATGTTAAAAGCTGTAAACAGTTAATAAAAGCTTCTATTTCTGAGCACAGACTGCTGCTGCTGCTGCTGCTGTAAACATGCAGCTCAGAGAAGAAGACCCCTATGTCTAGTTTTACTGGTAACAACACCACATCTTAATTATCACATAATGATAAAAGCACTGCAGTGACCTCTTGTAGAAATCAAATAAAATTGTAATAATAATTTACTACTCTCTGTAACACAGAGACTTCTGTCCGAATGGACAAATCTTGCATTTTACAAAAATGAAGCTTTAAAAAAAGCAATACTCTTGTGGCCGCTCCCTTTATGCTTTATCTTTATCAGTCTGTCTGTCACTATCTGACCTTTCTTGTATATTCAATAGAATTTTTTTTAAAAGGATTTCTGCCTAAAATCTATGCACTCTCTTTGTATGATCATGCCCTTCACTAACCAAAGACCACAGGGCACCGTAGCTCCCTTCAGAGCATCCCTCAGCCCCATGTTGGGTTCACTCTCAGTTTGTGATAGACACGCAGGGGACAGAGTGGCATCAACAAAGAGACCCGGCTTCTGTCGACTGATCTCTGCGTCCTTTTGTGTTGACACTGTTTTTCGCGCGCTGTGTAAAAAGCTACAAAGGTTTTCTGCTTCACACTCTGTTGGCTAATTGCATCAAAGCATTTGGAGACCGTTGTCTCAACCCCCGTGTTTGTACAAGCATCAAAAGGAGGGAGATCCAGCACGTGGAAACCTGTGCCAGATAACATCTATCCAGCATGGAGGGACGCAAGAATGCAGAAACCAGGAGAGTGTGACAGTGGCGTTTGTTTGTCTGCCTCTGTATAACAAACACAACCTGACAGGAAATTCATAAATTCAGCATCACTCATCCCTCTCCTAATAATGAAATAAATCTCTGGAGCAGTTTGTCTAAGATAGAGAGAGATGGAAGTCATGTAGAAAGAGGGAAAGATACGCAGAGAGAGTCAGACAGAGACAGAGAGAAGAGAGACATTATGGTTGGTCAGACAGCTGCAGAGCAAATCAGAGGAACCATCCACACTGAGACGCTCTACAGATGGAGTGTGTGTGTCCATTTGTGCATTCATGTGTTCATGTCCATGCCAGCGTGAGTGTGCATATAATGTATATATGGAATCCTATACACTATATACTCCTTGTGTGTGTGTGGGTGTACTTGTGTGTGGCTGCGTATGTGTATGTTTGTGTGACAGCAGGGTGGGCTTCGAGGAGCTGAGTTTCGTTGGAGCTAAAATAGAGGCAGTGTCTGTTCGTTCAGCCGTGTGACATGATTTATGTGTGCGACGCAGAGTGTAAATGTCCTGCCTGTGACCAGCGGAGCAAACAACAGACCAAACCTGAAGACCAGCAAAACTGATTATACAGTGTTTTCCAACCATGCTGCACTCTCCCTTAGCTTCTTCTATCCTCCCTTTCCACTCTCTTGTCCATTTGTCTTCAGTCTCAGTCTTTCACTCTGTTTCTTCTCTCTTTTTGGCATTGCTCTGATTTTGTGGACACTTGCACCAGGAAACTTTGACAGATGTTCCCTGCTTTCCATTGTGCTTTTTTTTCTTGCATGATCATATGAATTGTATTGCTGCCTGACGTGTTAAAGGTGTGTCAACTGCATGAGGTAGAGTGTTTTGCTGTTATCTTTAAACCGAAAGGACGAGGAAGGAATACAGACTGACAGACTATTGTTAGATCACCCTCAAAAGTGCAGAAAAACACTGTATTATACTGCTCATTTATTTTTGGGTGATTATGAAATATTGGCTTATTGTGGTTTGTAATCAAATGGCAAAATAAAATCAAAATGGCCTCATTTAGCTCAGCTTTTCCTAGTATAATGTCAGTCTTACAGATTTCTAGACAGTAGATGTCATCACAAAGGAGTTACACAAGAGGCATTGTAAGAGAGGGGACAAACCGCTGAAAGAACCACTTAAAGTCCGTAACATCAGAAATGACAGCTGGATGACACATATTCTGTCTCTTCCCCCCTAGATGTCAATCATCCGCTTTACAGCAGCAACATGGCAAATCATGTTGGCCCTCTGGATTTAGCTGTTAAAGAAGTTGAAATTGTGAAACCTTGTGCATGCCTCATAGAGGTACAATATGTAGGAAAAAGATGTTGCAAACCTTACTTTGCAGTAAAGCCAATAAATTTTCTTTAACAGCTTTGAGCGGTTTTGACTAGTGATACAGAATATAAGGTCATGTTTAATGCATAACTCTTGTAAGCGAAGTTATGGCTCTCTTACCATTCATTTATAGAGGAGGCTGGTCTTGTTAGCCTGAAATAACCTTGTCTTGGGCTGTTGCCTGGATGGTTGCTGAGTGGCAAGGCTTTCCTACAAGGCCTTTGGATGTACTGTGTAATCCTAACTGTTTCTCTTTAGTCTGAGTAATGGCAAAAAACTATTGATTGTTTACAGCCTAGTACATATTGTTCATTAATGTTTTACATTGTCCTTTTAAATAAACCAAAGTGGTATTGTGCATATGTAGAAACAGCTTTGGTCAGTTCTTATGTAGATACTTTCATTAACGTGTATTGGCCTTCAGCAAAGAGTTCTAGGATTGTTTTAGGGACAAAGTCAGATGTGGTGAACAGTGAGTGAGGAAAGGAGAGGTGACAGAGAAGTAAAAAGAAGATAAGTGTAGAGGAGAGTTAGCAGACAGAAAATAAAGGACATGAAAGCAGAGTAGGACAGAGAGGAATGTCAACGTCCATGTGTCCAGGTGTAGAAATGATGGGGAGTGGCAGATTGCGTGTGTAAATTACTGGTCGGCGTGCTGAATATTTATGAAGCAGACAGAGGCAGAGGGAGAATTCAATAGGTGAGACAGAAAGAGATGGACGCAGAGAGGAAATTGCAAGGGACAGAGTGTCTCCTCTGATGGATAATGACAGCCCCAAGTCACAGATTAAAGCCTGGACAACTGCTTCAATAATGTTAAAACCACCGTGGGGCTTTGTCAATGAAAGCAACAGAGAGAAAGAGGGCAGGAAACAGACTGAAAATTAGGTAGAGAGATGAAATAAAGGATGATGTAGAATATAATGAGCATGCAATAGCGGCTATGTCTCAGATAATATACAGTAGTCTTAACTCAAAATGCAATTGCAGTGTCACCAGGGGCGGATCTAGGATTTTTCTAAATCGGGTGCCACAGAGGGGCCATAATTTACAAAGCGTGGTCTAGTATCTCCAGGGAAATTTTGAACATAATGTACTTCATTTACTTCATTCTGGTGACTTTTTATGCCACCAGTGACTCATTGTGAAGCTAACAGTGGCACTCAAAGGGCCAATCAGATTTTACCCAAGGCCCTGCCCTCAGTACCACCAATGTGAATCACTGATTTCATGCCTGTTTTATGGCATGCAGATGAGAGTCTATTAACCTCCCACCATGCAGTGAAGAAAGATACCTTCAAACATTTAGATATTACCCAGTCACCTGGAATTGACATTTTATAAATCTACACACCACAGATATGGTGATATGTTGAACTTTTATGTGTTGCTGCATTTATTACGTTGGTCTGTCGCTGGTCTCCACTCCTACATTCAAGCTACCAGACTCCTGTCCAAATCCTAAATACTGTTGCTAGTATTGATCTAAGTAGGTCCAATATATAACTGACCTCCTACATGGTTGCTCTCACCTGTCCAGCC
This sequence comes from Acanthurus lineatus, assembly GCA_029814665.1. Classification (NCBI taxonomy): domain Eukaryota; kingdom Metazoa; phylum Chordata; class Actinopteri; order Acanthuriformes; family Acanthuridae; genus Acanthurus; species Acanthurus lineatus. The sequence continues at coordinate 8,106,924 of JAPZDV010000001.1, forward strand.
CCTTCATGGCTCTCCTGCACCCCCTATCAGCTCGACCAGTGGTCCCCTTGTAGACCTGCACCTCCTTTCAGGCCTGCGCCCAATTGTCCTTCAGATATGCTTTGCCCCTTGGCCTTGACTCCCAGTTGTCCCTCTAAGCGATCACCTGAGAAGTCTTGTTTCACCCTTGTCCGTCCCCCTGAGATCCCAGGTCCTGTTTTCCTGCTCCCAAGCCATTTGTCAAGACCTTGTTCTCCTGATTTTGTTCCAGTTTGTGGTTTAATTCTAGTTTGAGTTGTCTCCTTTGTTTCTAGATTTCATTTTATCTGCTCATTCACTTTTTTTTTAAATTTATTCTGGAATCAGCTTTTTCTCACCTTTTGACATATTTACCCTCTGTGTTTGTGGTTTTTGTGTTCGAGTCTATTTGTAAAACCTGCATAATAACCAAAACTTAGTGGTTGTATCTACACTATTAATCCTCGAATTTTTAATTCGATTCGAATTTTTATTCATGTGTTGTAAAAGAATGTAAAGACAAGGGTAAAAGTAGACAAATGGACAAAATTTTGAATGAGTGGCTGAATTTTTAGTTCTCTAGTACTGCTAACCTGTTTAGAGAGTCCTCACCCACGCATAGTGGCACATATAGCTTTGTAAAATTAGAGCAGCAACTTCCCTCTGGCAGAAAAACCTCTGGGTTTGGGAGAGAAGCATCTGGACAATACTGTCCCAGAGGTCCAAACACTGGCAACCAACTGAGGAATCCCTACTGTGTCTGAAGACAGTATACAGAGCACAGCTGAGCTTCCTGTCCAGAATAACACATCATACAGACAACTGGGGCCAATTCACATGTTCAGTGGAGTGACATAGATTGACCAGGATAGATTTAGGAGAGGAAGGGGAAGCTTCCCAAACTCGGTATGTGTCGAACTTGTTTTTTTGAGAACAAAATAATTTCACAAAGAAAACACTGTCAGAGTTTTCATAAAAAATCTTTTGTTCATCTTGTCCTCATTGTATCTCCAGCATGAGCAAGATGATGTTTACTGTAAAGGAAGCAAATAAGATTACCTATACCCAACTGTACAGGTAGACCAACAAAACATGGGCTTGAAATATTTTTCTTCAGAATCATATATAATGCTGTGATACCTACATGTACAATACACAATGCTGTCATGGTATGTAAGGGCTAGAAAAGAGAGCGGAAGACATCCCATAGATGTATGGGAAACAAAGTCATACAGACAGAAAGATAGAATGAGGACAGCCTGGTTCGGACCAAGAGGGGAGTACCAGCAGCAGCAGCAGCTGTTCCTGTTTCCTGCTCTGTCTGAGCCCAGATACCAACACAGCATGGCAGCACACTTAGGGGACCAACCAAAAAAAGGCTTAAATCCAGTCACCACTCCGTACCATTAACAGGCGTTTCTCAGGTGTGTACTCTATTAAGTCTGCCATCTGTACTCACATCTAAAGCCATGCACAATGTGTGTATGAATCAAGCTATCGCACATCTGAGTGTATTAAATGTTTTAAGTTTAATTTTTACTTATTAGGTTTCTCACTGGTGCTGTTTTATGGCCATTAAGTCTGTCTTCATGTCACATTAAGTTTATTTCCTCCATTTACTAATGCATTCATGTAGTGTGTGGCCACTTAGGAATTATCTTTCCAGTATTCCCTCTCTCAGTTCTACTTATTTGTGATAATATTTGTCTCTTAAGGTCCTAATGCCCCACCATGTTCATGAGCTAGTCGCTAACTGTGTCCGTCTGCTGCTTTGGGCAGGGACAGTGGTGTACAGTCAGTTTTTAGCACCTTTTTTCTGAATTTTCAAAACAGCTTCTGCAGCCAAAAATAATAGTATGAGAGTGTTGATGGTAGTGCCAGAAAACCAAAACAATGAGTTGCTAATGAGCCTCATAGAACTAAAGAGGACTGCAGAGTAGTTCTCACATACAAGTTGTGACCCATTGTTCATATCAAGACATTTATGGCCACTTAAGTGAGATATTAGCATTTATGTATTTATCCATCCTGTTGTAGTTTTGATAGTATCCACATTTCAGGTCCATTACAATAAAAAGGTGAACAAATTTAACCTTCCTTTGAGGAGGGTATTGAATTTAAAGTTTCTGCAGTTCCAGAGTTGAAAGTGTTTTTACCTTTTTGAGCTCCATGTGAACAGGTTCAATGAAAAATGTGTATCCTGTAAGACTGACATTCAAAGCTGTCATTGAGGTTTGCAAACAATGTTTGACATCATAATACAACAAAATGTCTTTTATGATTGTGTTGTATTACTTATTTTGTGACACAATCAAAAAAGGGGGATTTTGACCTTGTATTAATCAAATGAGTTTGATGCAGGATCATAAGAGAAATCCTTTTTTTTATCCTAAAAATAAAAAAATAAACCCTGAGCTCTTCACTGCTGGGAAACTACTCCAGATCTGGACAGAATGAAGTTGAGTCCTCCAGAGTCTCCAGACTCTCTCGTAGGTGCAATCATCATTATTAGCTGCAATTCACTCTTCTCCAGCTGTCCTTCTGACCCAATACTCAAAGCCTCCATGCAATCACAGTTGATTTATAAATTAAATGTCAATGTAACAAGAATTCAAAGATTAAAACTAATAGATACAAGTCTAGTATCGTGTTTTAAATCTACTGTTACTTTTAGCTGAATCTCCATTAGTCATCCAGACATTTCATTAATCTTAATTGGTGTATGTTTTGCAATGTTACTGAAGAAAATAAGGCAGAAGAGCTGAAATATTAAATATAGATGACTGTTGCTGACAGCTGAGTGGAAAAGAAATAAACTTTCCAACCGAGGAACAGCCTGTATATGCCCCCATCCTTATTATCAAGAGGACACATGTCAGCCCTGTCAGAGTGCTTGAAGTGTCTTGCTATCTGTGGAAAGGCGCTAAGTAGATGTTGATCCGATGCTCTCCCTCTACAGCTCTTCACAGTGTCAGAATTTTCTTTCTTGGAGACCTAATAAGCCAGTTTGACCAAGTGAAGAAGGTTTCAACTGACATGTTATGAACAAATCTCAAAAATGACATAAACTGTATGATGTTATGTGCATTTATAATAGAACTGGGGCACTATCAGGCCATGAAATTACCCAATTCAACATCCAAATGCTTTTGGCTGTGGTGGGTGACTCATACAGTCTCACTTTTACCCTGGTGGCCGGTGGTAAAAAATTTTCACGCTTTCAAGTTTTTTTTTTTTTTTTTTCCAACACAAAAACTGACCGAGCTTCTAAAACTTAAAATTGGCTCAGGTAATTTGGTGTCCATCAGCTGCTGTGACAGAAGAAAAGTTTCATGGCCTGCTCTTTATATAACTAAGTACATATTATACTGCCTTGAGGCAAGCAACTGAGCGTCAGAAGGGCTCTCAGTATGGGAGAGGTAAAGGCTTTTAGTTAAAAAGGCAAATTTCATTTGTTGTGTAACCCAGGACATATGTGCTGTTCGGCTAAACTGGGACTTTTTAGATTCATCTGAGTCTGACACTGAATGTGCACAGCAACATTTGCAAGAACTTTCATTTTGGTCCCAGCTACAGTTAAAAGACAAAAAAACATTTCAGTACAACTGCATGAAATAGAAATAATAGAGAGATATGAAAGGTGCTAAAGAAAATTATGATTCTGCTTTACAATGTATCCTACTCCAGAGATCACTCTGAATAGAAAATACCAGATCATTTAAATAAAAAATTAAACATTTTGCTTCATGTAAGTGATTGCTATCTGTACCTAGATAGGGCCGGTAAGTAATTGAAGAGCTATTCATTTACTGTTTGACAGGTTATCACCAAAACACAGAGGGTCCTCAGGGTACTTGAGTATTTAACTTCCTGTCTCCAAGTAATAGTTTAATTGCTCTAAAACATTTAGCTGACCCTTCAATAGACACGTAATCGGCTGTAAGGCTATATGCTTTTTTTTTCCTGATCTTCATCTGATTTGTAATAACGTCCTCTGACAGTCAAGAAACTGACGACAAAGTTTAGTTGAATTTTTAAGAGAGTTTACTGCAGTTCATACAGATTATATGTTGATAATTGGTCCGACATGTGACAAGAAAAAGTTTAATTATCTTTGGCCACAGAAGTGTTTCATAGTTGCTCTACTGTATGTGCATGAGTGCTTGTAAAGGAAGACCCTTATTCTGAAATGTGTTGAGGTCAGAATCCTGCATTCACCTCCTATTGGAGAACAGCAGCTTTAGTATAATGGCATATAATGTTGTGATATATATCACCTTTAATTATCTACAGAGTGTCAGCGTGTGCTGTGGTGCATATTGTTATAGTGGATAATTAATTCGCTCATAGTTCTCCCCCAGGTAATGTTGATAGGAGTGTGATACCAGAGTTCGTTGGAAAGACTTTCTTGTCCATGCATTTCAGCATTAGGGTTAGCTGTTGGCATTTTGTTAATTTCCCTTCTTTTGCCTGCCATGAATGCTAAAACCCCACAGAAACACTTCTCTGAAAATAGCTTCTTTCCATTTCACTGTTTAGCTCCACCAGGCTCTCACAGGACTTACTGTACGAACTCTGCTTCTTGTGATTCTTGTCAGTGCTCATCAAGCATTGGAAAAAAAGAATAAGGTTGAGAACTTATGGTAAAATGTGTGCAGACTTGTGGGTTCTATTCTTACAGGCTTTTCTGTTTTTCCTCAGATTTCATTAGAATTGCTTGTCCCCTCGGGCCCGAGTTGTTGACTGATTACAGATTCTGTCTGTCGACAAGCTTAGCATCAGTTTGAACTGTGTGCATGGTTGCATAAATACCCATTTCATTATAGTCTGACGGTGACTCTGACAAAATATTTGCCTGCATCACAGAACATTTTTTTTTAGCCTTCCTGGGTGTCACTGTTGTCACTAAGCATTAATAGTAAAATACTTTACAAGGTTTGTACGATGATACTTAGTAAACATAACCACTGAAACAAGAAGTGTGTTTTAATGTTTTCTTTGAGACATTTAAACTTGTTTTGTTTTCGTGTCTACAAACCATCTTTTTTCTGTAATATTCCCTTTGGTTCATCTTCTGTCACTCATTTGTGGCACTGTGCTAAGGCCTCTCTTGCCTTTCATCCCTCTCAGTTGTAACTCTGGCTCTGTTAGAAAAACAGGGCCTGCAACTGCAACATTTGACCAATTAAAAGTTACTGCACCCAGGGATTTACCCTGTTATGGGACCACATAGGTTCAGACACTGAGGTGCAGTTGGCCAAGCAGAGGAGTGAGAGTGAACAGCACCCTGCAAAGTTATGTCACTGTATCGTGACTCAGCCCGGACAATCATATTGGTTAAACTATGTATGTAGCACTGACAGATACACTGATCAGCCATACATATGCAGAGGTATGTCCCTGCTATGAAGACCATACATGGGCACAGGCCAAAACATGATCTGGCTGTCCATCATTGGCCAATAAACCTGACCTCTTTGCAGAAAAAAAACCCAGAACACAAAATCAAAACTACTGAAATGCTCTGATCTTTACTTAAACCTCACAGAAAGAGAACTTTTCCCACAGAACTCAACAAAATCCCAAACAGTCTCTTTCAAACTTTCCTGCCTTAATAGAAAATCCTAATCACTGTAGACGGGAAACATCTACCTGATTGATTGGAAATGGTGACCTGCTACTGGAGGCTCCCCATGAGATTGTTACAAGTTTCAAGGTCTTTACTAAAGTAAAGAGAGTGAGATGGCGTGGACTTTGGATTGTCATATTAAAAAAGTTGTCAGTTGGGAAGCTGTGGAGACCAAAGGGCGACAGTAGTGTTGAGGAGTAGCTTCTCCTCCTTTGTTCAGGTGTAAACTTAACTGAGTTAAAGGCAAAAGTAAACATGCCACGCTTACTTAGGTTGAGACTCACTTTTCCACCTGTGCATTAATGATAATAAAGAATTTTAACTTTCAACCAGTTTTCTTACTGTTTAATAAACAAAATTAACAAAACTAAATTATTTACAGCTTATTATCTGAGATCATTTTGTATATTGTTATGACAATAAACTTTTTTGAAGAAGAAATGAGAAAAAGACCAAGGAAGGTCAGGTGTTTAAAGCTGAGAGTGCCCCTTTTGGCAGAATATGTCAGAAGTAGAGTATAATTTTCATAAATATGTATTTATTATTGTGCAACCACCTGAAAATCAAAACCATTGTCACATTTTATTTTCTTAGAATGAGCCTGTTATATCTACTCAAGAAGCTGGTACGTTTCTATGGAGTCCAACATGTCCACCCTCATTCCCTAATTACATGTGCATGGCTGGGTGGTGCTCACTGGTCCGAATTTGTGCTATTGATGCTTTTTGTTCAGTTCAGCTTGTGTGGTCCATGAGGTTAGGACATGCACTGACAGAACACTTAAATTCAGTAACAGGATATGTGCCAATGCAACTCTCCATGTTCTCTCTCCTCCAGCTGATCAATAAGAAAAAAAAAAACACCTCATTCAAGAGGTTAAATACAAAATAATATGCACTGAATTCATAACCATGTCTCAGTCCCAGCATGAAACAAAGAGTTGATTCACTGCTAATTCAGTCTTTTCAATTTCTTAGATAAAATCAACAATGTCTCTTTTTTTTTTTATTTGATTTTATCTGTCTTGGCACATTAACATATCAAAAAAGCACCATGGATAGGGCACATCTTGTTGTCAGGGGCCTGGATAAAAGAGATGCAGGGGCTTTCGATGATGTCAGAAAAGCCCTCATTGGTCCATCTGGCTGTGTAACAACTCTGTAACAACTCCTGAATTAAATCCAGTTTGATACGGGAGCATACAGGGTGTCTACAAGACACATATCACATGTGATGTCTGCACAGGTATGTTCTGTATTAATGGAGCCAAAGGCTAACATGGTAAACATACTATAGGGTCTGTCTCTCACTGATTCCTTTGAACACCAGTGCTCCCACAGTCTCCTCTCAATATTGATGCCCACATCCAACTGTGAGAACCTAACCTGTTTCAGTTGGAAATCAATAGCCTGTGTGAATCCATTGCTTTCCTGTTGCATCACATCCTGTGCTATGAAAGCAAGTTACGAGCCTGAGAATTTGTTGCACCTTTCTATGTAATACTCATTCTGCATGTGGAACGACACATGGCAAACAGGAGAAGTTCACATCAGAAAAGTTCTGGACATTGCACTGTAACTGTTTACAATTTGGCTCCAAAACGTACTAGTGTGTTACCTTATGGCTCTAAGATACTCTAAAGAAAACTGAATTCAGTGTGAAATGCAGTGTTGTGAGCATATAATCACTGCAGTCTGGAGTCCAAAAATTTTGATGATTCTTTAACATCAATTCAAGGTGACAGAGTGGGAGAAAAGAAACATATAAGTACCACCAGTGGGATAGAAAACAAAAGCAGCAGAGGTAGAGGATGATTCAGAGGTGGCCCTGGTCCACTTTTTTTAAAATAAATTTTTTAAAAACAGGAAAAAAGGACATTTTTTCCTTCCCCTGATAGGACAGTCAGTTTGGTCTTTTTGTACAACAGATGAGACAAATTGTGCTTCTTAAAATACAGTCAGCACTCAAGGTTGATGCATCATTCAAAGTAAAGCAGCGGTTGGCAGCATGCAAACTCATAACTGTAGCCAAATGCAGTGTGTCATTTTGATCTCAAAGCCACCATTCTGCCGGTGCATATACTTGAAAACCAATTTAATTTGGAACATGTTGCCAGATTTAAAGTTCAGAGATTTTAAATAATAATTAGTTTGAGTGGCAGATTTTAGAACAAAAAGGCCTCTATTTACCAGCGGTGTGCCGTCAAGACAAGCAAGTGAAGCTGTGTCTGACTAGTTGAAGTTAAAAATAGACAGCAATTGGACAAAACCTCTCCCGCTCTGTCCTATAAAGGCTCTGTTATTGCCTGTTTGCATAATTTTATGATATGCTGCCCTCTTTTGGAGGCAGTGGGCTGTTGTCTCTTAAAGCTAAGTTGTTAACCAGTCGATGCTACTCATTAGTTTTGTCATTTTCGTCAGTGCGATTGACTGACTGTGCAGAGCGAGGAGCAGAGTTGTTTGGATGTTTGGGCATTGTGGATAATCCTACACTCAAGTTGACTAGCTAGCTGCACACGAGAGTGCTTTGCCTGTCAGCCATTGTATGGATTGTACAGAACGTGTAAATATGTGCATTATCTTTATATGTGTATGTGTGTGTGTCTGCATTTGCAGTATGTCTGTGACTTAAAATCATTTGAAGGCTCCCGTTTGATCACAGTCCTTCATTCTGAGGCTTAGTCCTGTGATATTTTTTAGATTTGCAGGATCTTACAGTGTCCCCGCCTTATTATGAAGGCGCCTAAATGATTTAAACCCTCACTCTGTCTAATCAAATAATTGGTTGGTGTAGATAACCAGGCTGTCTGATTGAGACTAGAGTAGGAGTACACCAGATGGAAGAGGAATGAAGAAATATGCCCTTGTCTTGACTTCTCAAAGTCCTCCTTGTTCTAAATATTTTTTCCTGATTATGTCTGGTCTCAAGCCAAACGGAAAGCAAGCAACTGCTAATACTCATAGTTGTTTGATTTGTTTAATTTAGTTCAAGAGGATACACAGGCGTTTTCAACAACCTAGCCGTGAGGTTAATGAAGAGCGACTGAAAGTCACTTGCTTCTTTGTACTTGACATCTACAGGGAGCTCACTCACAAATACTAATGCACGAATACTCTGAAACACAGACATATTGACACACTACAGTTTAAGCTGCCTGTCAATCAAGTCTCAGCCTCAGCCTCTTCTGTTGGAGATGAGCTTGGCATTGTTCAGTGAACCTCACTCCAGGGAGCGGGATGTGGGAGAGGAGGACACTTTCCATTATTTGCAGTCGGCAAACAGCCAAAGCCTTGGTGCCCAACCCTGAGGCAAGGAGAGTTTTAAACAGCCACATATTCATCAGCACAATGCACAAACATGCACACACCTGAGCATGTTGCTCACACACAGCTATGTATGTTTGACTACAAACCTCATTCATACACATGCCGTGGAGTGCACATGCACATTCCCAGATAGATTCACTATAATTTCTCTGTCAATTGCTTTTTTTTTCCTTCTCTTTCTCCTCATTAACACACCTATCTGAAATTAGAATTTTGCCACTGGTAACAGGTAGATATCGGGGAGGGTAATTTGAGGTGAAGGAAACATATTTGTCGTCCTTAAGACACCTTTATTAGAAAAGTACATGCAACTCTTGTTGATCTCTGCAGAACTTAACAGAAACTTTTGGATTCTTTGTCATTCATCCAAATCATAGTCAAAGAAATTAATTAAAATCAGCACCTCACCACATTAGTGATGTGTCATTTGTAAATGTATCAGCTCTATGAACAGGCTCCTTTATGTGAGTAATAGGCGCTGGTTCCCACTGGAAACTCTTTTCTTTTTCCTTTCTTTATTTTGTAAATATAATAATAATATAATACATGACAGAACAGGATGATCCAAGAAAGTATTTGTTGGATTAAATCAAGAAATTTTTCACTTTGACAATAACATTCAGATCCAAGTGTAGTGAGACTGTATGTACAAAGTGCAATACAGATCAAATGTAAATTTGCACACGTCAAATTTTTTGATTTTTACATTATTTAAGTTATTCATAACCAAGCTGTTTTGCTGAACTGAGCAAAATGATTCAATTCACACAAAGGTGGGATTCCTATCAATACACCAAACTGATGGAGAAAGTTCAGTTTTCATAGAAACTAATAGAACTTGTTATGAATCAGAGATCCTCCATTAAGTGTCTGTGTGAGTGTGTGTCTCTGCTTGACATCAAGACAGAGGTTGTCTGAGGTGAGATGACACCACAGCACTACAACACAATGCTGAGTCTTTTATTGTACAGAAATGTTATCAAAGTTTTTAAAAAAGTCAGTTAAGTGGGTTGAGCTCAGTGACAGGTCAATTATGTTGAAAAGAATCATAATACTCTTTCACAATTTAAGGCACGTAATGTTAGTGTGTGAGTGTGAATGGAAAGGAAATTCCAATTGTATAATACCTAATTCTGTAAACTCTTTCCACCCTCAACCCCACCCCACCCCCTACTCTGCTCTGCATTTGGCCCGAGAAAAAAAGAAACGGGTGTTCCAGTGTCAAAAACTGTCACGCTCTTTGCCGATTGGGCTGACGGTGGCTCAGTGTGTAATGAGGGACTGTCGCTGGAGCACTGAGGGGAGACGGCAGTGACACACAAGCGTGGGAAACTCATCTAAATCACATTACCAAACCCTGCCCTGAAGGCTCGCATGGCTGGCAGATTAGCCGGCATGGGCTGTCGCTGTTGCCGCTGCTTCCTCCCCTGAATCCTGTGCTTTGTGTAGGTAGACGGCTAATAAACATTGTAATCAGGCCCACGGAGGCGAATGGCTTAACTTGTAACATGACACCAGAGGCAGAGGGACCGGTGCGAGGGAGCACAACAGCACAAAGATTAAGGTTTTTTCCATTAAAATGTACTTATTTTGTACGAATATTTAACCTTATTACCTCATTGATAACAATGAGAGGATGGGGATGCATGATGCGCAACAGGTATGCATGCATGTGTGTAAGTAGGTGCAGAACACAAGGTGATTGGTTCTCTGGTTGTTGGTACCTGAAGCTACACTTGGTCTCATCTCAGCTGTGATTTATAAGATGCTCTAGTGGCTGTTTGCCTTGGTAATCTTGTTTTCTTTGGCTTATTTAATTTAGTTGTACTTCTTTGATCTTGTTAAGGTGTTTTGTTTCTTTCTGAGTTAAACTTGTCTTGTTTGTTTTGTATAGCAGCCAGTTCAGAGGATGTTTCCCACTACACTGTTTCTACTACTACTCTTCTACTACTGTTTTCTGTTAGTTGTTTTACCATCTTTGTGGCTGCTTGGAACATGGGTTTAATTTCAAGTTGTGACATAGCTGCTCCCAGATGGGATAGAAACACCTGTATAATAATGGCTGTCGGAGAAAATTTATAGCTATCAACTTTATGTCTGTCACTGCAACATTATGGATAAATGAATTCTCTCTCTCTTTCCCTCTTTAAAAGAAACAGAATTAATGACTTACTCAACCAGTCCACTTTCTTTTTTTCTATCTTTGACTTCTTTTAATAAAAATCAGTGTTTCCCGTAACTCTGTCACAATATAATATGTTTTCATTGAAAGCAAACAGCAGCAACAGCAAATTATCATGGCAAATGGGATCAGATCAATAAAACAGGGAATAATTTATCAGTAATGTTGTGTCTCCAATTATTCCCTCTTAGGGTTTTTTTTTAAACTGTATGTTTATTTTTTTCACACACACATCCAAAGTAGAGAAGAAGGCACATGCACATGTGTTAGTTTTGTAGAGATGTCAGAGTGATATCGCTGCCACAGAGTCAGAGGGCAGTCAGGGGTTCAGCTTCCAATCCACATTCACTCGTCTATGGTCAGATTCAAAGCCAAGTCCTCATTAATGGACCTAACGTTACCCCAATGTGTTAAAATCAGCAGAAATCAAGGTTATTTAAATTAGACTTTCTATTAACCTGCCCCCCATATCATGTATTTTAATATGCAGTGAATGACACCAGCATCATGAGGAAGAAAAACAGACACCAACAATAGAAAACAAACAACATGTTACATCATTTAAGAATGTAAACCATCCTTTTCAACTGAACTGCTCTCTAAAAAAGATCTTAGTGTTTTACAGTTAAAAATGGTCAGAACTAAAAGAATGAGACAAAAGCATTGTAAGAAAAAAATATTATATAAATGCAATTGTAATAGTGGTCCCCAATCTATTTGTCACAGTAATAAACTGGGTAGAAATCTAACATGCCCTTCATCATATTCAGATTTCTATCTGTTTTCTACAGTGCAGTGACAGCACGCTGTGCCAGACATGTAAAACAGTAGGAGAGAATTTCACTGCAGCTCCACCAAATGATTGATGATGTATTGACACCATATCTAACAAATCTGAAACAGGTCTGTCATATTCAGCCACATCACGTTGACACACTCGGCTCACTATGCATTTTAAACAGCTTTAGCTGGCTTCCTTTTTTTCTTCGGGTTGAAAAAAAAACACTTAATAATAATCAAGCAGCTTATAGTCAATTTGCATGCATATTTCATTTGATATTTATTTGGATAATATCACATCCTCATTGTCAGTACTGTCTCCTTATTAAAAACCTCTGAAATTGGTAATTATTGTAACTATTGTTCGAGCAACCATGGCGAAGAGCTTTGAGCTCTATTCAGTGTAGTATTATTGCGTAATTTACTTGTCAGTGGCATCTGACATGGTGCGCCGTGCAGAATCAGAGTGGCAATTACAGCACTAGCAGGAGTCTTGAGAGGCAGTTTTATGACATTAGAGAGGCACATAGCATTTATTGTCAAACTGAAGACACTTAGGTCAGAGAGATACAGTCTGTCCCCGAGGCTAACAAGTCAGCCAACCTTGAAATCTAAGGTGCAGGGTAAATGCTCTCACAAATTGATTTGATTTGATTTGATTGAAAGAATAAAGAAGGGTAAAGAAAAAAAACAAAAAACAATTATTCTTAAGCAAGTGGCCCCACAGCTAGCAGATCCTGGGCTTGGATTTTGGTTCTTGTATTTCCTGTTTGAGTATTTATGTTTGTTGTGTTTCCACAGTACAAGATGTTTTTGAAATATCTAAATTGTAGGACTTTAGCCCCTGGATTAGGGATTACTTTGTTTTTTGTAAGATTAGATGACTTACTTCCTTTAAAGCAGTTAGATGAGTAAATTGATACTAGTCTCTTGTAAATGTGTCACATATGACATATGACTGTTGTGATAACAAGACTCCACTGCAGCTTCCTGTAAACCACAACTTGTCATATTTCTATTTTTATTTGGATTAAACATCAACATATATATCATTTTCTAACTGGATGGAAGAAGGATTTTGGATTTTTGCACAGAACAAACTTGTTATTTTACCTGCTGCCTGTCTTTGTGCAAACCTAAGCTTTTGACCTCCTGGCTCCAGTGTAAAACTTAACCCACAGACATGGAAATGGTGAACAGATCCTGACAGCAACAACACGTTGACCTGTTCCTATAAATAATAATCACAGTGAAAGGTAGACATTTTTATGATCTTCCATGCGCACTATATATTTGACATCTCACTTTGCCTTTCATCCGACTAAAACAAGTAATGCATTATCTAGTTATCAGGCATGAAGAATGGATGACGAAACTGCCTCTCAGGCACAGCAGACAACCGTTGGGAGCAAGATCCTACACTGCAATATCATTTATCCGGTTAAGTTTATCTATCCAGGGATGGTTTGCTGACCACGCTCGCCCTTTTTCTGCAACCACCTGCTTCACATTCATTGGACCACTTACACATTCACACCTGGGAGATAACCACTGCAACCACATTATGTCTTGCTGTTTCTCCTACACTTGACAGATGCACTGGAGCAGCTGGGGGTTAAGCACATTGCTCAACAGCGTCTTGACAGAAACCACTACGGGAGGATCTGGGGTCATTTGGTTTACCCACCCAGAATCTCTGAGCCTCTGCAGAGCTTCTGTTCATGTCTAGTCTATTAACTGTAAATCACTGCAGTACATAAGGTATTACGCATATTAAGCGCTGTTGCAGAAGTGTAGTTTTGAGTGTTTATATAATCTTAAACTTCACCGCCCAAGGAAAAAAAAAACAGTATATAAACTTGGCTCTGATTTAGCAGAATATATTTTTTGAACCTAACCAACTTTTTAATATGTAACATGTAAATTCATTTCAAGCACGAGAAGGTGAAGATGGTTACTCTAATTCAAGGGTATTACTCATCAACACAACATTTAAATGAGAGAAATTCAGAATCCTCTTAGGTTGATGTTGACCTCTCCCTCAACCTCTATTCACTTAATTCCAATGAAGGTCACTAAAGCCACGCAGGCTGATTTAAATGTGAGTTCTTTTCAATACTGAGCCCCGCACTTGGGAGCTACCTACCCCCTGACATTTAGGCTGAGCTTATAAAAGCCTAGGCATACAGTATATACCTAGTGACTGGTGTTAAGTGGAGTGAAGCCCACAGGATCTAGGCAGGTTTTGGCCCTTTGAAGCTGACAGGCCTGCTCCCTTCTGGCACACCGTGACTCCACTCTCTGCTTTATAGGTAATTTATTCAGCTGAATAATTAAGGGCCAGTCGGCAGCAGAAAGCATGAATAGCAATAAGCACAAGAAAGAGTTAGCTTCCTTCAGCTGTTAGAGCAGGCTGCCCAGAGCAAACCTGTGTACGAAATAGCTTTATTTGAAATGGATTCTACTGCTTTCTTAGGACTGATTGATCCTGTATGGTGCAATAGAGCAACCAACATTGCTGCTGAATGTGGAAACAGTACATTGCCTTTGCCAGAAGCGCTAGAAGATGCTTCAAGTAATCGATATGTTTTCAGCCAGCAACATATGAAGAACACGTTATATGAGCCAGCATATTCTGTTAACAATGTTAACTCTAGTAGGAACATTTTTTCTGAGCCTCCAATCATCTGTCACTGTTACTCTGTGCCCTGAGAAGATGGAGGTGCTTCGACTGTGGTTTTTTTTAAGCCAGCAGATCACACGGAGAGTTATATCATCTTAGCAATTCTATACCTTCCTCTTTTATGGAATTTTACATTTTCCCACAGTTTATCCCTTTGTTATACCTTTTGGCGTCTCAAACTGATGCACAAGAACCTTTGGGGTCTGTGTCAGATGCACAAATCTTTCTAAACATATGGTTCATATTGTGGGACAGCAGAGGTATGTTTAAGCAACACAAATATTGTATAGCTTTAGGGGAAAAATACTAAGGTAGGTTTAGGAAAATTTCCACACATGGTTGGTCGTGATTAGGTAAAATCATTGGTTTGACACTTAAAATTTTAGCTTAGCACCAACCTCCAACTGCAGTCCTCTGTATGACAGTCGTGAGCCAAATGCGTCTCATATGGACTCACAAATGACAATTAAAAGACAACATATTTAAAAGATGTTAAAACGCCTATTATCATGTAGAATTTTTTCATTTTTACATGTAACATTTTGGCGTTGTGTGAGAGAAAAATGAATTATGTCATCATTAAATAATCTGTGAGGTTCATAGAGCTGAGTTGTACCTGAAGAAGGCTGAAGTAATGCCTCTGTGTCACATGAGACGGATACATCAGGTGTTAAAATAAGTTTTTCACCTTATTTTCTCCCTATTCTCATTGCACTTTTTCCTTGTTTTTCCTCACCTTAACCTTTCATAGTATTATATATTGGACATAGTACCACCAGTTTGAATTTATGCAGTTATGTCACTGTAATCTTTTGTGTGTTTATTTTGTAGCAAGAATAACTTCCTCTTGTGGAACAACGACCTAAACTGAACTGAACTGTCCAGACATTTGCAGTTGTCACGCACTGCAAACCACTAATAAAAGAATTCAACACCCCATGAATTTCACTGAACTTTCAAAACCTTCTCGAAGTTTTTTTTTTTTTCAAAGTGGCCTGAGGATGGTGTGATATCCTGGTGGAAAGCAGCAACACCATTCAAAGTGTCTGACCTTTACAAGGCAGGGCTGCACTTTAAGCATGTTTTCTTCACTTCAGATGGGAATTCACAGTTGATGCATGTCTGAGCCACAGATGTTGGGACTTCAGGTTGGTTTCTTGCACTCTGATTTGTTCACTCCTAATTTATGAGGTAGATATGAGGACTAATGTTAACTACTAATGTAAAAAAAAAGAATATACAGCACTTTAAACACGTGTTCTTCACAAAATGCATCAGAAGAAGAAGCACGCCCCGCACAGAGAGTTCTTAGCCAGGCTGCTTGTCTGCAACCTTTTGCTGCTCATTGTAAAGTAAACCAAACTATTTGACGGATAAGGCAAAGAATCAGACAAACCGAAATTTTGACCTGCAGGTGGAACCAGAGGTAAAGCCAGATGATTGGTCCTCTGAGAACCATGAAGCTTCAGTCCATATAATCGTTAATAAAACATTTTATTCTGGACTGACAGAGCAACACTGCCATCTCTCGACTAAAATCTAAAAAAGTATGAATGTTTAATGTTCACATGATCTTAAAAATCATAATCATGAATTAATTTTGTGCATTTTTTTTGCATTATAAATTAATTTTGTGTTCTTCTTTGACTACTTATCAAGGAATTGTTAGCTAACCCCTCCCATCTGATTAGAACATTTAAACAAATCCTCTTACTGTTGGTGGTAGTATTTTACCAGTCTGAGAAACGCAGACAGACACACACAAATGCTCTCATGCTCCTGGCTCTGTTTCTTTGTAATTGAGGCCTCTGTGATAAACCAGGGTCAGCCAGATAATAAAGCACAGAGTCCATTAAAACATGAGCACAATTAGGTGGGAGGCAAACACTGCCGATGGCTTCTGACCCCACTTCATTATTGTGCAAATGGAATGATTGTACTCTCTCACTCAAACACACAGTCACTTGTTCTGTCTGTTTTGCACACACTTGGTACCAACTGCACATGCCAGATAACCCACTCGCACTAGCTGCTGAGTCAATATAATGATTGCAATGGCTCTTACACAAACAAACACATAGTCAGACAGTTACACACTCTGAATTGAATACCAGGTAACTACTTGTACAGAATGAGGATAAACTGTCTCGGGCGTCTTCTCATTAGCTTCTTCCAGAGATCAACTGAGACTTACGCTGATCATCAAAAGGACAGTTAGCTCTGTTAAATTGGCAAATTGAAAGGATCACAGTGATCCAGCGGAAGCAATTACAGCCTAATACAGTAGCTTTGTTTCTGAATGTCTTAATGCAGAGCACAAGTGCAAATTCCCCATCTCTGCTGCCTTCCTTTATGAGTTTTTTATTCAGTCCTTCATTTTTTTTTTTTTACACAGATACACACAAGCCCACAGACGCACACATTTGCAACAGCTCTGAAACCTGTAATTTCAAAGATCTCCTGCATGTGTAACAAGGTAGCTGTCAGTCCACTCCTTCTGCCAGCCGCTGATTGACTTGTCAGCTCAAGTCGGCCTTTGTGTGTGTGTTTGTGTTTGTGTGGACCACGGATGTGTCAACAGAGCAAAAGATCCAGAAAACAACTGTGTTTGCATGTAATGCAGTATTGTTAAAGCTGTCACATGAATCCTTTAGTGGGTTACAGTTTAGAGAAAGATGAGAGCGATTTCTGACTGACAATGTCTGTAATTTACTTAAGCAACATCTGGCTTAAAATAGTTCAGATGATTGTAATTCCAGCATCTGCCAGGTGTGAAAATTACATTAGCTCAGAGTAATGCCTACATAGTGGCATAATTAGTGCTAACATTAGAAAGTCAGGCTATAGTTTAATCTTTCCTAGAGGCAGGTAATTAGCCCAGCTTACTGGTTTTCACTTTGGATGTCAAACAAACACAACAGCACAGCAAAGTCCCTCCCAAAGGCTTCATGATGTTGTAGAATGGTAACACATTACAGAAGATGACAGTGTCTCTTTTTGCAATGCAAGTCCTTGATTGCTGCTCAAAGAGAAATACCTTACCAAAAGTCCGAGGCCAAGAATGTATTCTTGGCTTTATCCTCTTTTAAAAAAATGTTAATACATATGCCCAGTAGTTACAAAACCATTTTAATATTGAATTTAAAATGGTTTTATATTGGCTGAGAAATGTGTACTTCTCTGTGTGTCATGTAGCGCTGCCATTTCTTAAAAGGTGAAATGATGGATGATACATAGAGTGCAAGAATACACATGCTAGATGTTTTGTGAATCTAGGTTGTAGTTTTTTATCCATTTTTTTAATAATCTGCAAGACAGGCAGTGATGTAAAAAAAATGTAAATGGACAAAGGATGCCACAGTTTCAGTAGTTGACATCTGAGTGTCAATCAAATTAACATGGCCAGTGAGACTCCTCTTTATACTTTATTAACTTAATGATAAAATAGTTAGTTTTAGGGAATGCCAAAAAGACAATGATCCAGTCAGTTTTAGTGCCATTTATCCTTTAGTTTCAGCATGTAAACATATAAGCTGCTACCTGAGGGCTGCTTTTTGTGCCCCAGAGGTGTCCTTACAGACAAACCGACAGAAGTTCTCCTCCCGGTGGTGAGATTAAAAGAGAACGTGACAGGAAAAATATTTGGCTCCCAGGTCTCATACAGTATGACATTTTGGCATTTTGAGACTAATGAGTTTCGGTGTCATTTACACAGACTAAAATATATATTGAATTTACAGAGGACGGTAATATTCCTGTAATGAAAATCTGCATTTGGCATAACTTTCACTTCTCCCTTTTTTTCCTCCATTTGGGTAATAACGATGTCTCAATGTGAATGGCATGTTATATCCTGTTTATCCTGCCTGATGGCTACCTGGCTAAACTGTAATTTTCTTTGTTATTGTCTGTTTGTCATTCCACTGGTCTGTATCTCTGTTCTGTTTTTTTTTCACTCTCTGTCTGTCCATTTGTCAACTGTCCTTCATACCGTCCCTCTCCCTGTTTATTCTTCTTCTCTGTCTGTGTGTCTGTATGACTGTGTCTCTATTTTCCACATGTCTTGAAATGTATTTCCCCCCTGTGGCTCCAATAGTGAGCATCTCTTTGGGTATATAAAGCACATAGCCTATTCCTGATATATTTCCTCCACCTCTGATAAGAAAATCTAAGTAACCACTTAATCAATTGGCTGCATTATTTATAGAGGCTATGAGGAAAATGTAGTGTTTTGAGCATTAGATTAATGATGTTTGATCTGTAAATGATAACCACAGATCTTTCAGGTGAATCTTATCAGCCTTATAATGATGACAGTTCTGATAATGACTTACAATGATGCTGTTACACGCTAACGGTTGCTGGATACATTAGAACATTAAGTCCTTTATAAACCACAGCAGTTTCCATCAGCATATAGCAACGCAAATTGATATGTGATGTTAATGCTATTTGCTCAGCAAATGAAAGCCTTAGATTTTCTGAAAAGTTTGAACCAGTACAGTGTTACAAGTGGAGGTAAAACTAAACTGGAGGCCATTTAGAAGTTTTTTGTTGTTGTTGTTGTTGTTTTTTCCAAACATGTTCATTATGAAGTTCCCTTTTATTATCATTTTGTTTTAATTCTGAATGTCGTATTTGATCACTGTAATTATCCATACAAAAATGAAATAATTTCATTTGTTAATTTCAAGGAATAATTTCATTTTCTGTAAGATAAAATACATATTCGTGCTTTAGTCAATTCTTTTAACAATTACATTATCTTTTTTTATTATTTATACAATAGATGAGACATTTTGTATAGTTTGTACATCAATTCTCATCATCCAGATATTTCACTATGTACAGGGATGTAAAAATGAACATTCATAGGCATCCAGTGGTGCTTTGATCCAGTGTGCGTTGTGGAGATGGTGCATTACTCAAGTCAGATAATGTGAACAACTTACAGTGTTCCTGCTATCTTTATCTCATTATATTATATACAGGATTGATTTCATATTTGATAGCAAGACATCTGATAGTAGACTTAGGTCTGTTATCATTGCTAAAACAATAATCTTGTTGGCGCAAACAATTGGTAATATAATGTGTTTTGCTAGGCTGAAAATCATTCATGTATTATGTTTTACTTCCTACAGTCAAATGATAATATTGTTAGACTAATGGCTGCACTCTTATAGGTTCCACACTGCTGTAGATGATAAGTATAATAGGTTTACATACATAAAAAAGTGGGGAGCAGTATAAAGTCCCTCATGGGTATGCTATACATGAGTGAAATTGATGTTGCTGAGGGCTGCGGTGGGCAGGTGGAAATGCTGCAGTGCCATATGCCACATGAGGCGATAGTCACCGTGGCATTTTAAGAATGCTCTGTGATAATGGCATAAAGGTCAGACAAGCTGATGAAATGAAGGAGCTTGTGCAAACTCTAAACCAGCTGAACTAATTCAGGTAGGAAAGCAAAGGACAGTTAGATATTATCCGGATCCCTCTTACATGGACAACTTCTCTGAGAACTCCAGTGCTCACTGACAAAAACTGGAAGAAGTTGTTTTTACAGGGCATGAGTGTGTATATGAGGCATATCACTTTAGAGAAAGAAAACAGGGTGTGTGCTTATTAAACAATGTTTGAGGAAAGTCTGATAATAATTGTAATAAGAGGACTTTTAAAAGTTGAGGAATGCCTTACATTGACAGTTTTTGTGATCAGCCAACCAGGAGGTGCAGCTGCAGCACTTCTCTGACCTCTTCCTTTGCTTGTCTATTATCTTTTATCCCTCTCTGTTGCTACAAACCAAAGGCCCTTACCAATTACAAAAGCAATAAAAAGAAAACCAAATGATTATATGGAAATCACATGATTAAAAAATCATGTGATTTACATATAATCATCAGTGATCAAATACGACACCATTAAGGAAGGCTGAGCTTCATTTTGGCTTTCTACAGGTATAAGTTAGCTGTTTATTTAGTGTTTGTAAAGTGGCTCTTTCTGTAATCCTGCAAATAGATCAGGTTTGTGAGAACAAGGTGACAGTGCATTCTTTTAGTTTCTAACTAATTCTCCCAAACAACACAAGACATTAAGGCTAACACTTCAAAGCAGCAAAAGAATGGTGCTGCTGAGGAGGCGACCAGTGGGCCCGATACAACTGTTAGTCCCCCTACGGCCCCTCCTCATGAGTCCAATATGCACAATGTGCTTCTCAGTTTCCATACCATGAGTCTTTCTGATCATTTCCACGAGGTATTATTTATTTAAATAAAAAAATGTATATTTTTTTCCAACAGCAAATGTCAGGGAAAATAACAAATGCATAGCCGACCAGCTGCTTTTGGCCGTCTGTTGTGACCATCTGACCATGTGTGATGGGAAAAGGAGTCTCTTGTACTTAACTTGTACTTAAAAACCCACAAAGAATTATTACCAGACTCTGTAGTCCCTCCTCAGATGTTCAGAGTATATTTCTGCTCTATAATGGCTTCATGGCCTGCAAATTTTATTGCTGTTTCACCTAGAAAAACTCACCATATGCTGCCTGCTCAACAGACGGGCAAAGTTAGGGCCTAACCACTATGCAGTTAAAGGGCAACACATTTCTCTCAGTAGTTGGAGGAGAACAAAAAAGAGCTAAAAGGACACTAAATATTGGACTTAATCTCAACAAGTATAACTCCAAAGCAATGCTAATGTCACTAATGCCACATGATGTGTAAATAAGCAAATATTTGCTTCCCCTAACCCGGCACTTTATCTTTCCTTCCAGTTGTATTTGGTACAGACATGAATGATAATCACATCAGTTTAATCAGAAGGAAAGAGAGTGACCAGTATTTTTGCAATGTGTTCATAAAAACCTGTGTTAAATGAGTCAAAGACACTGAGTAAACAAAATACAAGATCATGGAAGTGCAAATCAAATAAAACCAATTTCAGACCCTTTACAGTCAAAATCCAGGCACACAGTCTCCTAGTGTGTGAGTATTTCCCTCTGTTCTCCTCTCCTTTGAAGATCCTGTGATGCAGAAACATAATTCAAACATTCGACCGTGACAAGAATCACAGTTGATGACCTATGGAAAATGCTGAAACATGTAGGGCCATGTGTTAGTTTGATCCTCCAGCAGCAGAGCTATTGAGCCCCTGTCGCTGCTCACACAGAGATCAGTGACTAACATGGCTTTTTGTTGGTGAGTAGTAACTGATATTGAATCTGTGCATGCTTGTGTGTGTTTAGGTGTGTGTGCTGAAGAGAGCACAATGCCAGTGAATGATATAAATTTTTTAGCTACATCCAAGACTGCATTGATTTTTAAATATGTCCTTGCGGGCACAGTTCACTTTGATGTGGGTCTGGTTGTGCATACAATGCAATGGTGGTAAAATAATTGAAACAGACGCATGAAAAGACACACACACACACACACACACACACACACACAAACAGATACTCTGTCTCTACTACACATGAAAAGGCACACTCACACAACTCCATTTGTTCGCTTACTGTTTCATTCAGAAGGCCTGTTTCCATGTTAAAAGTCTTTTTTTTCTATTCCTGGGACGTGTTGTGAGTACAAGAAACATAAGTAATTGTGTTAACATGCACACCCACACACACACGCACACACACATATACATGCACACACACACCTCATCCTATCAAGACATGAGTTACTGCTTCCTTATTCTGCCCACATATCCTCAAACATTCACACACACTCTCAAAACAGCTGGTGCTGATGTTCATGTTTCAACCCACTCACTTTTTTGTTATTATTGCAGCCCTCGAAGCCTACTGAGCCTCATGTCACAATTTAAAAACTTGAATGAATGAACCCACTGAGGGATTAATGTGTTGCCAAGTAACTTCATGATTTAAGTGGCAGAAAAGGAAGGAACTTGGATTTTAGGACTGAAGAGAATTGAGGATACCCATCAGCAAAATGGACTGTAACTGTTATATACGTATGATCTAAAGCAAACACATATGGGTGGTTCCAGTCTCTGTAGTTTATATCTAAGCAGAAAGAAGTCAAAGCACTGCAGATGGAATAATCACAAGCAAATAGAAAATATCATGATAACTTTATATAAATCATACAGAAAAATTATACCGACCAAAATGAAATTGACAACATATAAGAAGTGTCCAGGTGACACCAAAACACATTCCCTCAGGTCCAGAACAGAAACATCTGGAATGATGCTCCAATAGCCAGGGAGAGAGTCTAGCACAAAAAAATATTGAGAGAAAAGAAAGGAATGAGCAGAATACAGGACAAGAGACTGGGAGTACAGAAAAAGAAGTTAAAATGGGTGCGATATGGTTCAGCATTCTGAATCATGTGAAATTTTTAAGTATTTGCACACAGCAGGCCTGCAAAAGAAACGACAAAATGTTGTTTGTCCAATGTGCTGATCAAAAGAAATAGAAGAATCAAATGTGAAAGGAGTTGTTGGCTGTTAAATGTTAGAAAATCATACAGCTGTTAAGAGTTGCTGTTATGTGATCAAACTGTTGTCTATCTATGTCTAAATGGGCCAATAACCAGTACCTTATGTCCTGTGACATCTAATTTTTCACAGTAAACAAGCAGGACTCTGATTTAATGATTTGGGAATGATCATCTGCCTTTAGAAAAACATACACCTGAGCATCATCAGCATAGAAGTGTAAACTGAGTCCATAAATGCTTGTGATTTGGTCTTAAAGTGCAAGATAAGGAGAGAGAGGCTGAGGGTAAATAACAAAGCTCTAAAATATTCCATAATATAATTCTCAATGGAACATGTTGATGTAATACTACTGTGGGAAACACACAGTATTTGATTAACAGGATTTAAACCTCCATTTAAAGTCACACTAAGATCCTGTAACAGACGCACCAAGGTTGAATCCACATCCAAAGTAAGAGATCAGTTCTCACTTCTGTAAATGCAGAGTAAAGAAGAGTGACAGTCTCAGAAAGCAGGCTGTGAAGGCTAACTGACCATAGTTGACATAATTATATGTAGAACCAGGAAAGACTGAATGTTGGAGATGGTTTAACACCGTGGAAAGTAGATAGCCGGATCAAGGTGTGGTTTCTGAAGTTGAGTTAAGCTTTGCAGTCATAAAGCTAAGTGAAGCTCATGACATAGCTAATATTAAGCATTGTAGATCCCAGAAATAGGCAAATGTGGAACTACTAATTGAATGAAACAAACCACATATTATTACCAGAAAATGTTAGTGTCTTGTGAATGAACATGTGTCAGAATACAGTTGTTATTACCTTAGGTCTTTTGTTAAGTAGGACTTAGAGGCACTTTATATTGTTAGCTGTAGAGATGATGATTAGATCTTTGATTCACACATTTAGGGTAAAAACAGCCTGTGAGTAAACGGCACAAAAAGGAGACAGTTTCAGTGTTGTAAATCAGGCTTTCAGTCTAATACCTTCAACCGTAACCTTAACTAAAGTAGAGGACTTCAAATTTGCACTAACTATAGCAGGCTCCCCAATCCCCTGTGACCTGCAAACTACTAAATCTCCAGTGTCAAACTTGAGGTAAACACCTTACTAAAGATAAAAATGCAGTGCCTATTCCAGTAAGGTTGAGGCCGTCCATTTTCAGCAATTCAGGGCAGCCTCTGAAAGAGAGTCAGTTATCAGTGAAAACAGATCACTGCTCACTACAGGAACACTCAAAACCTTTTTCTGTCTTTCACTTTCATTTTCTTCATTTGCACTTTTCCAGGATGTGTCCTTTGACATTATATCAAGCAGCTCACTAGATTCATTAATTAGTCTTGCCTGTTCAGGTTTATTAATGCCTCAGACACTGACAGGTGTGAACAGATACAATCTGTTCTTTAGCATGTAAAGAACCTCCTGTCGTGGCCGGTAATTTAGTCAGTGAGTTACAAAAGCTCACTGTCACTGTCAGTGACATGCGCACGCATGCACACACACACACACACACACACACACACACACACCATTTCATGCTCTTTCACACACCAGCGCCAATGTAATCGTCAAACACTGTGACTGTGCACTGGTGCGTGTCTCTCTGGCCCTTTACAGTTCTGCCCCCTCTTGGAAGCTCTGGTTAATTTTGCTACAGCTCACTGTAAATTAAAAGTACGCTTCATTTGGTCTTTCTGTGACGTGAAAATGTACAGTTCCAGAGGCTTGGTCGAGTTTGTGCAAACTCTAATTCAAAGACTTTATATACAAAATGGGAAAAGTTGCCTTAACTAAACTGGTTATAACTAATCAAATATTGATACCATTGCCTTGACTTAACCAGTGCAATAAAATTACAAAAAAAGAACTATATCTCAGTAATCAAGACAGATTTTGACTTTGTGTTCAACCAAACTGAACCAACTCTACAATAAATCTCAATTATTTAGCAGTTTACTGATGTAAACTGAAATTTTACTCAGTGAGGACATACACAAAGAAATGTAAATCCTAAATGCATTAATTTTATATGAATAATGCTTTTGTGGACATGACATGCATTGTTGACTAAGTTACAGTAGAAGATCAGAAGTTGGAAAATCAGGGAGCAAGAAAACAGAAAATGTGCGAGAGGAAGTAAGAGAGCAGGATGTGCAGGAATCAGTGTTGAGCTGCTATATTTACCGTGGTCCAATTAGACAGGAGGAGACCGAGGCACACTAATGACCTGACATTTACATACACTGAACCCCTGATTTGTTGTGATTACACTGTGTGTTTAAGCGAGTGCATGTGCGCCTGTGTGTGTGTATGCTTGCGTGAGTGTCTATGTGCATGTGTGTTTGTTAAATGCATGTCAAAACTAGGGGAGAAAAGACAAACAGAGAATAAAAGTTTGAATTCAGATGACATGTGTTCTCTGTATTTTTACCCACTGAAAATAGGTTGTGAATGATTGTGACACATTTTCATACTTTCAGTCAACATAGTCAAAGCCCTGTGTTGACACTCTCAGTTGGTCTCATTGCTATAAGCCGGAATGCAGCCAGTAGTTTTTTGATCAAACATTGAGTTAAGACCAAATATATATATATGCAATTGCAAACCAGTCAGATTGCAATTCACATCAGTGTCTGTCCAGATTAATTTTATAATGTTATGGTGGCTTTGAAGGAATTCAAAAAAGGTATTAAGTGAAGGTTTTGAAAACTGAAGTTGTTGGTATAATTTCATGTATGATTCCAGTGAAGAGTTTCCGGTGAGAATCATGGTGCTTTCATGTAGGGACAGGTTTAAAAGAGGACTATAGAAGACTGATAAAGAGCATCGTCACATGGTGCAATGACAATCACCTGAAGCTCAGCAAAACCAATCTGCATGTGGTGGATTACAATGCTTCAAATATGGATGTTGCAGCAAAGAAGCAAAAATTGTAAAACCTGGAAGCTTCATACACATTTTCAACCCTACAGCACAAGAGATCTATACAATTATCACAGGTTCAAAAGGAGCAGCTTTACATGACACAAGCTTAGTGTCTGACCACATGTGAAGTATGGTCACACTTTCTCTCTGTTCCTGATTGTGTTACTGTATAATGGACAGGAAAGTGTTTTTGCAGAACATTATGATGTCGCAGGGAAGCTGATCTTTGGATCTAATTAGCCTCTGAATATAATATACCATTAGTTTAGTCTTTCAGACATCAGTGTAAAATTTTTGATAACTAGTACATGAATTCTTGAGCTCTTTTCTGGACTCTTTTGTAAAAAACTTTCTATATTCATGCTCACATATTTGCCCATTGAAAATGGGCCAATTACTGCATATCTGCTGAATGTGTCTTGCACTGGATAAAAGGCAGTCAAACCTCTATATGTCATCCTTTTTCCTACAGAGATTTTGAGTTTGCATTCAGATCTCCTTTCTCTATGAATGGAGTTATGGTTTCAAGAAGCTTTTCCATACCCGTTTTGCCCAAAATTATCACTACCATCAATTCTGATAACGCTTCCTCTCTGCTTTAGAGGGCCTCAGAAGGGACTGCACTGAGAGCGACATTAGGCAGCCACTGCTCTGTGTGGATTACTAAGCACTTCTCAAGTTTACCATAATGACAACATCTCGTCAGCGTCCACAGTATCAGCTGCAGAAATCCTTTGCCACCTTCTCTGTGCTTTGTCTTTCCCAAAGTGATGACCATGGCAGTGGAACAAGTAGGGCTTGCAATGTCCTCACCACTCCTCCCTAAGCCAGTCAGTTGAGTCACTGAATGGTTTTACTGCCCAGCCTGCTTGGCCAAGCCAGCCATTATCTCACCTCCGTCCTAGATATCTGGCAATGCATGAAAACATCCTGGAAGGAGCCACTGAAGACATGAGTCCCTGTTGCTGGATTAATGGATTTTTCTCAGGGGGCAGTGTGGTAAGAAGGCATCTTGAAATAGCATGCTAACCTTGGACTACAGTCTCTGTGCTTTTCTTATTCCTCAGTCAGCTGGCTGGTCAGCAAGCAGGAAGCTGCTGCCTACAGTCATGCAAGATAAGGACACACTGGAATGGCTTGATAAAATATTCAGGCCAGGTGCACAGCTGGGTGTGCTTCATGCCATGTGTGGTGTGGACTAACCACACTCCAAAAAAAAGCTGGGTGCTACCATTATTTCTGAGGGACTATTTTTGATTAATCTCATCTGTTACCCACTGGTTTAAATGGCTGAAAGAGACTCACAATTAAGCTGTTATCTTCTGCTTATGTCTTCCCAAACAAAAGCATTAATGCAGCAGAACACTGATAACAGCTGCACAGCCACCCCCAAACCCACCAGACAGTGATAGCACGTCCCTGGCCCACTTGTGATTGAAATGGCTCAACTCACAACAGGACTTGTAAAAAAAATAGTGCTGGCATGTGCCTGATGTAAAGCCAACCACCTAACCTTTGACTTAACAATAACTAAAACTAAAATAATAACAATAACTAAAAAGTTGTAACCTCACTTTTAAAACAAAGTCTGAACCCTCAAACAACCCTTTGGGGTTCTGTGCAAAAGTGAGGACAGGCCACAATATCTCACTATCCCTCACTTCCATGGTTTAAAACCTAAAACTGGTTACCACAATGATAGATGTTCTAACACATGCACACTCTCATGCACACTCATAGGTTCTGCCATCCTGGCCCGTCCTTGACTGCTGGCTGTCGTCAGGTATCGGTGGTATTTGTAAAGAGTCTAATTGCCCAGGTGTCTAGTAACTGGCCGTTGAGAGTGTGGCTGCCTAATGAGATCCCTGGGAGAGGGTCAGTAGTTAACCGAAGCAACACTGGGCTCTGCTC
Organism: Acanthurus lineatus; assembly: GCA_029814665.1. Classification (NCBI taxonomy): domain Eukaryota; kingdom Metazoa; phylum Chordata; class Actinopteri; order Acanthuriformes; family Acanthuridae; genus Acanthurus; species Acanthurus lineatus. Next base: position 8,134,825 of record JAPZDV010000001.1, read on the forward strand.
CCTGATAAAGGTCACATACCTCCAGGGGAAATGCCACAGCATGATGTGCAAACGAAGAAAGGAGGACCGGCCAGCATTTTACTTGTCATTAAACGACATGAGTGAACCACAGAGGCTATGAAATCCTTTGGATGAGGTGGCAGGTCTTCCAGGCAGCACGGTCCACTACAAGTACTCAGTCACACAGAGCAGACAATCTGCTGTGTCGTGGTAAGGGCCTGAGGGAGAACAGGCAGGACTTGAGATAATAAGGACCTGAAGGAAACACTGACGAACAGAGAGAGGGGAGATAGGGACAGGTGACAATGAAATACTGGAATCTGATCTGATTAAGAGAAGATTTGGACACCTGAAGTGTCTATTATGGCCTTGCAATGTCAGTCAAATGTTCAGAAGGGTAGATAAATCTCTATACATAAAGAAATTTCATAACTGCTGAGCAATAATGTTATTCTTACTTTAACATAAAATAGTGAAAAAAAATGTGTTTGTATTATTTTACATGACTTAAAAAACTGTAAATTGGAAACAAGCAAATAAAAACAGTTTGAACTGAGCGAGGTATTAGTAATTATACTAATGATAGTACAACCTCTACTACCACTAAGAAGAATCAGAAGAAGAAGCAAAGGGGGAAGAAGAGGAAAAATATGATTTAAACAATTTATTTATGTTGTAGTACATGATTTTTAGATTTTATGTTCGTGGCTCTCATCTTAGACCAACATAGAACAGGTTTCAAGCAAAGTTTGCTTTAAAACTATATTTTGTAAAAAGTTTAAAACACATTAGAAGTTAATCAAAAATAGCACTGTTCAAGGAAAAAAACATCTTCAGAAACACTTTAGAGAGCTACTGGCAGTGTGAACAATGCTGCTCATATGGACCTACCGGATTTAAGACAAATTATTGATTTCTAGAGAAGAATATGAACAAAAGTCCAAACAGCCACTCATCTCATCCTGTATCTGTGTGTTTCAGCTCAGTAGCTCAACAGCTTAAAGCAGGTAAAGGGGGGGGGCATTATCAGTCGCCATCAATAAACACATTAAGGCCATTCATGGAGGTATAGCTTGTAATTCTTTGTGTCTATTTTTCAATTGTGACACATTGCTCACCCTCTCTCCTCATTAAGCTCCCACATGTGGAACACAAGATAGAGAAAAACAGTCTAGAAGCTTTAGTGTGTACGAGGTGACACTAAAAATGGGAAAAGTAAAAGCAATAGCAGCCTGAGACTAATGGAACAAGTGGAAAACCCAAATGAATCTCTAGCCTTATCCTCTCTTACAAACTCCTTACGCCTCTCTTGCTTTATAATTTGTTCACCCATGTACTTTGTCACTGGTGTTAGAAATGTTTGAACATTTGTTTTTTTGTTTTAATTTTCCAAAATTATTTCTGTGTAATTTGTATTTAGAAATGAAACCACAGCTGTAATCCACTGAAATTCAGTTCTTGCAGCATTAGCCGAACAGGTTGATGCTGTTGTTTTTCTTGGTAGGATTGTCTCGCTTTTACAGACATGAACTGATACTTTGCTTCAAGTCCTCTTTTTCCACAAGTCCACTGCGGAGGTCTCACTCTAGATGATGTCGAGGCACTCTCAACAAGAACTCATGCTCCTAAAGACCTCAAAATAAGTTTGCATTACTGATTACAATTTTATACAAAGCAAAAACAAAATTATCCGAATGGGAAATACCACAGATGGTGGTGAGAATGATTACATCGCAAAATTTCATCTGATCTTAGCGATTGGGATGAGAATGTCTAGTCCCAAAGTACTCAATGAACATGTTTGTCTCTATTGTCTTTGACACATGCACCCACACTTACAAACACACACACACACACATAGATGCATCCTTAATTCTGCTCAAGCATAGCAGAGGTACTGTATTATTATTGTTTCTGTTAAACTGAAAGTTTTTATTTTTTTACATGGAAAGCTTTGGAGACAGAAATATATACATCTAACAAATTCTGACCTTAAAAGACAGAAAAACTTTAAGATTGACGTAGACACACTGTGAGAGGATGGGAGTGATAGAGATGAGGGGAAAGAGAGAGAGATATTGGGAAAATAAGAGTCAATGGATAGAGTGAGGGAGAAACAGAGAGAGGTTGTTGTGAAGGGCTGCTTGATACAGATTGTGAAATTGATGTATGACAGAACAGATTGGTGTTGCCTCTCAGATACATCTGAATTGAACATTGTCAGGAGGAGGCAGATTACACCAGAGACTGTGCTGCATCCAGCCTCCTGCACTAAATGAAGACGTGTTTACTTTCAGTTGGGGAAATGAGAGGGGGACGCGCACGTGTGGTGTGTGTCTGTGTCTGTGTGTGTCTGTGTGTGTGAGAGTATTGGCTGAATCTGCGCTAACAACCATGACAAGGTCTGAGAATACAGGAGGCATCACATTTCACTATGCCACACATTATGCAGTAAACAGCCCGACAAGATTGTGTGCTGTATCTTCCTAGAGACAAAATCATACAGATGTCAGAGTTAAACTGTGGTTTTTGACAGGGTCTTACAACTCTCTCCTTCATCTGAGTTAATGGTAAAATAAAGAAATGAAGAATCAAACATTAT
>JAPZDV010000001.1:8151776-8162058 GCA_029814665.1 Acanthurus lineatus
CTTCTCCTATTGCTTCATTCAAGAACATGCAGGATTTGGCTCACACATAGAAACTTTTTTGAGGATAGACTGAGCTTGAAATCCAACAGAATATAACTGAGGTGGTTACAGGTTGGGCCTCTTATAATGACCATATGCTTTGGATAAAAGTAGGATGTAATGGAAGGAGTAGACATAATCTTTAATCATCTCATATTTATGGTTGAGCATCTGAATTTTTTTAAAATTGTAATACTCAAGCTCATAGGCATCTAAATGCCTTTAACTGCATTTCCATCTCCCAGTCAGTCTCATCAGTTTTCCTGGTTCCTTTACATGCAGGTCTTGTTGTGTGTGCTCAGCAGCACTGTTCATGTTCTTGTTGAACATAATGGCAAACAAATCTTTGACCACTCTTGAGATGAGCTCCCTTTTTTCATGTAACGAGCGAGTCCAAATCACACAAGGTATGCTGTCTTGTCCTTTGCACAGGTGAGTGTTTTTGCACTTTCAGAATCAGAAAACATTTCCCTAAAGGCAGAGTGGATGTCGTCATTTGAAGTTTCTGATTGGTATGCTAAACTAAAAGCATTTCTGACTGATGAAGTGTTGAATGTTGTTTTTGCAGCACAGAAATATCAAGTAAGTACAGCAAAACTTCTCACTTCTTTCATGTGAGAACCAAGTGCTTTACAACCCATATTGTCCCGAAGTTGAATGTTTCATGACAAAGTGATGTTGCACTTTGTACAAATCAATGGATGGTTTCAGTCAGCCTCGATATTTTGTCCACCAATCACTCCTCATTAAATTTGCTAAATGGTTTGACGTGCGTGTCTTGCTCACAGCTCCGTGTTCTTGGTTTCCTTTACCTCCATCTTACCCCTTTTTCTTCTCCTGCTGCTGCTCCTTTTTTCTTACTACAGCAGCCCTCAGATCAGGAGCTGGATAAACACATTCTTCTACACAGTCGGGAAGAACAAGTTACCTGTTAAAGAATTAATTAATTAAATTCCAAAAAAAAAAAAACAAGTTTAATTGTACAGTCAGTTAAAGGTGTTGAGAAAAAAAATGTAAATGAGCCAGAGTTACTCATTAAATGTCTGTAACTACATCTTTATCTGAATGTTTTGTTTTTGTTCTCACAGAAGCTGGCGTGTAGAATATAACACTCATTCTGCTATTTGCCTTCTTTTTGCGTAGTACCAGACAATGCGGGTCAGCAGAAACATGAGTGCAGCACCATCAAGAATAAGATGCTCACAAGGATCTGTCTGTACATCTGGACAAGCTCCTTTCGTTGAGCAGTATGCCCTTAGATTTTAAACATCATCTTTGATTGATCCTCTTGTTTGTACTCGCACGACAGATACATCTGCTGTCCCATGTTCATGCAGGTTGCACTGAGTGTGCAGCAGGCACTGTAGTGCATTAAAACGAAAGGGACTTGCACATATGGTTCCATTTCTCAGACAGGATGGGCCTCTTTTCAGTGTCTCTGCTCACTGGGGTAAGTTGGGACAGGTGAGATGGTGGTGTGACTGTCAGCTGTGTTAAACCTGACCCTATCTGGATGATACGCATCTGCTCTTTTCCATGTTCCATGATGAAACAGGGAGTGAGGTGGGTGAGGTGGGCAGGGTTTCTGCTGCATGTCTTTTAACCCCTGTGAGGTTAGGCCATGTTTATCCCAGGTGTGTGTTCACTGTTATTTTATATAGCAAACTACTAGCAACAACTGGCGACTATCAAATACAATTAATAATTCATAAACTCCATTTAAGGCCACCAGATATTAGAGCTGATGTGATCAGAGGTGTGGAGCGGTGACCAATGGACAGCCTCTGACTGACAGCCATTTGTAGAAGTTGATGGCTCGGTGAGTTGTGGCTCTTGATATGCACTTTCAATGTTTTTGAACTCGACTGACAATCATTTTGGGATGTCATCCACCCTCTGTCTAACTCCTAACTCCTCTGTCACTCACACTGGCCACTGTGGACTGTCAAATTAATAAAGGATGTTTTGAAAAATAGCTAATTTTCTGACAGTGTGTTCTTTTGATCACAGTGTTGTCTCATTTGTGGACTTGAACATGCTTTTCCCAAAGCTAAAACCCGAATAACTCAGATCCTTAATGATCAAACAAAGAAAAAAATAAACCAAATATATTCTGAGAGATGTCAAAAAAAAGGAAAGATTAAAAGTCATACAACGAAAGCCAGGATTTCATCTCCTGTCCTGTCTGTTGATTCGACAGACACACACTCTGTGGACGGCACTGACGAGGATGTGTGGAGGCAGAGAGGACGGATGGTTTAAGGCAAGCTCCTTCAGGCAACATCACACTCCGAAGTGAACTGAATGCTCAACTCCAGACTATGGCATCCTTCATTAGACAATCATCACAGCCTTTAAATATTAGGTTAGCAAAAAGCAGAGCATGGACATGATGAACACCTGCTTGTTCACACTACTAGCAGCTCAGCTGACGGTTTGCTCCATGCTCATTTGATCAGTGCTGGGGAATACATTAAATGCTCTATGTAATGGTCTAATAGAGCTATAAAGATTTAACAGATTTTTTTAATCAGTTAAAGAAACAGAGTGAGTTTTCTTTTTTTAAAAAAACCAAAAGTGGGACAAGAAAAGCATTTTTTAATCAAGAGATAAACTACATTTTTTTTCAGCTAATGATCAAACAATAACATACCAGACCAAAAAAAATACACCAGTAGATCCAAAATCATTATCCTGCATTTTATGCAGAGTTTCTCCAGACACTATGTTTAACACTGAGGAAAGGCTAATCAAGACGGCCATCCTTTAATCTGTAGTGCTCAGCTTCTTTCTCCGTACGCAGCCCCACATTTGATTGTAAAGACAAAAAAAGAAATGAAGAAGTGTGGAGTGTTGTCAATTCCCGGCCTCTTCTGAAGGAGAAGGATTGGTGCCGAGAGTTGTCTGGTGAGGGTCTCTCCTGCCCCCTGCTGGATAAAATGTAGTTTTTTTTCAGAGTACTGAGGTCCAACAGTCCCTGGCAGCAAAGGTGCACATAAACTATTGTAATTGTAGAGACTATTTAACTTAAACCTTGTGGCATCCTGGTGTTTAGAGCACTTATTCCTGATAAACAATAATAAAGACCACATTTGATTTGTAGGTTTAAATTAAACCCATTTGAGAGAAAAAAGACTTTACTTAGCCTTACTTGCATAATCCTTTTTTAAGGAAGTGTTCTTAAAAGGAAGTGTTCCTAAGACATAGATATAAAGAAGGAAAATGCTCGGAGAAAGAGATGAATGCATAAGCTAAGTGCGAAAAAATACCTGTTCTCCCCTGTCCAGTTATTTGATCTGGCTAAAGCATATTCTCAAAGCCCAACTAACCTCCTCACAGACCGGCTCTGATGATTAGAAGAATGAATTAGATAAGGAATATAAACAGCCTCTCAGTCTCCATGTGTCTCTGCTATCCTCTCTCTTTCACTCTCTCTCCTCCTGCCTCTTGCTTTGTCTTCATAACCACGGGCGATGACTGAATAATTCTGTTTGAGATTTGTAAAAGTGAGGGAGAGAAAGACATCTTGACGTGCTGAATGTGAAAAACAGTGATCGTTGAGAGGTGAGATATATCTACTCTGCCAGAGGTTGTGCCACAGATCCACAGTCGAGACATTATTTTGGCAGCATTTGAAAGGCACAAAGGAGGGTGAGCTGCGACATTTGTATTATAAGATTTGTGCAGTTTAAAAACCTGAGTTGGACAAATAGTAATAAGCAAAGCAAGAAAGAGCAACACAAAGACAGACATGAAGTGAGCTGAAGTTTAAATGAATAAATGCTGGAAAAGAACATCACCTGACTAAATTGTTTTTAACCTCTGAAGACATGTAAGAGTCAGGAGGAAGTCATGCATAACAAGAGGTGATGCAGTGAAGAGAATATATTTGATATTTATGATATGAAACACTTGCCTACTTCACAACCATTGAGCAACAACCCCTCTGCTAAACTCTCACACTTAATACAGCGCATGTTTCCTCATAGATGCATTGATTTTTCAACAATTCATTGTATATACATTGTGTTATTACCTAAAATAAATTATATGGGCTTATATAGTGCTTTTCTATTTTATCGAAGCACCTATATGTCAAAATTCACTGATGTACACACTAAAGACAGGGGCCTCAATGCAAAGTACCAACCTGACCATCAGGAACAGAGACACACCAGTGCCACAGGTTTAGTTTCCTGCCCAAACACCAGCTTCCTGATATGACCTGCTCCACCTTCTGAGCCAAAGCTGCCCCTGTCTTGATAGTATGCTTCATTGTCAGCAGTCAGTAGTAAAGGTCCAGCATTCCTGCACAGTAATCACATTCCTTTCAAATATGAAAGAGATTCACAGGAGACAGCACATGCATTTAATCCTGCATTTAACCCTGCTGATGTAAAACCCGACATTTTATACTGTAGCTTTTTCACCTCAAAATTGAACACTTTCAAGTTCAAGTGGAGAAACACGAGGTGGCTTCTATTGTGAGGCAGTCGCATCATCACATCTTTTTCACCAAGGTTAGTGCTGACAGTGATCATTCATCATAATGTATCTACACAGGAAGACATGGTAATTTTCTGAATTGCCATGTACTACAGAACTGTGGGACCTTTTGTATCAAATTACACTTGCTGCGAACTACCAGGGCGAACTTTAAAAAGGAACTTAACAGCAGCTAATAAAAGACAGTTTGCGTTCCTCCAGTAGGCTTAAAGGAACAATGTGTAAAAAATAAAGGTGCAGTATTTTACCTGAGTAACCCCTGACTGTTCTCTTTGTACTCTTTGCAGCAGGGGGTGTTGGGTTTTACACAACAGGCTCAGCAGCCCCCAGCAGACACACTAGACTGGATTTGAACAAGGCCTCCAGGACTGTCTGAGACCACTTTCACATCATTTAGTGCAACTTAGTATAGTAATTTAAAGCAGCTTTGACTAGGACTCAGTGGGGACTAAGGGAAATGCGTTTTAGGATAAATTAATAAGGTAATGAAGCTCTGGACAGGACTGACTAGCGTTGGCTGACTGGCACGCTGACTTCAGGAGATCCTCTTTTTCATAAATTTGACATAATGTCAAAACTCTTACCCCTTCACATTATACTGAAAACAAAAAAACTTGGCCATATTTCACATGTTACTCTTTAAGCTTCTCAGATTGATGTTTAACTTCTTCAGTGATATAACTGTACTTAACCATCACTATTGGTTATGATCAAAGGCATAAATATTGAATTTGTCCATTGTTCCATGTACAACTAAGGACAGTAAAATAATGTTTCAGGCTGCTTTTAAGTAGCTTTTTAAATCTAAACTTTTTCAAGCCTTCCTCTTATCTACCTTTCTACAGCACTGTAATTTGAGTTACTGTTAATAGGCTACATTGATATGATGTGGTTATATAAAGAGAGGCTCAGAGTTTCACTAATGTAAAAGTAAAAGTAAATGACTCTACTGTGAAACATGTGGGTGCTATAGCTTGTGGGGAATACAATGGTGAACATAAAATCTCTTTCCTTACTGTTTTCTAGTTTGTATGCAAATAAGTGTAAAAACTGACTCCTGAATCCCATCATTTCGCTGCGACTTTAGGTTTTACTTGTTTTATTTAGATTCTGCCACTTTCTCAACCCTTCAACCAGGGAGCTGGCTCTCCTATTAGATATTAGCTTACTTGGAGGCACAAATGAAGACAGACAGACGGACAGAAATGATAGAGTGAAGTGAGTTTGGCCAGAGTTGTGCAGGAATTCAAGCTTGTGAATGGAAATGTAAAGATGAAGAATGAGTTTTATTTATTTTCTGCTTAATTAATTTAGACAGTTTGACACTTAAAAAACCTATAATCCTTGCTCATGAAGAAACAAAGTCACAGTAATAGTAATAGTAAGATTACTTTTCAGCTTCAAGACCTGTTTTCCTCTGTTCATTGCACTGAGGTCTCCTGGCGAGGGTCAAGAGGAACAAGCATTTCCTCAGGGGGATTTCTGAAAAAGGGAGACATTTTTATTCATGGTATAGCGGAGGAAGTTGTGGTGACATTAGAAGTACTGTTGGCTGTGTGGATGGGCGGAGGGATGAGGTGGAGAGTCAGGGCATATCCTCATTATTCCTCCACTCGCCTCTGATCCCTTGTTATCCCAACACTCATCGCTCATCTGTCACCCAAGGGAATGAAAGGAATATCTTTCACATTTGCTTAATTCCCTCAACGTGCTTCCCACCGCACCTTCAGGCAATTCCATTTTTTGTTGTTGCATTTAAAAATGGTCCTGTGGTCTTCTGTAGCTCAGGGGAAAGATTGTGGTATAAATATTGTGAGGGTGGGGGGCTTGATTCCCACTGGGGCCAACCATACTATAAATATGAGGTCAACACAGCAAGTGTAAAGACAGCATTACAGTAGGTTAAGGTTTAGATGGTCGTTAAGGCAGTGCAGTCTTTGGGATTATCATCACATGTTTCGGTGAAACATACAAATTGTATCTCAGGCTAATAAATTCAGATAAAAGTAGGATTTATTTATTTCTAACAGCTTTGTAGTGCTTTTTACAATGATAGATGTTATGGCCACCTGAGCTTTTTGTCAATTTCTTTCAAATCGTAAGTGACACTTATACACAAGCAAATAAAACATAAGTGTGAACAGGTTGACTTGTTCTCTCCTAAAACAGACACATCAGATCAGAGATCAGTGTTGTTTGTGTTCTTCCTCATTACGCTGTTTATGGTAACTGGCTGTTGACAATATCTACCAGATGCAGTGTTTCACAGCAGGAACTGGGACAGAAACCAAACCATCAACAGAGTGTTAAAACCACATCCACGGCTGTGATGCGAGGTTTTCTTCTGTCGGAGGCTGAATCATAATCACCAGTGTTGCATCTCAAAACAGGAGCACTAAATGCTGCAATTATGGGGAACATCTGTTAGCAAAATCATTTGTGGTGCAATGGAAGTTTGACATGCTGCCAGAACGAGGCTGCGAAGATGTTGTTAATAATCTGCTGAAAGACTTATGTAACTTACAGCATTTTTTCTTCGCTGCTGATCATTTGTTTGCACACAAGATAAACCATTTCTTAACCATTTCTCTGTGCATGTCTTTAGAAGTCATCAAAAGGAAAAGCTTTGCAAAAAAAAAAAACTGCAATGGGGTTAGGGTTAGGGTTGCATGCTCTGCTAACCAGCCTACGTTCATATGTAACCTGCATTTTTTGAAGTATCACATTCACACATCACCACAATGTAAAAGCCGGTCATTGATGCTGTTATATCACACTGGTTTTAATTGCTTCCCCTCTTTTATTTAACTTGGGAAAGTGAAACTTTTGCAACCACAGTCAAACTTGTTAGCCGAGGGTTACTTCTGACAGACACTTTAGTTTGTCCTGATCCTTAAAAACTTTTCTCTTGCAATGTTAAAATGTAACATGTAATTTTAGGACATAATAAAAAAGCAAATGTGATACCTCTCTGTCTTGTTTTCAGATTCTATTAGAATGGTGTTGAAGAAAAATGTAGGATCAGACTTATAATGGGTCTAACTGGCTTCCAGTATTTTTAGCATTACGTTTTACACATTTCAATGAGTTTCTTTTTTAATATGTGACAGCTGGAAAAAGCCTTTTTAAGTAACTAATGAGGCTAACATGATCAGGTTGGCCACTATTTTCATTGTAAACTCTATCATGCCAATAGAAAGCTTGACAGGTGTATCAATGAGAAGCAATTTGTTAGTTTAAAATTGTTGCGCATCATGTGTAAGCATGTTAACTTAAGGACGACTGTACTAACTACATTAACTGTTTAAATGAAATAATTTAACACAATTTACTTCAAAAACTCCTAATAAACAAACTACAAAAATCTGCAGATTAACTATATTTTGGGTGACTGTTACAGCATTATCAGATCATTTTAAAATAACAAAATTACTATTAAGTATGACAACTTCTGTTCAATAAAACTATTTTGTCAGTTGTGTTGTTTTTTTTTCAAAATCATATAGTGTCCAGTTTTTCTGTTGGCCTGAGGAGGGAGAAGACAGGCATGCACAACCTTTGTGACACATGATGACGCCGGCTACATTATGAAAATTTGAACAGGAGGCAGTGGAGGGTTCACACTCTCCCCACAGTTCAACCACCCACTGTGGAGTCACTCCGACCAGGAAGTGGGAGTAGCTGGTGCAGCAAAAGGCCATCATTATAAAAAAGTGTATAACAAACTGGAAAAAATGGCCCACAGACACTGAAATTTGGCCAGAAATTGAGTTATATAGCTTCTATTGACATTAAGAAAGTAAAACAAAGAAAGTTTGGAAGCACTGAAGACCTGATGAAATCAAAAGGACTCAATACAGTGCAGCTGTGTGGTCAGGTGGAGTCATTACCTTGTTCTCAGCATACCAACAGACACACAGACATACAGGCAGAAAGACAGACAAAGTGAGCCTGGCTGTGAAATGAGCCTGATGTCCCTAAATGCAAATATGTAGTGTCTGCAAGAAGGAGAAATGCATTTTAACACCATGCGATTATGTAACTTTTTTCACATCATTACGTGAAAAAAAAAAAATTCACTGCTCCATCTCAGTATCAGATGAGTTATTTCTCCTCGGAAGACATTAAAAAAGGTCTCTTACTGACATAGAAGCCTATTTTACTTCCACACCTCAGTGTTTAATCTGAAAATCAAACATTTAATGAAGTCAAATGTTTGTTTTGCTGTCGGGCGTCTAATCTGACTGGCAGATATAATCTTCACCTTTTTTTCTGTTTACAACGTGGAAGCTGCACCTTCTGAGTTTCTGCTCACTTCACAGAATTTTCTGAGGGTGTTGAAGCAGCAGACTGGAGGCCGGTCATGTTTTTGAAGCAGAGCCTTTTTCCTCTGAGGTTCTTGTGCTGGATACAGCTTTGTGTCACAGTCACAGTCAATACACACTGCTCTCCATCTCCATCATCATATCTCCACAGGGACTCGGTGGGAAGAAGAGAGAGACACACTGTTCGACCCTGCATGTGTGTGCGTGTGTGTGTGTGTATGTGTGTGTGTGAGTTTTTATGAATGTTGCCGCCTTTGTGTCAAAGAAACCTAAAAGAAATGTGCATGTTGTTTGTGCGTGTGTGAAAGAAAGCATGTTTGTCTTTCTGTATGTGTGTTTGCATGCTTGTGAATCTTTTTGCATGCAGAGGAATGTGCGTGTGTGTGTGTGTGTGTGGCAGTGTGTGTGTGTGTATTTGTTTGAGCCTCCCTACCCTCTGTGGTATTCTCCTCCTCTCTAACCGTCATCCCTCTGTCTGCTATCTGTCCAAGCTTAAAGCGCCAGTTGTTTTCTGAGGGGCCTCTGGGAGAAAAAGAAACAACTGGGCGATTACACTTCTTCTTTTATCCTCACAAAGATGTTCTGCTCCTCCCTGTCTTGCTTTTCTTCCAGGAGGTCTTTGCTGTGAGGCTTTTCCCTCTCTGCTTTTCTGAGATTTTATTTATCCATGTATCATCTCAGTTTTTCTCTCTCACACATCTCCTCTCTCTCTCTCTCTCTCTCTCTCTCTCTCTCTCTCTCTCTCTCTCTCTGTCAACTGATAATGTTGACTAGACTTTACCGCTCAGTAAAGAGGCTTTTCCCCCTTTCTTTCCTCTCTTCATCTCTGAACCTCTGTTTTTAATTTTTTTTTTTCCAGCCGAAAACATTCAAATTTGTTTTTTAGGGGAAGATTCTGTCTGCAAGGCTGACTCGCTTCATTTAGAGCTCTAAAACCAGCTGGAGTTGGAGGCAGGCTTTCAGAAACCTTCAGAGCTGCTTGTTGCAGGAATCCCCAGTGTGTTCAGAAAAAGACATCTTACTGTTTGTCTAACTGGCAGGCATAAAGAAATACAGCAAAACTGAAACAGGCCTTTTTAGTATCCTGAAATCAGCAGTTTTGTTTCATTCATGTCTTGTGTTTAGTGCTGTCTCATGTATGCAGCCAACATCATCTACTCATGAAACCATCGCTACATTATTTAACAAGAGATTCCAGTCTCACATGCATATGTATGTGCAACCATGTGTATTAATTCAATTGAGAGAACGTGTGTGTACAACAGAGCACCAGCATTGAATATGCATGTGTGATCTCTGTCTTGCTCCTTCCTGCTCACCCTCGCTCATCAGTCAAGTTTACATTTAAACCCACTCTCTCTACCCCCCCCCCCCCCCCAACACACACACAAAAACACAAACACACACAAACA
>JAPZDV010000001.1:8162158-8175734 GCA_029814665.1 Acanthurus lineatus
CCCCCCCCCCCACACACACACACACACACACACAAAAACCCCAAACAAACACAAACACACACACAAACAAGCATTTTTTTTCTCTCTCCTGATTTACTCTGTTCATTACTATTCTACTCAATTTTTCCAACTGATGGCCTGCTGCGTTTTACATTTTGGCTCAGATCATTCTGATTATGAATAAGCAGAGGCGGCCAATCACAGCACATCCATTTACATCAGAGTTAAATGCCACACACGCACTAAGGCAGGCCCATCAGTCCTCTGCAACATGTTTAGACCACATGAATTCAATCATATTCATGGACGGACAAACATGCAACAGTATCATTGGACTGACTATGATCTGAGTGTCTGGTACAGTTGTTCAGTACATAAACTACTTAATATATTCTATCACCTGTTTCACTGACTGGGTCAGTATTTTTTTAACATTATTTATGACATTTTTTTTATCAATGCAACAATACAGGAGAACTAATATTTTAATTAAATTAAAACTGAAATGTATTTATACACCTCTTCATCAGTAGTGTGACTCTGCTGATGTACATTATGGGTGTGAGCTTTGCACTGGGCCAGACTTGATGTTTTTCTCCCCATGGCAGAATGATAATTGCTGCAGTGAGACCTTTGTCTGTCATTGACGCAGGGCTGTGATAGATAGGGCTGGATACACGAGATATCAGCAGTAAACAAATAGATCAATGAAATGAAACCATTTTGGACTAACATCACTTTCTGAGTTTGATTATCTGTTATAGGCCAATAACCATTTCTGATATTACACAAGTGGCTGAATTGCTCTCCATTTCCTCTGCTCGGTAGTGTGATCAAATTAGAGTGAGTTGATAGCAGAGGCTTGTATTGTGTGGTACTGGCACCCTGCTGCTGCCCATTCAAAATACTGAACAACAAGGTGGCAGGCGGAGCAGTAACTGCTCACTCTCTGAAAGCACCATTAGCAAATTTTAAAAAAGAGGGAACTAACTAAATATTCACTGAGATGCTTAACCTCACTTAAAATACAAATGAAAAAAATTAAATCACCATTCCTAATTTTCTCTTCAATCAGGGCGAAAATCACTATGTGCTGTTTAAAGAATGTGACATTTTGACTTCTGAATACTATTGACACATTGTTGGAGAAAAAATGACACTAAAAAAATCTCTGGATGCCATTAAAAAAGAGATTTTGGTGCACTGTGAGAATGCAATTTATAATCCAACTCATCCATGTTTCAGTGCAGAGTCACAGCTCAGCTCAAGTTCAGCCAGCTTTTATAAAGTTCACTCCACCTCCACTCAGCTCCAGCAAGATTGGCATAGTTTTGTTTCTCTTCACTCCAACTAGTTCTCAAGGATGTTTCTTTGCCTCTTTAGCTTAAACTGCAGTATAAATGAGTTATTACACATTTAAAATGGATGTCTGTCTCTGTTTTGGTTCAGCCACACATGTTAATTTCCAAAGTCATTTATCTGCTGTTCAATTAATTTACTCAGTTATTCAAAGCTTTTGTCTTTATAACAAACCTAAAATGCTTTGAGAGTTTTGGTAATAATCAGATCTGTTGGTTGTCAGTCTTATTTAGTTTCATTCTACCTTTCTCATGTCTCTAACTTGTTATATATATACATTTTGTGCTTCATGGTGCCTTCAAGTCAGTGACAAGTGAACCACTGTTGAAGATGATGAGGTGCAGTTTCATAGCACACACTGTACACACCCTTTCAAATAATAGCTGAAAAAACAGATGAGTGGAGTGTTTTGATAGAAAACAAAAGGCGGAATAGTGTGACAGCAGCTCAGCACCATGTCCAGCCTTTGGCAAACCTCCGAAACAGCACCTACAGCAGATCAGGGGAACAGCTCTGACCTTTAAAACAAGCCGGCAAGAGTAACAACCAGCTGACTGCCTAATGGTGTGCAGCTTGATTTATTTATTTTTATAGAACAGGTTTATACATTTACACTGTGTATTCTTTAAGACGTTGTAAAAACCGACTCCTGTTGTATGCAAGTGACCTGAATTGATCCACCATAAACTCATCACACTAATTAAAATGAACAGCTGGAAAAATACATGTAAAATAAGAGGAAACAGTCCCAGCTGCTGCAGGTGTAAGGTGACACAGCGTCCTCGAGAAACGAGTCCTGGATCTGCTCCACAAACACCTAATGGGAGGCTGATTTAAGCGGCTCCCTTGGCAGTGATAATGTTCCCGTGAATTCACACCTCGAAATAAGACGACCCACAAAGCAAATGACTTATGATTAGTTACAGGTGTTTTCAGTCGCTGTCCAGGGATTTGATGCTGGCGACAGACTGTTTGGGCAATATTACTGAGGTCGTTTCACACTAAAGGAAAAACACTGAGCATGTGTCTGGGGAAATTAGTCAGAATGGAGGTAATCTAAATGAGGGAGTAGCTGAATATACAGATGCATAAATGGATCAAAAGACAGTCTCGCATAGAAAACAAGACAGTTTAGGAGCTTAAAAAGAGTTTTTTTACTGTGTCAGAGAATCATACAGCAGGTTTCTAATAATCATCTTACCTGTATTTTCTCTCTCTCCATCTCATGTATCTCTTCTTTCTTTTCCAGTCAGACACACACTCTGCCTCTTATCTCTTCCTCCGTCACAGATATGTCTTCCTCTCTTTACTCTCTTTCCCTCCACACCTCTCTCACTCCTCTTTTTGTAAATTCAGTATTCTCACACTGTGTCAAGTGGAAGGTAGGGGACACCCAGGTGTAAATTGCTCAGCTTGCAACGGCTGGAGAAAAGCAGAAAGCAATTTCCACACCATTTCTTGGTAGGGTCCATCGCCACTGTTGTCAAGTCCTGTAGGGACCCCGAACGAAAAGAGAAACCACCACAAAACTGCCATCCAGTCAGCAAGGAGGAGATTACGAGAGAAAAGAGCAGCGAGAGGGAAAGAGAGAGACGTTATCGTGGCTTACACTTGACTAGCAGTCAGAGCCACCCAGATTACTGTTATTACCACAGATTTTAAACAACTGGATCCACACTGTGTCCAACAATAAAAAGCGTAAACCCCACTGTTTAAGGGTGTTTCCGCATCCCTGAGTCAATAATACGATTCCTAATATGGATGTGATTGTGTCCACCAGCCTAAACAAGGTGTCTGAGGCTACAGACGTGCTCTCATGGTGTTATCAGTGATGTTTCATGGCCACAGGCAAGTGTTGTACCCAGCAGCTGAGACAAAATGAAAAGCCCTGAACAGTAATAATGTTTAGTATCATGCCTGAGAAATTACAAGGTGGTCAAGAGGTGAAGATTAGCATGAACCTTCTCAACTGAATTTACATTTAAATATCTGTAATGTTCAGTTCCATGTGAATCTTTTATAAAATACTCATTGCACTCTTTAAAGACAAAACATCTTTCATGTGTTTTTGAACAGGGAAAGGGTGAGAGCGTTTGCTGCAAAACCCTGGATTCAGTCACAATATTAAAGGCCAGTGTTTTTGCAGCTGGAGAACATCCTAGCTGCCTGCAGTGTGTGTTTATGTGACAGCTATCAGCCACTGTGACCCTGGTTCAAGTTAGGCAAGGTTCTTCAGTTGCATTTCATATTCAAACTCTCTGGTCCCTCATTTTCTGACTTCCTCTATTATATGCCTTCTAATAAAAGCATAATTTGCCGGTCGACATAAATTTTCAGTTGATAATTAAAATGGAAATATAAATTAATGGGTCAGTCACAGGATGTGACCCCACAAAGATTTCTTAATTTGTCAAACTTTTGGTAATTCTGAGGGGCATTGGGCTGTATCTACTAACATTTACTGTTTATTTTTATGTTATTGTCCAATGTCATCAAAATATATGTTTCTGAGGTATCCTTGTTGTTATGGATATTAAGACACTGACTATTATTACAACATTGTCAGTTCAAGTTTGTCTTATTACATTTGTTGTACTACTTTTCCCTTGTTTCTTCTTTGCTTGTTTGCTTGTCTTTTGTCTTTGTTTATTGTATTGCCTCCAATAAAGACAAATGACTTCAAATTTAGATAACATTTTTATTAACATAATTAGAGAACAATTATTTATCTGCAAACTCTTACTCATAAATCTGCTCCTTACAACCAAAAACATATCATCTTGCAGTTTTTGGGAATCTAAGGTACCCTGGTTAAAGTTAGGAAAAGATTTTGTTTTTTTCTCAACATTTTTTCTCCATATTGAGAATTAAAACCCAACTAAATCTAGAGGTTATAGGCTTTGACTTTTTCAGTTTTTTTCTAAATAATGATCAGTCCTTGATCTTACCACAGTAGTTTCAGCATAATGTAGGTGCAATTTTGGGGACATACAAACAGAATCTTGAATGTTTTTAACTAGCTAGAAGCATCGATTTGCCCTAAATGCTGGCAAGTGCTTCTCATCTAAAATGATGGCTAATAAAATTAATTGCTCTCAGATGAACATGGTGCTTGGATACTTTTAGTATCATCTTACGATGGTAATGTTGCTTATTTGTACCTGCACTGTGCACAGAGACACATGGTGCTTTTATGCAAGCTAGTTCTCCAAAAGCCAGTTCTAAAAATACAGCCAAAATCATAGTTATATTTCTGATTAGTTAGACTAATTAAGGCTAATCCCTCATGAGCCAACATGGAAAACCCCTAAAACAACAAAACCACCACCCAGGGACCAATTGAGCCCAATTGTTCCCCTGGTGGGAGGTGCAAATCTGGTAAGGTGATATTAAATTACCACTTTGCCAGATTTGCACGTCAGAGAACACAAGAAATTAATTTTACTGTTACATGAAGTTATTCTTTTTGAATACAAGTGCAGATAAATACACATGCACTGCAAATGGAGACATCTCAAACAACTTAGCAGATACTGAATATTTCTACTTGGAATATTCTGTCACTAAAGATGTAACTCTTGGCTTCATGTGTTACCATTTCTTTCATGTTTCATAAAGCTTTTTCAGGTTGTTATCTGGTTATTCCACACAGAAATTGGTTGTTATTTTTAGCTACCTCTGCATTTCTGTCTGCACTTATGTCCTGTCTAACAACATTGTTATTACTGCAGTCATTAATACTTGGAAATCCCCAGATGTGTTATGATATTTAAAAGTGACTTTAAAATGTCCCATGTATGCACGTAGTCTTGGGTAATCAATCATGTATTTACAACAAACTGCGTAGCTTCACCAACAGCAAAGCTACCTACTCCACCCCAACCCCACTCCCCATCCCAAACATCCCCCATTTAGCGAGCATTTAGCGTGCTATTTTGTAGGATAAAGGTTTACACAGTTTATATTCTATTTCAGCTTAAAGTAATTTAGTCATCTCTCTCTCTCTCTCTGTGGATGCTTTGTAGCTGCTTCACAAATCTTTAAGTAACCACAGCTGTCAGCACCATGGAGCTCTATTGGAGGACCACACAAAGGCCATTTACACAAGATAGCAGTTCTCACAGCAGTTCTCACAGCAGCGTAATTTAGGGTCTTAGTTTAACCTTCCTGTGGCCCACCTTTTCCTTTGATATAATCTTTAAGAAATATTGTTTTGACAGCGAAGAAACATTTACACTATATCACCCTGAAGGCTTTTAAATAAGGACAACAGGTCTGAAAAAAGACAATATTGTTTATTTATGGGATGTGCCTTCTTGCAGAGCCGCTGTGCGGTTCAACGGACTAATAATTCAGTTAGTCCATTAGGCTTCTGCACATATTTAAAAACATCCAGGCCGGTATATTTGGCTATAATTCAGTACAAGCCGAGCTGATCTATTAAGATGTATAACACTCACCGTAGACCTACGGCGGGATGGGGAGGTCAGGAAAAAGTGAAGGCCTCACCTCAAGCTGCTGCCTGACATCCAAATCAGCCTTTCAACATCACTCAGGGAGATTAAAAAAGTAGGGAATGGAAAGGATGAGTGCGGCAGTGAGGCAGGTAACTTCGCTCCTCACAGGAGAAGCAATCGAGGTGCTCCTGCTTGACTGTTTGCTTGATTGGAGACATCTTGTTCCATTATGCATTTTCCCTTTTATATTGCATTTTCTCCAAGGAGATTTGAAACGTTTCTAATAGCTTCTTAAAGGACTTGCTGTCTGGATCGCTGACTGTAAGACCCCTGATAGTCATACTCACAGTGCATGAAGAGGGATGCATTTGCTGTCTCCTCCACTTTGTCATGTGATGTATGTTTTCCCTCCAAAACCTTTCTTATGTGTCTCCCTATTATTTTTTTTCCCTACTGTATTTCTCTCATTAATTAACATTCACTTTTAGTACTTGGATTTCTTTTTTTAAGCTACTGAGTCATTCTGTTATTTCAGATTTAAAAAGAACACAGCACACAGTAATCAGAGAAAGAATAAACATATATATTTATAACTGTGTGACTCCAGTGGCACAGTGAATTGTAGCTCTCTGTGCAGCTCTTCTTGGTATATTATCACATTATTCTTAGTGAAGTACATAGTGAAGTATTACATGAAATGTGGGATGGAAAATTATTAATAGTAAGAGTCAGATGCTAAAGTATAAGCTGCAAGAGCAACACATTACGGGAGTGAGAACATATGACCATATGTTATAACATTTTTTATAAAAGTGTGTAAAGGGACTTATTAATATTATGTAAAATAATTGGTTGTAACAAGACTATATAGTATGAATAAAAAGTGTTTAATAAACATTCTATAACTTTTTCCCTGAAAAAATGCAGTGGTTATGCTTATCTTGAGAACTGTTGCTTCTTTACTGTGTTATTTTAAACCATTTGTTAAACTGGTGGGAGTCACAATCCCAAATGGTAAAAATAATAATCTGATTGATTTCTTTATCATAACACTTAAAACTAGAACCAGAGTTATAATATCCAATTTCAGCATAAAATATCTTGACAAAACAGCAGTAACTGCTCTGACCATTACTGAGGCAGGGGGGTATCCTGTTGTGGTGGAGGTTGTATGTTTTAACCCAGAAAAGTGCTCAGTATAGCCAAACTAATACTAGCACCTATAAAATACCTGAGATTTTTTTTAACAGACAAGCCATATAAGGAAAAATGTTGCATAATAAATGCATAAATTCTCTTAGGAACATTTTTAAGGATGGAGTAAAAGAACATTTTTGAGAAAGTGCGCATTTGATTACCTTTGTGAATGTGAATACTCTGTCATTAGCAAAACTGCTTAAAGAATTGGCTAAAAAAATAAAATTTGGCTTAAAAATTGTAAAATAAGAACACATGCACACTTGTATAGATACACAGATGCAGCAGTGTGGTAGAGAGGGGGTGACATAACACATCCAAGTCTTGGCCCACAGTGATGGATGAGTCTAGGCATCCCAAAGCGAGTGGAGGCGTTCCACTACATTGACAGAGAAAGACAGAGACGTGCATTTTGTGTGTAAGAGAGAGAGAGAGAGTGAGTGCAAAAAAAAGAGGAGAATGATTTTTGGCGTGTGTGGATAAGAGAAAAATGTGCGCACACCCATATGTGTGAGCGTCTTTGTTGGTGTGTGTGTGCATGTGTGAGGTGTTGATGGCTGTTGTCCAGCGAAGTAGAGCGGCGGGTGACAGTGATGGAGAGGTTCATGGGAGGAGGGAAGATGGAGATGAGTGGGGAGAGGAGAGTAGTGAGGAGTACAACTTAGTGCAGTTGGTGATAACTTGAGGAAAAAAGGGAGAAGAGAGAGAGACATCATCAGACATCATGGGGGAGAGAGGCGGGGAGGCGACTGAGGGGTCGTGACTGGTGGGAGAGTGAGAATGACTCCATCACTAGACAAAAGGAGTCAGTTGTCTTCTGCGTCCTCGAGGAACATTTCAAAGAAAAGGCAGAGTCACAAGCTCACAGCCTGGAAAGTTTGAGTCCTGCTAACAATAAATTGGATTTTCAAAAAAGGAGTGTGCTTGAATGTAGCATCATACAGACATAGAGACAGATCAGAAAGACTGTTTTGGTCAATAGATGTCATTTTTGTCAGGATTTTCATCTTTGTAACAGATTCACATATGCCCAGCTGGCCTTAGTTTGAAACAGATACAGAAATATAATTTAAACTGACAATAACAGACACAACAAGTTTTGAGTAATCTTTAGACAATCATGTGAAATGATAATTCAACAAGGAAAGTAGTTTAAAGAAAGATATAATTACAAGGAAAAAGGAATTTTTTGATGCATATAGTGAAGAAAGAAGGCAGAATGCAAAAATAGTCAGTGGGGAGTCAACTACAAGTTATTTTAGTATGTTGTTTCCCAACATATAAGTGTAATACAAGTGTGCAAAAACCCTGATTTACTGTGGCAACTATCTGAAAGTTGTTTGCAAATCTGCAACAACGTTTCTTGATGGCTGAAAAAGGGGTAATTGACTGTCTGGTGTAATGCTATGTGATGCATAAATTTACTTTTGCAACTTACATTATATTTTATTCAGTATTGTTTGTTTTAATTCAGATTCTTTTAGTCCTTAGTTATGTATTGTTTGATGAGTGGCTTTTAATATGTGTTTTCCTTTTGACAGTTCAGAATCATATTGCACAATGGGGGGTTGGCTTCATAAATGTATTACAAATAACAGTCCTTTAAAATTTCCCTTCCTTTTTTAAAAATTTTCAATATATCTTCTTTTAAATGGTAAGTTATAGCAGTTATCCCTCACTGACTGCTGCAGCATCTTTACTGAAGCCCCTGTTTCCTGATTAAACTTTCACTTCATGTATTTATCACTCTCATCAGTTACTCAAGAATTTAAAGTCCTGTATAAACAAAAATCCTAAACTATAGATCACTCAGAATGCAAGAGGGGAATCTGTACACAATGGCAGCAGTTTCCATTTAAATCGATCACTCTGACCACATTGTGCTGTGGTGGCTGGTTAAATATGGATTTGTACTGTTACAGCAGTTTCATATGATATGCGCCAGATCCAAACAAATGACTGACCACATGACACTTAAATGTGAACTCTGTCTGTATCTGGTTTTGATTCCATTTTTCTTACTGAGTATTACAATTAATCCTTGAGAAAAAAAATTAAGCTGTGGTAAATCTTATTGTTTTCAGTTTGTCTGCAGCATTTTTACATTTAAGAGTGCAGCATAAATGAAAGCTTAATGTCACTTTTGCATTTTAGGTTCCCATCCAGAAATAAATGCACCCTATAGTTTTTTTATAGTGTAGAAGAACCTGTTGTATTCTCCTGTAGCCAGACCTATCTTCACCTTATTTCTAGGTTTGCCAGTGTTGAAGGAAAATCTAGCAGAACCCATTATCATTCTGGTACAGCAGGAAAAAAAACTCTGGCTTGTTTGTATTTCTTTAATCAATTACAAGCAACTTGCATGGCACTCAGCCCAGTTGCCATTGCAAAACAGTGTCAGGACAGAACTATTTTGGTGGAAAACTCCCATTTTGGAAGGTGAGTCCTGGCATTAAAATGGCTGATTTCTGCAAAAGAGAAGAGACAACAGCTGTTAGCTTGTTTACGTTCACACTGTAAGCAAGCAGGATAGGGCAACGTGCCATTTTTAGCGTGTAGGTTGCTAGCTAGAGGTTGTTGTTGTTATATCACAAAGCCATGGGGACTTTGAAAAAGGTAACAGTCAAAAATATTTGTTCTGAACATCAGCTTGGCACGTTTAACAGACAGCCCACCTTATCCAACATGCCTTTAGAAAAGACCTTAACCTGGAGATTCAGTGATAAATGGAAAGAAAACTCATTAGGATTCCCCTCAGAAAATTGTCAACTTCAACTTTATAATGAAAATGAGTACAGTTATTTTCTCTACTTTTCTCTACTTAAGTTACACCAGCCATGAAGTAATATATGCATTTATGCTGATATGTAATCTATGTATGGCAGTTGACAGTGTGGTTGATTTCATTCTTGAGATTCGTGACTATTAATGCACTATAGGAAACTGACTTATAACACAGCTGTGACTTAAACATGACTGCAACATATTTTTAGAGACCTAAATGTGAAAGTCATTATTCCAATAGTTGTTTTTCTCTCTGAAAATGTGATTGTAAAAACAGTAAAAATGGTCAATGTAATAATGAGGCCCTGTGAAAATTATTTGCTTATCCTCTGATTTGCTCCTGCCACCAGGTCTGTGATCTGCATCCTACTGTGAGCCACATTAGCAGGACCAAAAGAGAGTGAGTCATGACACACTCAAGGTTTACTGTGGGGTTTATTTTATTAGATTAATATACACTTTACAGGTGTATCTACCTAGCTACTCTGTATAAATTGTCTTACAAAAAGATTGTCTTCCAAAACCAACCCCTGTACCAGACACAGTCCACTGAAGCTCTTTGTTATCAGCACAGTAAGTATCCCCTCCCTCAATGTTGAAACATTATTGCAATACAGAGTGATGAACACCCAGCATCCCTCAGCTTCCCTCAGTCTCTCATAAGTTGGGCAATTAACAATGCATTACATGTGTTAGAGTTTTATTTATGACTAACGAGCAGTTAACAAATCATGATTTCCTCCATGACTGAGTGTAATGTCGGGTCTCAGTGGAAATTCAGCTGAGTTACAGCAACTTGACAGCTGTATTTCATAACGACCCGGCCACGCAAGGCACAATAACACTGATTTAAATCCCTGTCTGAACCAGCCAACGCACACACACTGCAGGGCTGTATCACTTTATCACACCCTGTATCCATCACCCACAACAAAACAAGCTGCAGAATAAGCACAATAGGAGTTAAGTGGTGCTAAAGTTAAAGAGATGTTGATTTGTTGTCTTGCTGGCAGTTTGTGTCGAGCAAAGTAATAATGCATGAAAACAGTAGGAATGAGAAGGTTAGGGGAGAGATAGGGAGAAAAACAAAAGAGACAGAGAGAATAAATTTTAAAAAGTACAGAGGAACACAAAGACAAAACAGGAAAGAAAAAGTAAAAGAGCAAAAAAGACAGACAGCAGAGGAGGAAAGAGGCAAGCAGAGAATGCAAATGAGAGGGGAAAGTGTCACGGAAATGATTGCCGCTATTACAATTATCATTAGTTGTTGGCAATAAGTCTTCTCATTATGGTGGATCCTATCATCATGCTAATTGTGGAGGATGCCGTGTATTAGCATGCAGGGGGCTCTCTGATACTAGGGGGAGGGTTCACTACAAGAACACTCATGGTGTGCTCAACTAAATGGCTGACAGGCACAAGCAGGTAACTCACTCTCCTAGCTCATAGTGAAGAATCATAATACCTATTTTCAGGCATCTAAAGGCTCCATCTGTGGATCTCCTGCAAATGAGCTCTAAAGCTGCGAGTATACTCGCTCAGAACTGCTCCTCTGATGGTCATAACCTCCTACCCGAAAAACCCCTCTAATGTCAGAGGGGTAATGCCGGTTTTCCCTCCCATCACTACATCATGTTCTCCTCTTTCCCAAGACAATGCAGGAGTACAAACTAATTGCATACAAGTGTGACATGACCCTTCTGCACAGGAAGAAATATCATGTAGCAACTCTTTTTGATAAACTACTGCCGCTGCTTTATGGATGTTAATGATGGTTTGTTTGCACTTTGATGAATTAACATGAAATCTTTATAGATTCTCTAATGACTTCTATGAGCATCAGCAGGTCAAAATTTTAATTTGTCCAATACTTTTTATTATAACCACATATTTGCTTGTTCAAGTAATGTATGTGCAACTGGGGTGAAAAGTAAGAGATGTAGATTTCAGTCTAAGGTTGACAAATGTTTGGCTCTAGGTTAAATAACAAGATACTTAAAAAAACTAAAGTAAACCAAACTAAACATTATCTAAAATCATACAAAGGTTATCAACAGACAGACTCTAGCTTTACAATGATCCTCTAGGATGGTGATGTACCTTGTGGCAGTGGGCCTAGAGAGTGAGAGGCCACAACACTATTTACTATTGTACACAACCATCAAAAGACACACACAGCCGACCATGGGGAAGTAAATGCGCAATTACCACTACCGCAGTTTGTCTATGAGGGTGCTTCCAGGTGAGGGGAAACCAAAGTAGAAAGGTGAAAAGGGGCAGGGCTGAGTGCTAGAAAGCGAGGCAATGCTGGTCCTATTGTTAGCAGCATTTAGCTCGATGCACCGCTGTGCTTCTATACAGCCTGATCAAGCCACTGGCATGGCCATTCCAACAGCTGCAGGCATCCCTCAGCCCACCCAAACAGCAGCCGAGACCCTCATCGGACTGACCAGGTTTTGACACACATTGGGCCATGCTCAAAGAACCCTGGCAGAGTCAAGCATTATCTTTTTATGTTTATTGTCTTCTTAAACCTGTTCACACAAAATTAACCTGTTTTTATTTAAACAAATGACATTTCCAAAAGAGCTAATTTTTCCTCCTTCTTTTTAACTCCTGCTTCCTGAGATACCATGGTGAAATCATCCCATCCAAGTCTATGCATCGCACAGAGCTTAAGTCACATAAAGCATCTCCTAACCTAAAATGTCTGATCAAGTGTAAAGATGCTGCCCTAATCTCATTCATTTGCTTCTTTTTTACACCTGAAAATTATCAAAGGCAGTAGCGTTTAGTAAGAGAAGAATATGTGACCAAAAGCAGAAATCTCACACACCATCATCATTTAGTCACATTTGCAGGGTGCCGGATTTGCTTGCTGGCAGTATGTCAAAGTTGTTTAGAAACTTGATAATTTCAGCATTCTTGTTAAAGGCATGAAAGTTCAAAAAGTAATTTGCCCGATGCAACCTCCCCAAGGGAGTAACAGAGCGTACCTTAAATGTTGAAATTTCCAGTAGAAAATACAGTAAATGCTGAAGCAACTCTCACCATGGGAGCTCTAGATTTTACATCTTGGTGAGTCTTCGCTCTTTAGCCTGTGGCTTTGGCTGAAAGTTGTTCACATTCATTAATATTAATTGGACAAATGTAGAGCAAAGGCATAACACACACAGTTTCTTTAACTTGGTGGTATTGAGCTTAAATTACTGCAGTTTAGCAGCAGAATTGTTATACTTTACTCAAGCTCATTCATAACAATTTATTGAGATCTCTGAAATATTTTTTTACTTTTCAGACTAAAGCCAGCAGATTAGCATACCACAAAGAATGGAGATAGGAAGAAACAGCTAGCCTGTCACTGTCCAAACAATAAAAAGACTGTCTTACTGGCACATCTAAAACTTATCAACTAACACTGTGTTTGTTTACTTATTTTTCTACCAAAAAAAAAGAAAAACTGTAAAATAATGTGGGTTTTAAGGAGGTTATTTTTTGATACTTTCTTCAAAGCTAAGCTAAGCTAAGCTAACTAGCTGCTGCCAGTATATTTGTATTTACCTTACAGATATGAGAGCGGTATCAATATTTTAATTCAACTCCAAATATTTCTTTTTTTTCCCCTTTTTTGACATGCTTAAAAATGTGGTTTACCTTTATGCAAGAGAATTTGTATCACTTGTTTTTTCAATAACACCTGGACATGTCTGTGTAGATTCTCAGTCATCCAGGTCATGATTATCTTAAAGAGTCATAAAAACAAGGCAACTGGACTTAAG
>JAPZDV010000001.1:8182345-8204428 GCA_029814665.1 Acanthurus lineatus
CTGATTTTACTTTAAACAGTTTGGTGAGATTTACCTCACAGCATAGAATAATAATAAACTGTCTTGTCTGTTTCCTAGTTACTCAACCCAATTTCATGGGACCATTGGAAACAAGTAAATAAAGTATATCTAACATTGTATTTCTTAGTTGCGTGTGGAAGCATGGAAAAGCCATGCTCTTGGTAGGGATTGCCTGCCTAAAATTCATTTTTTTAAACAGCTTTACCACACTGTGGCAGGTTTAATAGGTTTAAACAAAGGAGTGGTGACATTTTCTGTGAAGTAATTTAATCAGTTCTATGGAAGTCATAACCTCTGCAGTTCAGGTAAACAAGTAAGTTTGGCAGGATTTTGAGGAAGTATGGATCAAGAAGAACACAAATCTTACATATGCACACAGTTTGCTTATAGAACTGACAAACATGTATTGAGCTGAGTTGCAGTCTTACACGCTTCCATTAGAGCAGTTACCCATCCAAAACCCCAAAGAAACGGAGTCTACCGGCAACCACCTGAATTACTTCAATCAGAGGTTAACAAAAGGGGAATTAGCCATAACAAAATAAAACCAGCGCCTAATTACACAAAATAGAAAGATAAAATGTGAACTTTAAAACATGCAACCACTGTGATATAAAGCTGTATTATCAAATTACTTTTTGTTTTGTTTTCTTTTGTCCTGCTGAAGTCTGGCTGTGACATGAGGAATAGGTAAGCCTCAATGAAGCTACTTCACACAGTTACAGTAATGCTCATTTTTTCAAGGCACTGGCCGAGGAGTTGGAGTTGCAGACATTTTTACCCTGTTTTTAAATACATGAGGGTCTTTAAGTGGAATCGACAATAACTACATAAAACTTAAAAAAATAAAAATCTCTGAAATCATGTCTCTAATCCTTAAAGCATAATGCTTGAGTAAGCATTACCATGACACTTGACATATTTTGTTTTATTTCAAAATGCTCAAAATGGATGCCACGCTAATCGCAAATGAAAATCCAAAGCAGTTGAGAAAATCTCTAGGAAGAGTTTGTTAAAATGCAACCTATGGAAATCACCAGAAATGGCAAAAAATGGCCATTCAAAACAAAAAGGTCAACTTCCTGTTGGGTTTAGGTACATGTTCAAAAACGTTTTTATAGATCTGAGTAAGATACATATACGTATCAAATTTGGGACATGCAGGTAAAAGTGGACTGAGGGGCTACATCTTAGGGGGCCCTAGCCAGCCATTGAAGGCACTCTCACAGTGAAATAAAAAATATAAAATACGTACATTTTCACCACAAATGCCAAAGACCATAAAGAGCCTTCCCATCCATAGCTTATTTTGTGTATAGCAGCTCTTACCTGTTTGTCAATAGTGATGGTGGCCCATTTCATCCTGCCAAGTACTACGTCCTGCCAGCGAGTGGCACTTTGGACACGGACCACAGAGATATTGCGGCCTTTGGCCAGTTGAACCTGACCAAATAGGAAATATACAAATGTATGACTAACGACTTTGTAAATTGCAACTAGTAACAATATATTCTGTAAGTGTGAAACCATATAAGACTTTGGTATTCTTCAGGAAAATAAGTTTGATTAAATATAGCAATACTTTTTTTTAACTTGTCTCTTTGTTATGTTCTTGGTTTCAGGCCTGTTCTGTATCACAAATCTTACAGCCACATTAACTTTTTGCATGTGTTCAGAAGTGAAAATGCGTCATTTTAAATTAAAATTTAGCAAAAAATAAAAAACCCTACTGTTTCAAATCTTTGTTAACCTTTATAGTTTTATTAAATATAAATGTGTTAAATTCTTTTATATGCCAGAAAAAAAGCTAAAATCAGAATGCCTTTTGATTGTTGCTTTATTCCTTTCTCATTTTCTTTCTTTTGTCTTTTCATTGTTCTTTATTTCCACCCATGTTTGTTCTCTTCTTTTGTTTCTTTCTCCCTAATCCCTCTTCTTCCCCTTTTTGTTCATTTTTTCCTTCCCCACATCCTTCCCCTCTTTTCCTTCCTTTGTTATGACTCCTTGATTATGAACACAGTCATTGAAGTTTACTCCGGAAATTAATCATAATCTTTGTTTTGAGTTTTAGTTTGTCTTTACCTTTTTGAATACAAAATAATGTTATAGCCTGCTGTTTTCAACGTCAAATCTCACAGGGGTTGTTGTGAACCTCACTGTTTTGCTTTCAGATGTAGCCTAACTGACGACTACATTGGTTGTGATGTTCCTGCCTGGACCTTCATTACACATTCCGGCTCACTGGCATGACAGCAATCAATCAACCTTTATTAGTTGCACCTGTGGCTTAGCTGCTCATGCAAATGCCTGCTGTGGTAGATTTAGTTTTTCATTTATGAAAATGATTTTGTTTTTCACATATTAAAATCACAGCAAAATGGTAGCAAATACTGTTAAAGATGATATGTAACATTTCAGCAACAGTTAGAATACAATGTGAATACTCAAAACTCTTGGACCTGATCTTGTGGGTCAAAATCTGAAGCACAGTGTTTATATGGCACAGGTCCCACATGAAAGTGCAAGTAGGATTTTTTTGGTTTTTACCCAGGCAGCCTGGGTTGGACTCTCAGTAAAGTAATAGTCCCATGTTAGCATTCAGTCTGCACTTTTGTACTTTACAAAGTGTGATTTAAATTACACATTTACCCTGTACATAGAATACACAGTACTAATTTGACCTCTGTGGAGGAAATTTATCGTAAGTAAGCTACTTTTATTGATATCAATAAACTCACTTTGGGAACATCCTGTTCATTGTCTGTAAAGATGTAATAAGTGACTCTGAAGTCAACGAGAAAATACTTTTCACCTGTCTCCAGAAAGCCCTTCAGAAAACGTGTGTATCTGTTTGGAAAGAAAAAACATTCCTTGATGAGGATTAATTACTGGAAGAGAGGAAGACGAGACACAAATTACAATACAGAAGACACAAAAGATACAGCTTTGTATTTTCAGGGTCAGTAGATTTAGGATTTCAGTTTGAAGCAGTGGGTCAGGTCAAATATTAATGTCATTACATCCTGTGAGATCATCCTGTGCACCTACTTGCCAACAGCAAACACCACCACGGCAATTCTTGGGTCCATTTGCTTATAGATTGCATCGATAACCACTGGATCAAAGGTTCCCTCCCAAACCAGAGGAGCATTCCAGTTTGTCACTGCGTTCACATCATTGCGTCTGAAGAGAGGGAAGAAATTGTGGATTCCAATCCAGATCAAAGAGTATTAAGACAATTATTTCTTTTAATTTTTCATTTTAATGTTTTAATTTTTTAAATTATGACACTCCATCTTTTTTTATATACTCATTTCACTAAGACAGAGGGTTGAAGTTGCAAAAAGTTTGAAAAAGTTTTGAGTTTTCATTTTTATAGGCTTTTGTTGATTTGATAGGCTATGTGATGAAAAAGGCATCAGCTGCCACAAAACCCATGACCATTTTTTAAGATAAAATGATTATTCCAACTTGAAAATAGTCCAAACATCTTCTTGAAGCAGCTTAATAAAGTTACAAAAAAAAACAAAAAAAACCCATTTTTGATGTTAAAAGTGCTAAAATAAAGTTGAAAGGCTATTTCAGCCATTAGTTACAGCGGTGTACAAAGTATTCTTAGACTATTAAATGCCTGTCCAATAAGTCCATGACGTTATGCTTGGGGGGAAAAAAGCAACATTTAGCAATTCATTTAATGACTTCAACATTCCTATAGGTAAGGCTGTCATGGTGGAGCTTGACTCCAACCGAAAATTACAATAAATTGTTGGGTTGGGGTTGGGGCCCAGCTGGGCAAGGGCCAATCTTTAAGGTCCATCCATGCAGGGCTCTTGGCTAGACCTGGCTGCCTTTGTATTTTGCCAAAAATGATTCCCCAGAATTGTGGATATTTCAAGAAGCCTTGCAGAAATGATAAAAGTAGCCTATATAAGCTGTTTTTAAAAAGAAAGTATTGATTTTGAAGCTTCTGGCCCTCTAGTCCTCAATATCACATCAAAACTAAATTTTACAGCATCATCTACATCCAATGCATTCTTCTTATCTGGTTGTGTTTGTCCTGAGCCCTTAATAGCTGTGGAAGACAGTTTCCCCCCTAAATATAGTACCTGAGTGCCAAGCTGACATTATAAAGGTTTCCAGCAACAACTGCAGCATCTCCACTGCATTTTCTTTCTCAAACCCAGTGTCTCACTTACAAGTAACACAACTGTTGTCATTTTATTGAAGTAATGCTCAGCCCCATCACATTATATTACTTTTTTAAATAAAATGATGGAGACAATGGCAGGACATTTTTAAAAAAGTCCTTTCCTTAAACTGTGTCATTAGAGTCACCCATTATTGTCATAAAAGCTTCATGTCGTAACATCTGTTTCAATCGCTTACCCTTTCTGTGTGCTTGGCTGAGCATATTTCAGTCTGCAAAAAAGATAAAATATTATTTTTAATGAATCAAAAAAGGAAATATCTTTACCCCAAAAGCTATGGACATACATACATTAAAGAGAAAAAAAAACAATTAGAAAGACAACAATGACAGCATTCCATAAAGACTCATTTTAAAAGAGTTTGCTGTCACTCATGGTGCTGGGTAGAGGGTTTCTAAAACTGAGCAGTAGTTTGCTTTGCAAATAATCAGTAATCCAAGCATGTCGGTGCCTGTTTATAACCTTGGGTTTCTGAAACTTATCTCCTAACTTATCTTGTGAAAAAAACTAAACTAAACTAAACTAAACTAAACTAAACTAAACTAAACTAAACTAAACTAAACTAAACTAAACAGCAAGATATGGAAACATCTGCTTGTTCCTCTACATATGCTTCTTCATCATGTAATTTTAAGATCTAATGTGGATCATTTATTAACCAGTTTTCCACTCTCTCAAGATTAAAGTGGACTCACCCAGTTTGCATTTTTAGGTCTGTGATCCTCCAGCCGCTATTGTCTGGGCAGTCTGTTCTCTTCAAATTCGTTGCTACTTCTGTAGAAACACTCTTCACATCTGGCTCAAGGTTATCATCGCATGGTTTGCAATAGCTTTAAGGTAAACACAATATTCGATAGGGACAGTATGGAAGGACTTAATGTAATTGATAAATAATGATCAATAAAAGTGCTTGATTTCATAAAATTCCCAATGAGTCTTTCATCAGTGAAATATTAATGAGTTACTTCCAAAGTGTCCACTGGACTGTAAGTTTTATGTTTCACTGCTGTTGAACTGCTTAAGTGGGCAGTTATCTTAATTCTTTTTGACACGCATTTAAATTTTTATTCTCTGTCCCATGGAAACCTTACTTGATGGATGAGAGGTTGTATCCTGAGTAGATGTATAAGAACCTGTGAAAACAAACAGGTTCAAGTTAATCAGAGAAGAGCCAGTAAAACCCAAAACAGTCCATATAATCTGCCAGAAAATTCAGAACTGAGATGTTAGTACACCAATGATTCAAATCAAATAGTTCTGTTAGCTGGCGGTGGGCTAGTCACACTTACAGTCAAACTAAACCAAATTTACTTCAATTATCATTTTCCCTGAAATGAAAACGGTTGTGCAGTCAAGTGACTCAACTGAACAAGGAAACAGCAGTAAAAAGCACAGTAGCAGAATTGTTGCTGGTACGTACAAACTACTGCTACTACTTTTAATCGCTAAACTGCTCTACTTTTGATTAAATTTTCCATTGCTTTATTATCTCAGCTGGGTGAGAAGACAAAAAAATTACTAAAGTGCCTTTGAGAGTCATTAATGCTTTGGATAAATATGAATAGCCATCATTGTCACTTAATCTTAATTTTTTAAGTTGAGTTTTGTTTTTGTTTTTTTATAAAAAATTGTCCATCATAAACCTTTAAAACAAGCTTTTAAGATGACCTGTTTTTTTATGGTTTAAGTATTTTTTTAAATTGTATAATAAATTCAACAGGTCCAGCATGTAAATGCTATCCCAAAAGGAAAAGAAGAAAAGGAAAGCTGACCAAAATATGAATCTAGAAAATCTAACCTGTTGGGATAATATATAGTAATTTTGATGTGACAAATGAGAGTCAGAAGAGTTGTGCTGTCAAGGATCAATCTTTTTTTGACCAAGAAGAGCAAACTGGTTATGGGTTACAACAGTTTAATTTATACCATTCTGGCCAAATGTGTGTGTATGTGAGTTTGGTAGGTGACTGTTTTGTTAGTGTTTAATCATCCTCCATCTGGTCTACTTTACTTCCTACTTTTTCCTTAACACTCTGACTCTTACGAGAGCATTTCAATTTCATTTCAGTCATAAATTTAAATAAGTCACAAATAAAGTCATAAGTAAAGTCAAAAATATATTTACTTGGCAAAACTAATTCAAATTTGGAATTTTTTTTTAAATGACATGAAAATGAAATTTTATTGTTTGTTACAGTCACTTGAAAGTCCCTAAGAAGTGTGATGATATTCTTTAAAAAAACCTAAAATTTAGTTTTTTTTTTAACCACAAAATTATAGGTTTTTTTCAGTAATGGTTTAAACTTTTTATTACCTTAAAACAATTTGTAGTGTAGTACAAAATTACAGCAGGTAAAAAGCCTTACCCCAAAATGATGACAAGAAAGGCACCGATGACCAAAATATGGGTCCTGGAAAGGTAGCGCAACATTTTAACTCCAGATTATTTATAAACTGTCCTCCAATCAAACTGTATTTCAAACTGCAATGCTACTGAATACAGAAGAGGATCATAACAGATGTCAAACTGGCCAAAAGCACTGGATGGGTGCCCTTTTCCCAAAGTAATACAACAGATATTGCATTTGGTATGGTCAAATGATACTTATGAGGCGTTAGAGATAGAGAGAGAGAGAAATAAAGAGAAAGAGGAAGAGAGAGAGAGAGAGAGAGAGAGAGTAGTGGTAGGAGGGAACTTGAGGTAAGTTTTTTTTTTGGAAGATACCTGCCTTCACCTGTGCACTCTAGGCATTTACATTTTACCAGAATGTTATACTTATTCTTTTCCCCCTTTTTTTAGCACTATTTTGTTGAGGTAGTTTTAATAGAGATACATTGTTTTAAATAGTGATCTAAACTGGCTTTGATGCAGTTTTTCAGGAGATCCATATGTAACTGAGATATGAACAATAACTCAGTGGTCTCACATAAAGAGTTTTGTATAACATGTAGCGAAAAAAACGCTTTCTGTTACCATTTTGATCGGATAATACTTATTATCTTGCTTATGCACTTTCTACCTCTAGTATTAATCTTCTTATTTATTAATTCATTGACAAGTTCACAGAAAACAACTGGCGGGCAAGCGTAATTATAGATGGGACGTTGCTACGTCTTAGTGACGTAACGACGCAAAGCACGCGTCTTTTGCGGATGTAAACACTGCTGGTTTCACGTGCAGGAACAACCAACGATGGCACCGAAGCTTCAACGTTTTGTCAGTCCGGGAAAAGGTAACGGGCTGCGGGCAACTGTCGGGGTCAAGAGGGGAGAGCTGGTGTACTCTGCCGAGCCGCTGGCATGCTGTGTGTCCAACAAACGGGCCAGAGACGTCTGCCACCTCTGCTTCACACGGTAAGACAGGCGCTACAAAAATGCTAACACTGAGCTCTGAGAAGAGAAAGGTCCCTCCGTTGTTTAATATTCTATGTGGAGCACAGACAACATTGGTGATATGCAGGCAGTGTGGTGAATAAGGACTTGTTTCAGGCTCATTTCATGTTACAACACTCTTAAATTGTTTAATAGCTTTGGACTCTTACCTGTAGCAGGGTTATGGACAACATATGTACCATTTATAGTATCTGCGTGT
Organism: Acanthurus lineatus; assembly: GCA_029814665.1. Taxonomy (NCBI): domain Eukaryota; kingdom Metazoa; phylum Chordata; class Actinopteri; order Acanthuriformes; family Acanthuridae; genus Acanthurus; species Acanthurus lineatus. Next base: position 8,190,167 of record JAPZDV010000001.1, read on the forward strand.
TTGTGTCTGCGTTTTCATGCAGCTAAGGTGTTGTTGCTTTTTAATTGTAAGATACTTGAAGGTACTTTAGCATGTGCAACTCAATTCCTCAATCGGTCGTTAGATGGCGCCATTGCTCTGTCAGGGTATCAGAGGCAGATAGGAAGGCAAAAAGTGACCCTTCATGGCCATGTGGTGTGCTGTTCAGTTGATATATTTTAGCGGTCAAATATTGCAATTATGACAGATCAAACAATAAAATCTCCTCGTAAACATGACCACTGCTTTTAAATCTCCAGAAGTTTAAACACTTTTCTTTATTTTATAATTTTATGAATGGGGTTTTAGGAAAGATGTTACTTTGTTCTTTCACACGCTTGTTTAGGCATTTGTCTATTTTGAAATAAACTCTATGGCTAACCTATTAATCATTTAAATAGGATCATTACTATAATCAGCACTGTAGTTTTTACAGGTTTTACTAAGTTATTACAGCCGGTCTACTGGCTGGAAGGTTCAGTAGCAGAGGTTGTTTTCTTAAGAGCTTTATTTTTGTTTTTGCTTTGAGAGGATGGCTCATTCTGTTCACATTTGCCACTGCATGTGCAAGGTGTTTTTTTTAAGGTTAGTTCATATATATTTTGTTGAAACAGATTATGTGCTTGGATAAAGATCAATCAGGCGTCTACACACTCTTATGATTTGCCACCCAGTGCAATATTCAGAACTGTGAAGTCCTTATTGACTGTTATAGCTGTAGCAGGACTGATCCTTTCACCACTGAGATCCATAGTCTCAGCGGGCAAACAACATCTTTGCTACCAAGTACATTTTGTAGTTATTGTGCAGCAGTCTTACTCAGTGATGACGTCATGTAAGTCTACAGAACATTTTATCCACTACATCCACACATCACTTTTATCCACTAATAGTGAAGTTAATCAGTATTTAACCTCAACTCTTCAAATAACCCTGAGAATGATGCTTCATCCTCAGCTGCAGCAGACAGCAGCAGAGAACTGTTACTATGAGAGTGTAAGTGTAATCATTTTGTCGAGCTAAAGAAGAGCTCACAAATACCCTGCAGAGATGTAAATGTGGAAAAATGCTGCTACATCATCAACAGCAGGGCAGTATTTTTTATTTGACTATATATTTAGTTTTTCAAACTTTAAACCAGAAATCTTCTGATCTTCTATCTTCTGATAGGCCTATAATCTTAGGCACTATCTAGTCTCATTTCATGATATCGGTGTATTGGTTTATCTTTTTAAATTGAATTTCAGTCTGAATAGAAAAGGGCTTTGTTGAGCCCCTGGCTTAACTTAATTTGACATTTACAGAAACCAAAAGGGGGCAGAGTAATTTCACAAGGTGTCTGATGTTGCTTAAAAAAATATAAAGCAGGTTTATATCCTGCTTTATTACATTTAATGTGAAGATGTCCACATATCGTAAGGTTTGAATAATTGCTCACACACATATGCACACCCACACGCATGCACACACACACACACACACACACACACATACATACACACACACGGACAAACAGTTTTAGGACTGCTGGCTAAAAGCCATAACTTGACATTTATTCAATATCTCAAAACATATTCACCCTCTCATACAGGAAGATAGAGTTATAACAACAGAAATCAATAATAAATTAGAGTATCTGTTCCTTCACTGAATCCTATTACTTTTCCATGTGCTTGAGGGAAAGAGAGGGATGTTTGTGTTTGTGGAGGCTGTGGATGTGTGGCCAAGTTGTGCAGAGTGTGATCATGTTTCTAAGATATTGAGTAAGTGTCATTGTTACATCTGTTTGGCTTGTGGCCAACAATTTAAACCTGAGCATCAGAATGTATTTTGCACAGTTATTGATTTGAAATCAGTGAGAGGTTTGTAAGTTGTGTTGGTGTCACAAAAACAGTTGTAGGACACTGGACTTGCACACGTGCACTTACACACAAACACCGCTGCTCAAGGCAGGGATTGGTTTCCGAGATGTGAATAACGTTTTGCTGTTGGAGCCAAAACACAATTAGGCTCACAGCATGACTAAGTGTCAAAGAATGTGTGTGAACCTGCCGGCATGTGTGTGTGCATTTATTTGATCTGTTTGCATGGACAACAAAGAAATGTACTTTTTGTTTGATAGAGCTCAACAGTAATGATTGCTAGGTTGCCATCAACAACCATTTTTAGAAATTGGCAGCCAATTCTTGGCCCTGAGTTGCCATCAGTGGCAGCCGCTCTTTAACATATTTAAAATGGGGGACACCCAACAACAAAGATGCTCACCTTAATATAAGATAAGATAAGATATTTCTTTATTGGTCCCACAATGGGGAAATTTGCAAATGTGACTTTTTTAAAAATATTGTTTGCATTAGTGATATTTAAATATTGCTTTTAAAGTGGAAACCAGAACCAGAAAGCACTGCATTTGGCAATGCTGTATTAATTTGCACTCTGAAATTTGTTATTTCCAGCAGCTTGCACCTCACTAAAAGTTAAACGAAAGCAAACTTTGAGTGCAGCTGCACCTTGACTGTGCTGAATCCAGTGGACAATGCAACTCAAATTACACTGTGTCTAAAAGGGCATTTCAGGGAAATGTTGAGGCAAATCAGTTTGTCTGACTCTAGGGTTAAACACCCTTCAGCATCACAAAGCAAAATGCAAATTTGTGAAAGCTGAATAAAAAATAAAGAAAATTTGTGATGTCTTGGGAAGCGAATTATCTTAGTATCTTTGAGCTGGACTAAAAAATAAAACTGCAAGCAAGTTTGCTAGATCAAGGTAGCAAATCCTGCAGAAACACAGTGACAAAGAATTTTGCTAGGTTAAAGTTACAAAGCCTTTAAAAACTGTTTTATTTCACACTTTTTATTAAGCCAATGTGGAGCTGCATAGCATCTTCTTTACTAAAAATATTAGGTAAACAGGCAACATATAAATAAAAAGCTGAGAACCGGTTGCCAGCCTGGGCACCGCTTTGAAAAGGGTGTCCAGGCTGGCTGTGTGTGTGTTTGTTTGTGTTTGTGTGTGTGTGTGTGTGTGTGTGCATGTGTGCGTGTGCGCCTGTGTGTGTGCATGTCCATGTGTCTTCTTACAGGAAATGAGCAGGTGGGGGGCATCAAAGCTGAAGGTAATTACAGGCTTTAAAGGTTGTATGTAAGTAATGAGTGATTAACACTCAGAGTACATACTCACACACACACAAACACACACACACATCTCAGCAGGTTTCAAATCGCCAGAGGTCAGCAAACAAGCAACTATTAAAGGTTCTCAGACTCACAGAAAGAGGTGGGAGGCTGAGGAGCGACAGCAGAGAAACAAATAAGGAGGGGAAAAAAATGTATTGTTGGAGAGTCTTCATCATTTAAAAAGGCAAAAATGCAAAGCAAAACAGCATTTAAAATGCAACTACATTGCTTGCCAATTAATTGGAAAACATGGAAAACGAACTAATTGTGTATCCCTGATGTCCTTTTGAAATTAATTAGCTGTAAATTGTTTTTATTGGATGTTTTACACCTGTGGGGCTCCGTATCATAAATGCACACTATGCATACTCATGTCTAAAAATGCTAATAATTTTGCACTGCTGTCTGACGTCACTTGTGATTTATGTTGTAGACATAAAAGTTTTGGTGGCCTCCAACAAGAAATATGGTGTCAGCTAGTAATGTTCCTTTCAAAGTATAACAAGCAGCAATGAGTAACTCGGAAACTTGGGTTCATTTATGGCTGGAACATGTTGTAAACTGCACATCAGAGCTGCTGGAGGAGAAGCTTGAGATCATGTTGTTATTATAATTCAGATGAAAGTCACTGATGAACCTGCAACTTGCAAACTGTCAGCTGATATCGTTTCATGCAGATGAAATTAAGTGTTAGCGAAGATTAGATTCACACTGAAACGAGTAGGGGAAGAAGAGGAAGTTTGAGAAAGATGGAGGTTGAAGAGAGGCGGCATGAAATCTCTGTTGGACTGATAACACATCAAACACAAACACACAGACACACACAGGTACACACACAGACCCACGCAAACACACACATGCACACACACAGAGGTTTGATGGCTTTTTCTCCAGTTTTGACAGACCAAAGAAGAACTTAGATGCGTTTCTCTTTGCTGTCAGGTCGTGTGTGAGTGTGAGTGAGTGAGTGTGTTTTTTAGTGAGTTACGCAACGGGGCAGGGTGACATTATCTCTGTCAGAGGAAGTCTTTATATTTGACACCAATCTCTCACTCACTGTCTCTTTGGACCACACAGAAACACACTTGTACACACACCGCTGAACAGTGAAAACAACAAAAACAAAACATCTGAAACTTTTGTTATATTTTTAGCAGGAAACTTTTGATTGAAAATTAGAAAAACCAATATCCAAGGGATCTTCATTATTCCAAAGAACACGAAAAATATTGACAGGAGGTTGACATGAGAGTTTTGTTCTAATTTCAGTTGGATGAAAATGTCTGTTAGCAGGAAGCCAAACTTATATGAAGACAACAAAGTTTAAAAGAGGCAATGTGAGAAAAACCAAACTTCATAGATTCATGACAGCCCCTTTTGAGACAGTCACTAAAAACATGTCACAGTAATGTTGTTTGTTTTAGTATTTGAAATCAACAAATGGATAAATGCATGAGACTGCAATTATGTCACAGTCATTTTCTCCAAAAGTTATGTATGGGTTTCAAGTTTGTTATGTTAGATAAGCAGAGAGGTATTAAAGCCTCAGACAGATTAAACATGAATTTGACCCCTGGACTGTTGATGCAGTGTTTATTCACAGCCAGTCTATGTATTGACTTAAGATATGTTTGCTTAAGCCATTTAGCAACTTAATACACAGTACACATGATTTAAAAACTGTTTTCTCCTTAATAGTTCTACCAACACTTATGAGAGATATATTACATTACAGTATTGTCCCATGCTCAACTCCTGTAGCCCATAAAAGTGTGAGTTTGTAACTGCAAGACTTGTGTTTTAATGCCTTTGTTCACCCTGATTAAAATGTTATATTTTCATGAAGGCAGAGAAATAAAAATTGTGTGTCCTATTCATTAAGTCACAGCTTTCCCACTGAAGTCACACTGAACCACAATGGAGGAGGCTGTTTCTGGCATCTAGTCCAGTGAAGTAGCTGTTGAAGCAGTCAGCTCTGAGGCAAAGAGCCTCAGAGCAGCAATCAGGAGGGAGTTAAGCTGGACTGGTTTACATTTCTCTCCATGCCATCACTCCTCCCTGTTTCCATATTAGTTACTCTTGTAGTCAGACAATATTGAAACATGACTTGAGTTAAATGAACGATGACTTTAAGGCTTCTTGACAAATTTAAATCATGGATGTTTAAGTTGAAACCCCAGGATGAGCTTATATTCTCAATGTGCTTTCTTTCAGTTTAAATGGAAGCATTTTTTGCACAGTTTGCCAAGACGATCTGTTTGTAACCGCTTTTATTTTTCATTCATTTCCACTAAACACACCTTTCAGTGTTTCGACACACAGTCCTTATCAAGTAAATGTGCATTTTTCCAATATTTTTTCACATACACATAGAACCCACTGCACTGTGTGTGAATGCAGATCTGTTCTCAGTTTGCACTCTGTGTCTCTAACATTTGACACAAACTACATTCCATCGTCAAAATATCCACCTTGTCCCTCTCACTCAGGTACTCTCTTTTTTCACACAATCTTGATTTTGCATACACCATTTGCTTACACTCACGTGCACACACACACACACACACACACACACACACACGCATACACACACACACACACACACACACGCAAACGCACAAACACACCAGTACATTGAAAAGAGTGTACAGATGCTGTGGTATATGAAGCATGCAGTTTGCTACTTAAGATTCAGTTAGACAAGCCTACAGAAAGAGGAGCTCGAGCAGATGAGAAGAGTTAAGTAGTTCAAAAGGCAAGTCAGCACTCCTCCTCCCCCTTTCAGTTGTTCCCTCCTCTCGATTTATCCTCCCATCTGCTTCCTCTGACTTCTGTGTCTTCCTCTTTTTCTTCCCTTTCTTTTCAATCTGCATCCCTTCTCTCCTAATTTTTCCTGTTCTGCTTCACCTTTTCCTGTCTTCTACAAGCTCCCCATCCCTAATTTTTTAAACACAATTCACATCCTATCTAACTCTGCTCTTTCTCCCTGCCTCATTCCTGATGTAGATTATTTTGCTTGCATCTGCTGCTCTTTTCTCCTCCTCCTCCTTTTGGTTCCCCATGTCCCTTTAGTTTTCACTGCCTCCTGCTGTTAGATGCCCAGGTGTTTCAAAACATGTTGGTGTTGAGAAAACACACAAACATCTGTATAATTTGCAAACCAAGTAATTTGCTGTAAACTGGGAACACGCCTTCCCTGTAATGCTTGTTTTTCATCAAGCAAACATCTGTGTATCATTTTAACTGGATTTCTGAGGACCACGTCTTCTCCAAAAAAGTTTTGGTCAGTCCTTACAAGTATGAACTTGTATCTTTTCTAGATTGATTAGGCTTAGTCCTGCATAATAAATTAAAGTCCATGTATGTAAGTGCAGAACCGCCAATGTTTGTCTGTTTGTTTTTTTCTGTTTGTAGACAACAAATTGCTCTCTGCAGATTGACATTATTCCACGGATTCGTGACAGTGCATTTGTTATTTGTAAGCACTCAAAGCTAAAGGCAAAAAACTTAAAATACAAGATGAAACTTAGGTCTAATGTTGTAACCCTAGTTCTATATAGGCAGAGTCATCTATTAAATTCTCTTTATAAAACTATCGTGAAGGTGTACAAGAGAACTCCAGACTGTGATGTCGTTGTCCATTTATGCTAGCATTTTTTGGAGAGTGTGCTTAAATTACGTAAGCAGTAACACAATTGATGTTTTTTTGTTTGTTGTTTTGTTTTGTTTTTCAAAAATAATCAACAGAAGCAACTTTTTGCTGATAATGGTATGCCATTGTGGGCCTCAACAGCAGTTAAATCAATCACACAAGAAAAGAAAGCATTCTGCCATCAATCCGCAGATCCAGTTTTACTATTCCTTTTGAGGAAAAGAGGTATACATCACCAGACGTTGCCCCTTAAAAAAATACTACAAGGGGGTTGGCTGAAGACTAGTCTGCCTCAAAAACCTTCAAGGCAAGAAGAAATCACTACTGTTTCCCCTGTAATAGTGGCAATGCACCAACACTGGAATCCCAATCATTTTGCCTTATAAAAGGCGATGATGGTTCCCGCCCTTGCCAGTTGGATAAAATGTAATTATTGGTTGTGATGCCAATCCTGAAGTTCGGTGAGATTCACTTGGCTCTTTTCAGAGCTGTGTAGTGCCTGCAGTAGTGCTTCTAATATCTCAGACTTGAAGCAAAGCTTGGAGTCACTGTTTCATCTGGAAATAAGTTCTCTGTGCCCTTATTTAAGCCCGCTCAGTCAATAATCCTCTTTTAACTTGGATATCAAATTTAAATTCTGGTTCATCAAGGTTTTAACTGAGATCAAGCTACATCTTGTAACTTCCTGGTTTATGCCCTTTACACTGAGTGACAATGCTATTAAAATCATGGTCGGTAACCCGCATGAAGGAACTCAAACACACATAGATCCTCTGCACTTACATTATAACATTGAATTCTTTTATATGTCATATGAAAAATGTGAAGCGAAAAATCTAAATTTAAATCTGTAAAATACAATTTTCCATCCTAACTCCTCTCAGGTTTGCCTTTTGTGTTTCCACACATAACATTTTAGTTTTTGCATCATCCTGATTTAGGAAGATTATTTTATATACTTTCTCTAATCTATGTTATATGTGATAGTACTTCATGCATAAAATGTGTTCTTTTAAAAGAGTTCAAATAAAGTTAATTAATTACCTAACCATCATTGGGAAAATTAGTCCTTTCTGAAAGGGGCTCAAAACAGTACAAAAGAACAAAGCAAAAACCTTTTTTTCAATAGTCAATGTTCCCTTTAGGGCGTATTTTTTGTGCATGTGTGCATCTGTGTGTGTGTATGCATGTATATGTGTTTACACACATTCTTCCATCAACATAATAATAAAGCCATGAGGAGACTCATCCCATATGAGTCCCCTCAGGTATCGGTGAATCATCCTCTAAACAATCATTAAAAACTCAGCAAGGATGCTAGGGTGTGAGTGCAGCACAGCTGGCATCCCCCCTTTCCTGCTCTCTCTCTTTCTCTCTCACGCTCTCTCTCACACACACTTACATGCACACAAATGCAGCAGTGCTTTGCATGCCAGTCATCAATCTACACTTAAGTCATGTGTTGATGTGTTGCTGTTGCTGAGCTGTGCATGTCTGCAGCGTACTGAGTGGTTTATTTCTGTGCGTTACCATTGTAGCATGGACGCAACACTAGATGGCAGTAGCGTCCCTTCAGAAAGTGTTTCTCATTTGCTCAAAAATCATCCTTACATTTTCTTACATTTAATTTCTAATACATGGCAGTGGCAGTGTGGGCAAAGAGAGGGTTTGTGCAGGAATTAGCTTTTCTGAAAATCGAGGGGCTATGAACTAGATTTTAAAAAGTTGTAACACTGCCTAAAATGTGAATAAAAACAGAATGCAGCCATTTGCAAACAAACTGTGTTTGCTGGCAGTGTTTTGTGTTTTTTACACAGACAGTCTCACACAATTCTTGATTGTGAATGACTGTGCCTTTTGAGGATGCCTCTTTCATACCCAGTCATGGTGCACTCACCCATTACAATGAACCTGTGAAATGTTCCAAACAGGTGTTTTTTGAGCAATCCATAACTTGTCCAGTCTTCTGTTGAACGTTTCTTAGCATGATTCTGGCCTCAACTTAAGAGTAAGCCCATATTTACAAAAATCAATGAAGTTGATGATGTAAAACATTAAACATATCATCTTTGTACTGTTTTCAATTGAGCATATATCAAACAGGATTAGCAGATTATCACATTCTCAACTTTTTGTGAAACGTGGTTGTAATGTGTATGTCAAAAAAAAATTGTTAAGGATTTGACTTATGTTGACTTCATTATTAACAAACACAACAGGCAAGAGAAAAATGTACAATACAGTTTTCTGTATTACTTGTGAGTTCTTTAGTTCTCTTGTATTCTTTCAACCATTTTGATGGCATCAGGAATGTTGCAGTTGATTTATGTTAATATTTGTCGGTAAATTACTTGACATACATATACTCACACACCATTACCTGTTGTGGGAGTGAGTCGTACCATGCTGTGTTGGCCACTCAGCCTGGAAATGAGAAAATTCACTCAGGCACGACCGGACAGCCCAGAAAAGAGGACCCTACTAATTATTAACATACAAAAACACACACACGTAACACAGAACTAAATCTCTGTCTTGGCTACAGCACAGCAGCCAATACTCACGGGAAATTAATTATCATGCTACACACATACACACACACACCATCAGAGACATGCTGAAGTAGGTCTAATTAGGTGTCTGATAGCATAGACTTTACAAAATGGACCACATACTACACACATGTGAGAGCACACATCTATGCTTTGCATATCAATGTGGAAATGCAGCATCTTTCAGTCATTTACTTGACTGCATGACAGTTTTAATGCTCTTTATTCTTCTTGTGTTCCACTTTTTTATTTCTTCTCAATTTCCTCTGTGTGTCCCAGCACATGACTTTTATCTAAAAAAAGAACTTTTCTGGTTGACAATGATTGCATGTGTAACATTTTGCAACTTTTTTGTCTAATTTGAAGGGTAAAAAAAGTGCATTTGTTCTGGGGAGGTAAAACAGGAGAAAAGTAGCTGCAATATATGTACTAGACATGAAACCATTTTAAAAATCTGTATGATTCGATTTTCTGATTAAAAGCAATTCGTCTGTCTAATTATTCTCACAGCAACTTATTTCTTGGGATGCACAATGACTTGTCATATGCAGTTAAGAGTGGCCAATTGTAAGTATTTCCAGCTACTAAACGAAATGTGCTTTGTTAAATGTTAATACAAAATAAATTAATTAATCTTAATATTGTCTTTCAATACATATACTTCTAATTATTGATGTTTTAATGTCTTGCCTCTACTTAGTGTAACATCCCTTATTGCACCATTGGTTTCAGCCTTGGCTATAATACTTACTTTGGTACTTTGGCTGTAATGCCCAAATTAATTTGTATTTATCAACAGCCAAAGTGGCTGTCTCCTAAAAACTTGATTTAGTTCAAGGTCTGCCACTGTGTTGCATAGAGAAATGATAAGCGCGCATAAAAAAGAGAGACCAGACATGTGACTAGCTCAGAGGGAGAGAAGTAAAATATCGAAATAAGACAGAGAGTATGACAGAAAAAGGAAGTGTGCACCAAGAAAGGATCTGTTTTTTAATTCAGTCTTATGCATGTTCCTAATGAAACCCATCTAATGTTATTCATGAGTTTTTCTACTGTGCCTGCAGTCCAACCATGGACTTGCAATCTAGAAGACCATCACTTCACACATCTGACAGAGACACAGAGAAAGAAAAAAGGGAGAAAAAATGCAGGAAGATAGAAAGTGTGAGAGGGGAAAAAAGGGGTGAAGAGAGGGAGGGAAAAGGAAAAAGATGAAGATGAGACCGATGTGCTTCATGGGATGAATCATAATTCCTGTATGAAAATGAGAATTCTTATTAAGCAAGACAGTATGGTTCTGTTGCATACCAATGAAGTGATAAGAACTAAGAAAGATTACTTCACTCTGATTTCTATTTCTTTCTTGATGTCCTTTCCCATCATTCTGATCCTTTATGCTCTGTTGTTATTGTCCACATCTATATTTGGACCATGTTCAATCAGCATTTGTATCGCACTGTATATACTGTACATAGCAGCGTACATTCCTGAAGTCTTGTTGGTTATTGCCTAGAGGCCTGAGCAGCAGAATCTTCTCTCAGCATTTAGTTCAAGAAATAATGTGTGTGAAATATACAGAATGCGTGTGGGTGTTTGTTTCTTCCTGAACCAAATAATCCCCAAGTGACAAGCAGTAGGCTGTCAACTGAAAGAACAGTTGGCTGGACTGTTTAATAACTTAATGCTAGAATAAAAAAAAAATGCACTCTTGTTCTTGTTATGGTGCATGTTGGAGTGATTCAATCAACATTAATGTCCACTGGCCCAGTCTCTCATCTAAAAAAAAAGCAAGAATACTTGGTTAAATGAGAGTCACTACACCTTAACTGAGAAGAAATTATTTCATTGTGTTAAGCCAAGATATGAACTCTACAGCCATGCTGGAGTACCTAAAACGTGATGCACATGTATACTGTGTACGTGTGCACGTGTGTTTGTGTGTTTGAGTGGATAGTTTATAAATGCTGAGCTTATCAGCCTGGTAGCGGTCACCATAACAACAGTTACTGTGGTGCAATTGTGCGTTAATGTGGCTTAGTAGCTACATATAAGGTATTCAACAAATATTCTATCCGGGTTTCCGTCTGTTTGTCTCACATCCTCCTCGCCTCGCTCTGTCCTCACACTGACTCAGTGTGCATGCATTATTCATGACTTGAATCTCTTTCTGTAGCAAACTTTATTACAGTATATTTAATTTTACTCTGCATGTTTGATATAGATCTTGATGTCGTAAATTTTCTCAATACTCATTCAAGAAACAGGACAAATAAAATAACCAGATGGGAAATAACAAAACCAGACCTCAATGTCTGCCTGCCAAGCCAGTAAATGAGAACCCTGGCAAATTAAGTTACTTTATCACATCAACACAGAAATTCCTGTAAACTCAGTATAACCATGAAACTGTCCTGCTCGTTGATTTGCAATATTGCCAATGCAGTTGCTTCCCCAGTATAAAGAAAAATTGAAAAATCTCTGACTGTGGTCAAATTTATTTAATCTTGTAGCTTGTTAGCTGCAGACTGCCAATCCCTGTCTCTCAGAAACTTTGTAAATTATATCAATTCAATGTTATTATGAAATATTGTTCCCTGCTGATAGCTCAGTGATTTGGGAAATGGCGTTCTGATTAGACAGATAACTGTTGATACCAGTCATGTGCAGATCAGACAGAAGTTAAGTCATCTGGAAAGTGAGTTTTTTTTAAAGATTACAGATTCACTTTTGTGATTTTCTCACTTTGTCGCGTTTTACAATGTTTTTAAGGAATTATTTCATAATTGAGAGATAAACATATAATTATGTTAATATTTATAATCAAAATAACTCTCAGGGTTTTTCATTAAGTATGATTTTTACATGGCTTTAAACAGCTTCTCTGTCTGAGTTCAAGGAAGATGGATGGACTTCCTGCAGCTGGTAGCTTGTGATGTGACCAAACTCTTAGAGCCTGAGTTATGTTCTCAGTTCATCTATTGAAGCTGCACAGAACCTGGCTGTGTTTAGTCCTGAATTATTCCTATCTGTTTTTGCTTTGTGTCTCATACTATAGGTATGTGTTTTTTAAAACTGTGGGTGGCTTCCCTGTTTCTGGTAGATCTCAGCATGACAAGAATAGCTATGTTTCCCTGAACCCCTGAAGTGAGACTATAAATTTAACCACTGGGTTTCAGGCTGGAAAGGTCATCGCAAATAAGACACAGCAACATAACAAGAATGGAATAAGAGGAGATAAGGGAGTAAAAGAGGAGATGGACTGAGAGGAAAGTTGTAAATTTCAGAAGCAAAGAGGTTTCAGACAAGAGAACAGGAAAAACTGTGTTTGTTTTGGAATCTTGTCACAGCCTGTTTGAGCCTTGAGCCAAAAACAACAGTCCAGTCGGGATATGCACTGATAGACAGTCATAGAAACACTTAACTTCTGTTATGTTAATGGGCAACAGCCTTCTGTTTGAACCTACACGGTGTGTATGTTGAGTGTGTGTTCATGTTATATGTCTGCTTTTCCCTTCAAGCTTCTTCTAATGTCCTCTACCGCATTCAAAAGTCTGTCCAATCTAATCAAATGTGCCATATTCAGTATGATAAGCCCTGGGCTAATGCATTCGCATCCATCATGTACTTAATCATCGTGTTCTCCATTACCTCATTTTGTGTGTGTAAGCTCATAATACTGTCAGTTGTCAGGTTTAATTAGCATCATTTTCTCTGTTTCATACGATAAATCAGAGAGAGATTTCTTACTGTATATGAGTTCATGTCAAACAAGCCTCAGGCTTTTCTACTATCCATAGCTATACTGCACTTAAGCTCTTATGTTGGAGAGACACTGCACACATATGCACACCAGAGGTGTGAAATCTAGTCACGAATCTTTGACTTCAGTCATACTCAAGTCTGACTCATATTCAAGTCACAAATTTGACTCAACTTGACAAAATCAAAAAAGATGTAAAACCTAATTTGGACTGAAACATAAATGATCTGACTTCTCTTGAACCTGAGACTTATGACTTGATAATGACCTGAGACTTTAATGAAAGCCCAAAAATCAAAATGTACATTATTTAAAAGTGCTATCATAAAAATATTTCCCTATATTTACTTAGTCAACTATCATTAATATAAATAATTCCTAGCAACTACACACTTAATTCCCCAGATCCACTTTGTTTAAAACAATCCAGTGGCATCCATTCAAGTAACAGGAGTGAACCAGGAACTAACATTACTTTAATTATATCAAGTTGACAACATTCATATCAAAGATAGTTTCATTCACATAAAAGAACCATGTAGTGGTCAAAAATGAAAAAAATGTGGTAGGAAGTGTGCAGGTCACAATTATAGAATGAAAACCTAAAACTTGCAATCTGCTCAACATTTGGAAGTGGAGAAAGAGCTTGAAGTCAAGTGCATGTTTTTAAAATGGCATTACATTGAAATATTTGATGATATACAGTTGTTCTCATAAGTTTACATACCCTGGCAGAATTTATGATTTCTTGGCCATTTTTCAAAGAATATGAATGATAACACAAAAACTTTTCTTTCACTCATGGTTAGTGGTTGGGTGAAGCCATTTATTACCCAACCACTGTGTTAACTCTTTTTAAATCATAATGACAACAGAAACTACCCAAATGACCCTGGTCAAAAGTTTACATACCCTGGAGATTTTGGCCTGATAACATGCACACAAGTTGACCCAAACGGGTTTGAATGGCTACTAAAGGTAACCGTCATCACCTGTGATCTGTTTGCTTGTAATCAGTGTGTTTGTATAAAAGCTCAGTGAGGTTCTGGGCCCCTGATAGACCTTTGCATCTTTCATCCGGTGCTGCACTGACGTTTCTGGATT
>JAPZDV010000001.1:8204528-8245317 GCA_029814665.1 Acanthurus lineatus
ATCTTTCATCCGGTGCTGCACTGACGTTTCTGGATTCTGAGTCATGGGGAGAGCAAAAGAATTGTCAAAGGATCTGCGAGAAAAGGTAATTGAACTGTATAAAACAGGAAAGGGATATAAAAAGATATCCAAGGCATTGAGAATGCCAATCAGCAGTGTTCAAACACTAATTATGAAGTGGAAAATGAGGGATTCTGTTGAAACCAAACCACGGTTAGGTAGACCAACAAAAATTTCAGCCACAACTGCCAGGAAAATTGTTCGGGATGCAAAGAAAAACCCACAAAAAATCTCAGCTGAAATACAGGACTCTCTGGAAAAAAACGGTGGCTGTTTTAAGATGCACAATAAGAAGGCACTTGAAGAAAAATGGGCTGCATGGTCGAGTTGCCAGAAGAAAGCCATTACTACGCAAACGCCACAAAGCATCCCGCTTACAATACGCCAAACAACACAGAGACAAGCCTCAAAACTTCTGGAACAAAGTCATTTGGAGTGATGAGACCAAAATAGAACTTTTTGGCCACAACCATAAACGTTACATTTGGAGAGGAGTCAACAAGGCTTATGATGAAAGGTACACCATTCCTACATTGAAACACGGAGGTGGGTTGCTGATGTTTTGGGGATGCGTGAGCTACAAAGGCACAGGAAACTTGGTAAAAATTGACGGCAAGATGAATGCAGCATGTTATCAGAAAATACTGGAGGAAAAATTGCACTCATCAGCCTAGAAGCTGCGCATAGGACGTA
Source organism: Acanthurus lineatus (assembly GCA_029814665.1). Lineage (NCBI taxonomy): Eukaryota > Metazoa > Chordata > Actinopteri > Acanthuriformes > Acanthuridae > Acanthurus > Acanthurus lineatus. Next base: position 8,205,282 of record JAPZDV010000001.1, read on the forward strand.
CTTGGACGTTCCAACGTGACAACGATCCAAAACACAAGTCCAAGTTGACCTGTCATTGGCTACAGCAGAATAAAGTGAAGGTTCTGGAGTGGCCATCTCAGGCCCCTGACCTCAATATCATTGAGCCACTCGGGGGAGATCTCAAACATGCAGTTCATGCAAGACAGCCCAAGAATTTACAAGAACTGGAGGCTTTTTGCCAAGAAGAATAGGCAGCTTCACCATCTGAGAAAATAAGGAGCCTCATCCACAACTACCACAAAAGACTTCAAGCTGTCTTTAATTTTAAAGGGGACAATACACAGTATTAAGAACTGGGGTATGTAAACTTTTGATCAGGGCCATTTGGGTAGTTTCTGTTGTCATTATGATTTAAAAAGAGTAAACACAGTTGTTTGGTAATAAATGGCTTCACCCAACCACTAACCATGAGTGAAAGAAAAGTTTTTGTGTTATCATTCATATTCTCTGAAAAATGGCCAAGAAATCATAAATTCTGCCAGAGTATGTAAACTTATGAGCACAAATGTATCTGTTTTGGTTTCTTTCAGCTGTTGAGGGAAATATCTGGTTCTTTAAGTTCCACCATTTTGTTTACCAGCTACTGTCTAACTGTGTCTGTGTCTGTGCTGTTTGGTGCGGAGCAGGTAGTGTACATCAGGTTTTAAGCATTAGTTTCTGAGTACACCTGCTGTTGGGACTGAAAACGATGATTATAGTGCTAGTGAGCTGAATCTCACTACAAGATGTGGGTACTTCAGTAACTGTAATTGTTTTGTCTGTTTGTCTGTATATTCCTATTTCAATCAATCAATCAGCCAGACTCTACTGCCATATCTATTGCAAACTGAATATTGCGACCTTAATATTGAATTTATGGTGTGTGGATCATATTGGCCAATGCACTAACACACTCTGACAGAGTTCCTGTCACTCACATCTTGTTTTGTGTGTGTGTGTGTGTGTGTGTTTTAGTGATGTCCTCTTTGCCGGCTGTAATTGGCTGCACGAAGTAGACAGACTCTGCTCTCTGGCTTGTTATCAGACTGACAGGCAAACTGGAAAGGACAGCAGTGTCACTCCGAGAAACACAGCAGACTGCAGAGGCTGGAAACACACATACACACAAAAACAGACATAAACACCATGATTGGACACAGCAAACACACACAGGCAGCCAGACACATGCGAGTGCTGTGACACTAACAGGCTGTGACAGTGAGGAGAGTTTACCTAATGTATTGCTCTTAGACATTCTAAAAAACGACGGGTCGGTAGATAAAACTAGATAATGGATGCACACAATTAGCTTAATGTAATAATAAAAAGAAAAGGATAAGACAAGGTTGGGAAAAGGTCAAAAAGATGGGTGGGACATAGCAGATGCTTGAGTGGGTTTGTGCATTTGTTTGGTTAAATGGCAGCTTTACTGTGACCAACAGTGTTTTGTAAGTAGAACACTGAAACACTAAAATGATGCAACAGAAATGAGAGTCTGACCTCAGTGATTTCAAAAATCTAAAGTGCTGGTCCCATTCCAGCTCACTGAGTCGTTCACTTTTTGAGAAAGGAAAACTGTTTTCAACCTCTTGCCTTGAGAGCTTTTTGATAAAACTGAATCAGCCTTTGAATCATTTTGTTTTCTTTAATGCTGGAATGACAGATCATTCTTTGCAAAAGCTTGGTCGCCAGTCTGTGCAAAATTAACCAATCCCTTTCTCTGTCCTTCTGTCCAGACATGAGACCTTGTTGAGGTGTTCCCAGTGCAAGTTGGCTCGCTACTGCAATATCACTTGCCAGGTATAGTGTGTGGGTGCAAATAATAAAGTGTTTGTGTGTGCCAGTTTGGTAAACTGTCTTTTTCCTGCAGAAACAAGCATGGTCTGACCATAAGAGAGAGTGTAAATGTCTGCGAAGCCTTCTACCCAGAATTCCCACTGACTCAGTCCGCCTGGCTGCAAGACTCATTTTTGCCTTGGTATGTTTCTGGAGTTTCTCACTGTATGCCAGTCAAAATAATGTGGAGAAAGATAAATGCAATAAAAATAAGTATTTATATCTTCAATTCTGTTAGATGTGATGACCTGTAAAATGGTGCTGTGTTACACAAACTGTGAAACTTCAAGTTTTTCAGAATATCTATGTTTTGCATTCACTAAAAGATTAAAAGCACCTCCGTTGTTGCAAGAAATTCCCCTGTTCTCACATTTATGAAATCCTCTGGAAAGTGAATACACTTTCAAAAAATCTGTTGTCATTAAATAACAAAGCAGTCTTTTCTTAGTGCCAGAGAAATTCACTTTTTCAAGGGCTTCATACAGCAGCAACATGATGCTTCAGAAAGCGCCAAACATAATGTGCAACAAAAGCAGAAAAATAATTCTGTAAAACTATAGTAACGTGCTGATGTCCCTCTTCTTCTCCTCCTGCTAGCTGAGTCCATCTAAGAGCAGAAGTGAGGAGCTTTACACATTGGATGAGCATGAATCACGTAAGTCTGTCCTTCCAGAGTATATGTGTGTTTATGTGTGTGTGTGTGCGTGTGTGTGTGTGTGTGTGTGTGTGTGTGTGTGTGTAATTCCAGTGCAGTAAAATGTAAAAAGGTTGTTTCCTCCACCATATTTAAGCTTTCTCAAGATATTTTGGGAACACAAAGGGATGAGTCTGTCAGAGCCACAGCTGAAGCTCTTTCCAGATACTGTCAGAAGTTCACAGACAGACAGACAGATGATTTTTTTTGTATTATCATATTTACAGACCTTAATTCCATGTCTGAGCAGAAGAAAGAGGGTCTGTCTCAGCTGGCATCAATGTTGGCGTTGTACCTACAACAAGAGGTACCTGACCTGGCTCAGGAAATGACATCAGCATTGTCACCTTCGTGCAGAGAATCTCTCAGCCTTATTGCCAAGGTGAGCTTAATGCATGTTAACACAATATAAATACAGCCATGTTTGGTTTTGTATATAGTGCATAGACACATAAACACCTTGGCACACTCACGCACACTTGAGTACATACAAAAGTGCAAACATGTCTACCCATGCACAAAAGGACCTAGCAAAAGCAACTCTTTATTGCTTTAGCATCCCCTGCTGCTTTTGGATGGACCCCAACATATGTCTAAGATCTTCCCAGCATCTGTGATTACGTCCCTGCGTGTGTGTGTGTGTGTGTGAGAAAGAGAGAGAGTGTGTGTATTCCCAGAACAACCTCAGGTCTTATTCTCCTAAAACACACCAGCTGCTGTCCTTAGAATTCGAACCGCAAAACCGCTTTGTGCGCAATGATGTGTTTGTCTGGATTTTTCTCAGCCTCTGTTATCTGTTAACTTGTGTGACTTCTCTTTAAGTGTTTGACTGTGTGTGTGCATTTTGTTAGTCCCATCACAATAATTGGATGAGTGTGTGTGATAATTAAAAGCAGCCAAGCAACTGAGCTGAGAATGTTTCCATAGAACAAACGTAAAAGTTTTGAATAAGAAAAACTTGCTCATAAATTACATGTCAGAGTTCAGTTTTAGTGGTGATACAAAATTAAATATACAAAACACTGACATGTGTTTAGCCACACTAATTGCAGGGCTCAGGAGATGATAGTGTGTATTGCTTGGTCGGCCCATCACTTTGATCCAGACTGAAATATGTCAATAAATATTGGTTGCAATGTCATTAAAATTTAGTGGAGATATTCAACATCACCAGGTGATAAAACCTCAGGACTTAGGTGACCCAAAAAGGGTTACTTCCAGCACCACCTTAAGGTAAAGTTTTTCTTTTGTTGAACTGAAATATTTGATGAATCGCCAAGAAACACAGACATCGCATTTTGCATGCCGTTTTTACCTTCACTTCATTACAACTGCAATGGATAAAACTCACACTTTGGATCTTTGATTACTGTTAAACGTCACAGCATCACAGAGCTGCTGGTGTGACTACAAGCTCTTACTGTTGTGGTTTCACACTTTCACACACAGTCTTGTGCATGTATTTTGTTTCCATATTTTTGCATAATTTATCAAGAAGTATGAAGGTGGAGGGAGAAAGTAAGAGAGAAAGAGTGTAATTTGATGAGGTGCAGAAATGTGCTGTTGTGTTTGTGTTTGTGTGTGTGTGCTTGTGGGATTGGTTTGTAAAGCTTGGAAAACTGGAAAACTGCTGATGAAATGCGATTCAAGATTCCAGTGGGAATTCTACTCCAATCTGTAGAAGATAAGGAGTGAACAACACTTAGTGAATTAAAGAGAAGAAGAGAGGGAGGAAGAGCGTTTGAGATAAAAAATGAGAGAGGAACAGAGGGAGAGATTAGATAGGGAGAAGAGAGGAGGAAGACATATAGATAAAAAGAGAGATGTAAAGAGCAGGAAATGGACAGGGTGTACTGCAATATAAAATGTTAACAGAAACTGGAGAACTGGATTAGTAACTCTATGAAAGAAACTCACTGAGAATAAATTTTCAGTCAACATAAGTTGTAACTGAGTGATATTTTTAAAAACAAGAACCAAGGCGATGAGACCAACAGGAAATTTAGTAAATTTAAAAATGGTCTAAGTGTGCTTCAAGCTAATCAACATTTTAATTTGGTGGGAATGGTAATGTTTCTTTTTCATTTTCACTGAAATCATTTGTCTTATCTCTTTATGTTTCTCTGTGTCCTCTCTGCTTCTGTGCTTCTGTCTGTCCTTGCATCTTTTTCCATGTCTTTCTACTCATTTTTCTTCCCCTGTGCATACAGTCCTTTTCTTTTCCATGCTTTCTCTCTCTCTCTCTCTCTCTCTCTCTCTCTCTCTCTCTCTCTCTCTCTCTCGCTCTCTCTCTTTAATGGCTCAAGTACATAACAAATGAGGAGTTTATTATTGTGTACTTAGATTGTTGAGTGTGCTGAACAAAAAACAACATAGTAGGTCATTACTGTGACTGCTTGTGTGTGTGTGTATGCGTGTGTGTGGTGTGTTTGTGTGTGTTTGTGTGTGCTGGGAGTCCAGTCTAGTCTTTTACAGTGGGGGAGTGTTTTGTGTTATAAAACCATTCTTTATGCTAATAGCTACTCCCTCAACAACAGACTAATGGTGTTACGCAAACACATACATGCATGCACAGTAACACACACAATGAAGTAATGGCACTGCGTCATTACTGCTCTTAATATACCCAAGAGAAGTAACCGGGGAAGGAGGGTGCATGTTTGTGTGTAATATTTGCTGTATTTTTAGTGTGTGCGTGTGTGTGTGTGTGCGTGCATGCTGTCCTGTTCAGCTATTCGGTGCAGAAAGACTGCACTGGGATGTGTGTATATCTGCACCATGTTTTGTTCCATTGTGTTTTGCTTTGGACTACAGGAGGGCTATGTTTGTTTGTGTGTGTGTGTGTGTGTGTGTGTGTGTGTCTTGGTGTACTTGTATTGCTATCTTCATGTAAACCAATTTTAGTTTCTAACAAGCACCGTGAGGACATTTCTGCACTGTGAAGTATTTAGGCTGGACCTCACAACTTAAAAGGCCTGTCTGAGGGTTAAGGCTTGGTTGTAGGGTTAGAATTATCTGATGGTTATGGTGAAGCCAAAGGGCCAAGGAATGCGTCACGTCCATGAGGTTGCTCACAAGGATAGAGAGACAAGTGTGTGTGTGCGTGTGTGCGTGTTTGCATGTGTGTGTTTGTGTGTGTGTGCTTTGGTCAGACTGCGGTGGTGCAATAAGCAGTGACAGATGAGATCTGGCCACGGCACATTTTATTGCCTCCCTCAAGCAGTTCCCCTCTCTGGACTGTGTGTTTGTGTGTCTATATGAGTGTGTGTTTGTGGGTATGACTGAATATACTCTCTTGGACGCATTTTTGTGACTCGTAGGAATTCATGCAAATTGTCTTTGACTTGAACTTCCACAACAATTAACAGTGCTGCTTACTGACAAATCATCAACATTTAATGTAGTGATGGGAACTATGTATCTGTATTTGTCTTTGTCTTTGTCTGTGTGTGTGTGCGTGCGTGCGTGTGTGCGTGCTTAATATTGTGTGCACTTACTGAGTGAAGCCCTTGCTGCATTGAGACCAATTTCTTACATGCACTGCTCACATGACTGACATTATCCCATTAAACACAAACACACGAGCACACGCTTACAAACACACACACACACCCACACACCCCCAATACACTCTAAACATCCTTCTATGTCTTATTCTCACTCTCTCAGCCTCATTCATTTGCGATCTGCTGCCTGACTATCATTCTCAGCCTCTCTGTGAGGCACTTACTCTGTAGCTTAATATGAGTTATAAGCAACTTTTGAAAGACATCTAAAAATGCTATTTTTGTAACATGCCAATATCAGCAATGAAATTATAAAATCTTGATTTTTTTGGACCACTAAAGCACCACTAAACAGCACACCAAAAGTCAAAAGCTTAAAAGCATAACATACACTTTGTACTCTAAGGTGGTGATACAGTTTTTCATAAAATCCATTATATAGGAAGCTCCTGCATACATTTACATTTATACTGGTGCACAAAATTGAGTGCAAGGTGAACTCTACAGTCTGACAAGATAATTAATAGCAGAAATGCAGTTTGAGCTTGTAACAGAATATCATTTCTCTCCTGCTTGAGCTGCATGACATGCCTCATCTACAGTATAAACCTAACAAGGTACCAAATGTGACTCTGAGTTTTCTCTGTGTGCATTCACATGGATGTGTACAATGGTATCAGATAATCTCTGTGATCAAGCAAAATCATTCCAGTTCAGGAAAAAAATTAAATCTATGTCTGTCTTTGCACAATAACTGTTGAATCTTATCTCTGGAAGGAAACACTGTCTTTGTCTTCAGCAGTGTTTTTTCAAGGTCTGCATCGGGGCCCAAAGTTGTAGTGCACAAACGTTATCAAAGAAAACTTTTAGGATTCCTAACTACCTGAGTTGTTTCTGGGGTATTTGGCATGCAGGTTTAAATAAAAAAACATTAGCTTCTCTTTAACAGTCAAAATATGATCCCTCTCACTAACCAGAACCCATTAAGATTTTGAGTTGTTTGGCAGAAAATTGTATGACAAAAATGTGACATGATGCAGAGAGAAAATCTTATAGAGGAGAAAAGGAGGTAAAATCGTAGAGATGTTGAAGGTAATGGAGAGAATTTGAGGCAAAAAGAGAAAAATACGGGATGTGCTGAACAGAACGTGATAGGAAAAATGAAGAAAGTGAAAAGGATGGAGAGAATGGATAAAGGATAGGAACAGGGAGTACATACTCCACTTGATTAAAGGTTTGAAGTAGCTGTATTTAGGGTTTTTTGTGTTAGGCTGTAGCTGAGGCTCTTGGGAAATGCAAACACACACACACACACCTCTCATCTGACCAAGGTGGAAGCTAGACGACTCCCTATGAAAGAGTATGTTGTATTGTTTATTAGGTATGTATGGAGACAATTTATTACAGGCTGCAAACAGGCACACACACACAGACAAATACACACACACACACAAACACATACCTGATGTCATGTGTGAGTGTGTAACCTATAAATTTACACCCCTGCTGAAAACAGTTTTGGCCTCAATTACATGTGCAGGAATGTGTGTGCGTGTGTGTGTGTGTGTGTTTCTTTCTCTAGGACTCTCATTTTTTGGTTGTTATAATTTTGTGTGTACTTGCATCACGTTTGTTATGATACAGCTAGTGTATATCTGAGTCTTAATATATTTCTCCGTGTGTGCAGATGTGCATTGTAGATGTGAGTGTGGCTCCACGTTTGTGTGTAGGCGTAATTTATTCTCATGGCTTTTCTTTATATTTATTGGCCATCTGTTGAGCATCTTAATAAGATGCAGACATCATCAAACTAGCGCACCTCAACGAATGAAAAAGTTATCACTCCCCAAACTTGTTAAGAGTATGAAAGTATATCATATGCAGAGGGACAACTTAATTTTCTCTGGAAAAATGACCTGAGGAAGGAAGGAAGGAAGGAAGGAAGGAGAGAAGTCACAGAAAGAGGAATAGAGAACTTACAGACCAAGTTTTAACAATTGAGGGATTTAGAAGAGGATTAAAAATTAAGTAGAGATTGCATATTTTGCGTCCTACATGAGCATGATCTGTGTCTTAATGTATGTGTATTTGCCAACACGCAGTGTGAAGTCATTACAATAATCTTACAGAGTGTGTGTTAGTATGTTCAGCCTTATCTCCTTAACATTTCCCTGGCCTGCTGTTGTATCTTGCAAGCTAGCAGTGCCATGGAAGCAGCCTAATTAGCTCACACACACACAAACATGCACACGCGCACACACACGCATACACACACGCACACATTCACGCACACACAGCTTAGTTTAATGACTGAGTCTATCATGAATGCAGTCACAGTCAGTATAATAGGAAGAGAGAACAAAACCATTTGTTTAATTCACTTAAATTGGCTGTGAATGTGTGCGCATGTGTGTGTGGGCTTATTGGGAAACTTGAATGGAAGATGAAGGAAGAAGGCTAAGATGATAGGCAACTGGACTAAAAGAAAGAAGAAGGTTGAAGGAAAGCAGGTAGAAGAAAGGGAGAGGGTGAAAAAGGAACTGAAAGAGATGGGAACAACCAAGAGGAAATGACAGGAGGTGAAGGAGACAAAACAAGGGGACGTTGACATGAGGAGTTTAAATTGGAATTGCGAAAAGATGAGAGGGTGGTGGGAATGGAATGATGGCAGGAAAAAACAATTAAATTGGAATGTGTTAGCACAGGGAAATCGTAAAAAATTGGAGGAGGAGCCATTGAAATTGAAGGAACTTTGAATGCAAACTGGATGAAGTTGTTTAATTGTGCAGAATGACTTGAGCAGCAATATGTTGCAGGAGATAGGCATGTATACATGTGGGCTGGTATGTTCTAATGTGTGTGGTGGCGTTGTGAGTGTGAGGTGGGTGTGGGGTTGGCTTAATGAACAGCTTTTGGCTCCAGCTGAGACAGCCGCTATCACTCTCGTCTCCTTTATCCTCCCTCACACTCTCCTCTGTTGCTCCAACATTTACAGTAATTACTGTCCTTTGGTGGCTAATAGGGATGGAAATGGGAATGGAGACTGATAACATAACAAAGTGTGAGTGTTTGTGCATTTTGTATAATTTTCTAAATGTCCTCTAAAGAAATATTTCAAAATTGAGATTCTTCTCTTTATCTCAGTAACTCTCCTCTCACAACAACTCAGTGAACTGATAACTACCTGTGTCCTTCTGTTACGATGAAATTGTCTGCACATCTTCCAACCATGAGACTATGAGCCTACCCCTGACCCTTAACAAGGATCTAAAACTGCTCAGATTGGGTATAAAATTTAAACATGGCTCTTGTAGCAAAAGCAGGAATATTATTGAGACTCTATAGTAAATCTCTGATTATTTCTGCTTCACAAATTACACAGTTCTTAACATCTTAACATTTTATCTATCTTATATTTACAAACACAACAATAATAATAATTAATTAATATACTGTAAAAGAGATGAAAACAGCAATTTAGAAAGTCTATTAAAACAACATTGTAATTGAACCTACCTTCTCCAGCATCCATTTGTTTATGGGGATATAATGTTTTTGATGTTTTTGATGTTTTAGAACATTTAAAGTGAAGCTTTAATTATGCCATTTATGGGCCCTATTTAAATGATCTATACTGTTTGGTGCAAAAGCATTTCAGGCATGTTCAGCTCCACCTTTGACTTTTAATTGCTCAATAAATTTTGTCACAAAGTAAGGTACAGAGGGGCTGTACTTAGACTCTCCATTAATAATGGGTGTGTTTTGGGCATAACATGAATTAAATCATTCAGTGTGTGATCTCCAGTTCCCTTTAAAGTCCAGGTTGGCAAGTTTCCATGTTTCATACATTGGGTAAGAGGTGATCCCCTGTTACCATGGTAATTACACATGATGCACTCTTTAAGTAGCAGAAAAATAATGCCCCATTGACTTAAGACCAGTTTTCTGTTGGTCAAAGGTTTCTGCTGCTTATATAGGGCCAATGTTTTGTACATACACATATTTCCAATATACCATTTCTATCTGAGAATTGATTTTGTTTTATATATTTCATGCTAAAATTGTAATTCTGTTAGTTCCAGCAGGCATGTAGAGATGGATTCTTAAGTTGCAATAAATTCATATCCCTGCCATGCACAGAAACACTCACACCTGTCTGGGGCCTGCTGGCCAAACTAATGCGATATCAAACAGTATGAGACATTTTTTAATCTTTCGTAACAGTTTGACTGGCCCTTTGGGAAAAACGCAGGTACTGCAGATGGCAAGCACTTTGTTATTTTTCACAGTTTGTGCTGTGGTGTTTATGAAACTATTGTTTCCCAGCTAATGTTGTTTGTCCTGTATGCATATTTTAACTTAACTGGATATCATGCCAAAGATATGTATCTGTTTTTTTGTGTAAAACTGGCTTTGACCCTTGGGTGACCCTTTGACGATCATTGTTTTTTTCTTGTTGTATAATTGAATAGCTAAAGCAAGTATTACCTAAATGATTACCAGCATTTTTCATGAGCCTATGATCTGTTTTGAAACCCAAACAAAATCCAAACCAAGTCAGTAAAGTTTGCGCCATTGCAGTATTTTGAGTGTGCACATGATTGTCACAAATAAATTTACTGCACTGACAAAAGTTCAGTGTTGGAGTCAATTTACTTGAGAAGGAGAAACAAAGTCAGACATCACAGCGCTCAACAGACACAGTTAATAGCTTAAATTATATTATATATATTACATATATACACTCTTAAATATCCGTGCTGTCTGAAATACCAAACCAAATATTCTTGGTGAGAAGGAGTAGCAGTAATGTGAAACAGTGAGGGGTTTTTCTCTACAGTGAGGTCATAACACATATGTGCTTAACACAAAAGCAGCTGATTATAAATTAGTGTTTCGGCTCATGAAACAGTCGGAAATGCAGCAATTGGGAGTTGGCCTTCATCGCCAGTTTGGTGTCTCAGTGCTGTAAAGGTCTCCAGGATTAGATACTATCACAGGTTTAAGTACTCATCCACCCACTCGTCCTCATCTTCATGTTCTCCAGTCTTTCTATGTGGGTCATTAACAAGTTATGTAAAAAGCTTCCATGAAGGCTGTCTTGTGAAACAAAGACGCTGAAGCCTGTAAAGTATCCAGCTGAAGAATGCTTAGACATCAATCCTTTTATTTCCATCCTGAATATAAATGAGGTTCCTCAGGGTTCATTCCCTCATTCTCCCTCTCATCTGTCTCTCATCTCCCTCTCGCTGTCTCCTCTCCTTAAACTACAGCCAAACACTAAACACTCAGTTCTATTCGGGGACAGTGAGGCACACTTTGCTGACTTACAAGTTGACTTTGTGTGTTTGCGACATTTGTGTTTTTGCCATCTTGTAAATTGGAAATGTGCTTCCAAAACTTGGAAAAACTTAAAAACCTATTTGCCGCGCCTCGTTATGAACATGAATATTTTTAGAGTCAGCAACCAGTGAATAAATGTGTGTCTTGTGTTTTATGTTGAATCTTTGTCCTACTGCGGTTGAAGAGATGAGAGCTCAGTAACATTTTCTAGCAGCGGTTTCCACTCTCTCTATTTTTTAATGGGCATTCATGCTGTGCTTCTTCTTGTTAAACAACAGCAGCTCATCTGGAAGAGGAAATAAAAATGTTTAACAGCGAATTCTCACACAGACATACATACATACATACATACATACATACATACATACATACATACATACACATATGACTTTATCCTCTCCATAATCTCTAGTTTCTTTTAACCTTTTTTTTATTAAAAAACACAAAAACAAAACATTTTACATTATATAGTTTAGTATAAAAACAGGACAGTGAAGAAGAAAAAACAGCAAGAAGAATCTCCCAAGACTTTTAAATTGTACCTTTTATCCTGTTTGTAAAACCAAGGGTAAAAATTACAGGTTTTGGTTTTTCAGGGATTCAGGTGCCAGATTAATTCTTGGCATGGAGCAGTGTCTTCATGAAGTCTCTGCTGGTTGCATTTTGGCAAGCTTAGGGTAACAACAAGATTCAAGGAAGTCATTGCACCCTCATTTACACTTGTTAACTAATGAGCTTAACAAGCGCTATGTGGATTTTGTTACTTTTAGGCAAAGCCATTCTAGCTGTTTCCCTGCTGTTTCAAGTCTCGATGCTTAGCTAAGCTAAGCAGCAGCTGCTGTCTATAGCTAAAAATATAATGCTAAGACTCAAGAGAGTTATCAAACTTCTCAAATGAATGTGTTTCTAAACTACTCCTTTAATGAATTTTTAATAGTTATTGTTCATATTGTGCAGTGGAAGTAAAAAAGTCAGCTGCTGATAATTCTGATTGAAAAGAGTGAGAGTTTTATAATGATGTGAACAGAACAAGAGAGAGAAACACACACTCTGTAAGCCTCAGCGTAAAATCTGCAAACATTTGCTGTTTTCTTTAATGTCAAACAGTTTGTCATCTTTGCTGCTCAATACTCTTTATAACTTCTCTCCTCTGTAAGAAGCTGGAGTTAATCCTTGGATATTCAGTGAATATTTGATATTAATCTTCAGTTAAGCATGCTAATTGATTCACTACAACTAATTTTAACAGGGATGATATTTTTTCAGTTTAAGATGCTCTCATGGGATTTGTGTAAGAGACTCATGGGAGCTGTAGTTGTTAAATATAACTGAGCTGCACATGATGATATCATTGGTTAAAACATTAGATAACCACATATCTTCAAATATGGTGCAGAATACTCATGTCAATAATGGCATGTTTTTTAGCTTTTACAGAAGATTAATGGCTTAAAAACCATCATGCCAAATTAATTTTAAAAATTGTCTGGAAAATGTTTCTCATCTGTTGATAAATTCATTTATCAGCTGATTCAGCTTTCTGTAGTTTTGTATGTTTTTTTTGTAATTCAAACTGCTGTGTCTCTGCTTAAGTAGTTTATGTATTTGTTTATGGTGCTGGTTTATATGACTGCAGTATTGTGTGTGTTTCTCTGTGTTAAAACACTGGCACACTTCTCGCAACATAAAGGTTGAACACACACATGCTCACTTTCTCTCTCTCTACACATACGCACACATTGACATGTAAACCTCTCTACTTGGCTAGTTTCCCATTGGCTGGTAGATAGTGTTACCATGGAGATAGTCAATGAATGTTAACACAGCACACTTTATTTCGGGGTTTAACAAAGTCTTTTCATAAACACAAATAAGTATTTTTTTCTGTTGAATAAATAATTCATGAACTAATGGAGTAGAAACAATCTGTTATAATGTAATGTATGTTGAGGAATGTTAAAAATAGCGCAACAGTGAATGTTACCATAAAAACCTAGAAATATTTCTGATATCCCTGTATTTTGGTTGAAAACTAAGGGAACCTTTTAATTGTTCATGCTTTGTTTTGTGAAAAGCAGCATTTGTTCACCTCACAGCCAAAGCTAAAAACATAGTTCTGAAACATTGTAAACAATTGATTTTTAAAATCTGAATGAACAGGAGGGTTTAGTAACAGATCTAATAAATGTGATAAATTGATACTGTAAATTTTAGGGAATTCATGTAGTTCCGTGGGTACCGAAGCTTACATAAAAATATGTGTGTGTCACTTACACTCTTTTGTGAACAAGGGTCCTTATATGTCAGTGTGTGCATTAGTGTGAGAAAGTGTGATTGTATTGATTGAATCTGGCACAGCAGGTTTAGTTGTGTCAGCAGTTTTTCTGACTGAGGGAGAACAGGATAAGAAAGGGGAAGTGACAAACAGGATGAGAGGGAGGGATGGAGAGAAGGAGTATGGTTAGGGTTTGAACTGTTTTCTTCCCCCTTTATATTTCAGGGCCGAAATAATAACCGCAATTGGTCAACAGAATCAGTAATAAAATTAACCCCCATTGATTGGTCTGTCCTTTAAATTGACTTTGCTTTAGTGATTTTTTTCTCTTCTGTTCCTGCACTCATTAATTTTTACGTTCAACCTCACTTGAAAGCATCACAGCAATAGAGTGATGTCTGTATTTCACCCTTTTAGTTTGAGAAAGCAAAGAGGCATTTAGGGTGTAATGAGCCCCTCCTTTGGAAAACCCCCAGGTGGAGATGAAGAAAGGATGGGAGGGGAAGATGACAGAAGGAGGAAGGACAAACACACGCATGTTCATACCCCAGTGGGCCAGTATATCTAGCACAGTGTAATTATGATGGGGAGCTCCTTTAATTGACTCCTACTGCAAACCCCCTGAGTCTGCAGCATTTATGCATGTGTGTGTGAGAGATTCTCATGTGAAATGGTTTAATAAACAACTTCAGGTTTAGTGTTATGACTGTTGGTTTCTGATGTTTTCTGAATTTTAATACAGTCGTATCCTCGAAGTATTTCATGTTTGGCTCTATATCAACTAAATACAAGTAGGAAGCACATAGCAGGGTTCAGTTGCTTGTTGCTTGAATCTTGTGCCAATCAATACTTTCTGCATTTAAGTGGTTGTAAGCTTGCCAGGGGCTATGAAATGTAATTTTCATCTTTTGCCCATGTCTACAAACCATACGTGCCAAAGAAATGTGAGAATATACCCATGTATCCAGGGACTAAATGATGTGTGAACAGAGCCCTGTGTCGTGACACTGTCCATGTCATTTTTGATCATATTAAACCCTTTAACCTGCTGGTCTGCCTTGCATTGTCATCTCTGTCTGTGGTACATGAGCAAGGTTTCAGTTGTCAATAAAAGGTAAGTTGCCATCAGTTTTAGATATGAATTCAGAAAACAATTTACAATACTGGTAAGCAGAGCCATGTGAGAACTGCTGACAGAGAGACCATAAATATCTACTGCCACAATGTAAAAAACAAGCGCCCCCAAACCTTCCATGGTAAAATGAAACATAATGACCTCTATAATGATACGACAGTGAACAACACTTTTATTCTGTGATGTGTGCTATGTGCACTGATGCACTACTCCTCACTTTGTGATTAAGGAAAGGATAGGTTGATGAATGGTCAGCCCTACAGGCAATAGTTGTGTGTGTGCACGTATGTGTGAGTATTGCATTGAGTATTCAGGTGCATTCATCAGTCGTGTAAATGTCATTAGCTTTAGGCTACATGTAATCCAATTTGCCCACATGGCAGAGATGTGTCATAATGACAACAATACTGATGTTGACTTACCGGTCTGAGTGGGTGTGAGTGACGGATGGAGTTAAAGGTGTGCTATATACTGTTTTTCCTATAATGTGCAGAACACACATACAAAGTGCAGAATTGTCCTTGTAAGTCAAGGACATCGCCTAGTTTCACAGGTGAGGGAACACAGACTATTTCTGCCAGGGATGAGAAAGGAGGAAGAGAGGGAAAGGACAAGGAATTGAAGAAAAGGAGGGTGAGGGTGGAAGGTAAAAGGAGAGAGAGAAGAGGGGAATGAAAAGAGTACAGTAGATGACAATAAATTAAAAAAAATTATCTGTAATTGATCATTTCCTTATAGGATAATCACTAATAAATATGCCATCTTGTTGACCTGAATTTGTAGAATCCTATTTTCAGGTGTTACAACAGACGGGCAAGTCCCCCATATTCTCTCGAGGTTTTTTATTTTACAGATAGTAGTCATCTTTTCTTCTTGTAGCATATCTGATTGAATATTCTGTAACCCTGGACTTCACTGAAACCTGTTCTTAACTAGCGGTATAAAATCCCCTAATCTCCTGTATGCCCTCCCTCTCCCTGCCTCTGCAGGCCCCCCCCCCCCCCGGTTAGCTGACATTTTGGAGATTAAAGGTTTTTGATCTGTTATTCCACATCATAATCTCTGCTTACCACACCCTTTTTTGCTTGCCTTCACCCCTCCACCCACCGCCTCCGCTTTACTCCCTCATCCTTTCATCATCCCATGGTTATACCATCAGATGGTACTCACTGTAGGACTTCACCGCTCTGAAGGAATGGGCAATGAGCTGATGAAGAAGGAGGAGGAAGGAGAGGAAAGGGGGATGGGCAGAGGAGAGCGCAGAACAAGAGAGAGAAGAAGGGGAGGAGGAAGAGAATAAGGAATCAGGATGGCATAAGATTTTAAGGAGGAGGAAAAAGAGAGTAGGGGGTGGCATGAAGGGGGAGGAAAGGAGGGATAATAAAAAAGAGGTTAGAAGGGTGAGCAAGAGCTAGTTTTTAAAGCTATATGAATCAAATTGTTGCTCCTGTATCTTAAACTATCACCACTTGTCATTTTTCTTGCTGTCACTCCTTTCCTGCTTTAAACATTTTCTTTTTAATTTCATTTCTACTGTTAATGCAAGACGATACAGAGGCTGAGTACAGGCACTGTTTAGTTAATGCTGTTATATTGAGATAAATTTTATAGTGATGATTATTTTTCAAACGTATATTTAATATTTGTGCAAGAATTCAAGTACATATGTCAGCTCTTTTCTATAATATGATTGTATTTGAATGCCCTCTCTTTTTCTTTCTCTCTCCATATTTCTTAAATGTCTCGTACAGTTTTTATACTCTAACTTGAACTGGACACACAAAGAATGCTTTAAATGTAAATGTTAGAGCTGACTTCTCTTTTATCAACACTCCATCTTTCACTAGTTTCCTCCATTTCATGCTGTCTTGTTGTGTGTTAGAGGTGAGCTTAATGAAATGCTGAGGATAGTTGTGTTTCTAATAATAACCAATTCCAGATCTATGAGTGTGTGTGGCAACATTTCTGTTTTCTTCGTGTCCACTGTATTTAAATTTCAGCCCCTGTATCAAAGTGATTGTGTTTTGTATTTGATTTAGGCGTTAGCAAGTTGTAACACATGGATGGATGGATACTGTGACTGGCGTTCAAATCAAAAATATAAAGATAAGGGTTGTGTAAGTATGTGTGTGTGTGTGTCTGTGACTCAACCTTTCATCATATATCAAGCTATATCTCCTTTTCCATATATATTCATTCCTTTCCCTTGCACATTTTTTTCTCTTCCTGTCTCCTCTCCTGTAGAGGTCACCATTAATATCCCATTCCTTTAGGGGATCTATGAATCAATAACTCAGAAATTCACACACACACACACTGCAAAGCAGTGAAGCAAAACCGCCAGCTTTCTGTGGAGGCTCTGTGTGGAGGTATGCTAGAAAGAGGACAATGACATTTTTTCTCTTTTCTTATCATTTTTCACTTTGAATTTCTTTTCCCCCCATTTTTCTAATCTCTGATTCATCAGTTTCCTTTTTTGTCTCTGGCTCAGCTCCATTGTCAGACTCTCTGACCCTTCTGCCATTGCTCTCCAAAGTTTGGATTACTTAAGTACACAGACACACAAAAAACATAGCTACTCTTTCCCAACATTCCTGGCAATGACAGGGTTAGCCGGGGCAGCTACCTAAGTGTTGTATACAGCTGGTGTGTGTGAGCTCCACTGAGCAGACGAAGTGCTCTTCCAGTACACTGCTCCACACACACACACACACACACACACACACACACACAGATACAGAGGATTTCTTGTTTTTCTAGGATTTCTGTACTGTTTGCTAAAGTAACGGTAACATAGTAAACAATGCATTTTGAGTCAGCACTGCCTTAATTTCTGATTAATTACTGTAGCTTTGTTCTGCATAAAAGCTTTGGTCTAACAGCACAACATTGTCATGATGTTGAGAGAGACTGCAGATGGAGGGAGGGAAATGTATAGGCCTATTTTCTGGAAGAAAATGGAAACTGCGACTCTGTGATGCCGAGGCAGAGAGGTTATTTGTCTGGCTGCAGCGAGCAAAAGGTATAGACCCAGCGCTCCCTGCAAAAGTGACTGTTTGTGTTTTTGTGTGTCCATCATATTTCCATCATGCTGTTTGAAGCTGCTAAAGCTAGCCTTCAGACAGTGACCTGCTGTTGTTGACTTCACCCCCCAGACCTGTGTGTGTGTTTGTGTGTGTGTTTGGTTCATTTTTTGAATCCCTCTTTGTCTTTTCCCTTTCACTCCCTGTTTCTCTCTCTCTTCTCCATCTATCTTCTCTGTCTGTGTGCCTCTTTTGTCTTTCCACTAGTGATGCCCACTTTTCAGTGGCTGCCTTTGTTGAGGGATGAACTCATAAAACCAGTGTGCAGGAGGGCAGGCAGTATTTGCTGATGTGTGGCTTGAACAGGTATCGTATTTTAGGTTTATCAAGTTTGGCAGCGTCCTCAATCCTTAGGGTTACAGAATCTGTTTTTTCCATGATTTAGTTTATAGACTGATGCAAAGTAAAGTAGCTGAAAAGAATTGCAAATAACAGAAACCAGCTCTCTCACTTCTCACCTCATTAATGGAGATATTGTATCTTACTTGTGCAGCATGTGTTTCATATCCAATTTTTTTTTCAGTTCTGCAGATACACACTGCATGCTTAAAGGGGAGTCTAGATCACTGAAGAGGTGTTAGTGTGCTTTTGTTAATAAAGAAAAACTTGTCTTCAAATGTACATGTCTTCACATGTCTTCAAATCTACAACAGTATGCCTTCTCACAAACACACACACATGCACACACATGCTTACCCACATATGCACAGCTAATAATAAGAAGGAAAGAGAAGATGAAAGCGTTTATTGACCCCCCTGTGCCTGTTCAGCAACTAGGGGGGGGTCTTTAACAGTAGACTGTACAGTTCTAGAATACATCGAAAACCCACCTGGGACAAGTGAGGGAGAAGAATAAACATGTGGGTTAAGGTGGGTTTTGAATTTGCATTTCTCTGTGTAGCTGGTGAACCATTTGCTAAGCAGGCATCCAAAGACAGTAGAAAAGAGGGAGGAGATGGAACCAAGTGCATACAGGTTAAATGTGATGGTAGTTCTCATTCTGAAACTACAAAATACTGATTAGAAAAGCAAAACTTTAGATGGAAAATACGGTCCTGGTTCATTTCAGTTGTGTTGACTGAAGTTATCAAGTGTAAGTTTACATCAAATTGAGTAAAGCTGCTGCTTATCATTTGCTACCTCTGTAATCCCTCTCCTTCTACTTTTTTGATATCTATGTATTTCTCCTTCCCTGTTTCTTATGCATCCTTTATCATTGTTCCTTTTTTGTTTGTCTTGGTCTGTTTCTATTTTCTCCCTTATCTCTGTCATCATTCTTCCTCGCTTCCTCCCTCCTTCTCCTCATCTTTCCTTGTATAATATTCTCTGTCTTCCCCAGCTCTCTTCTCTGCCCCTGGGGCTCACGGTTTGTTCCTGGGACAAAAATATCATCCATGAAGTTTCACTAATTAACCACTTCAGTGTGTGTTTGTTTGTGTGTGTGTGACTGTCTGTGTGTGTGCGTGTGTGTGTGTGTGTGTGTGTTTTGCTGACATGACTTTCCCTAGCTCTCCCAAGGTAACTATCAGTGAGAGGTTAGTCCTATTTGTTTTGTTTGTTCTTTGGAGTTTAATAAATAAGTGTGAATAAATAAATTAACTACTGAACAATATAAATGGTAAATGGCACAGTGTTTCTATAGACAACACACACACAGTGAATTAATAATGAACTATTTCTTAGCCCCTCAATTTCACAATCATGAAGGCTCTAAGTTTCTTGAGAAATGGAAAACAAACAGGCAAAATGTGTCATCTAAGTAAATAAAAGTATTTCACTCTGCTTTGATCTTGTAGACAATCTAAGGACATTTGAGGATAATTTATTAAGCAATACAATATAGAAGACATTACTTTTTTTAAAAAAAGGAAGGCCTCCATTAGTTGTTGTACAACTTAAAGGAAAAGCTCAACAATTAAAGCCATAATTGTCACATCTTTTTTTCCCTCCTCATTTTAGCAACTCCGCTTATCTTTGCATTTTAGTGTCATGCACAGCAGGAGCTTGCTTTTTGTACTAACTCTGAGGCTAGCTAGCTCATAAACTAGTCCCTCTCCCTGTGTGCTGCAGTAGATGTGAGAGTGGTATCTCATCTTCTCTGGGTGAAAACACCTTTCTCTTACCTGTTAGGAAAGGATGTCTGTGCATGTTCTCATTCATCCAGGTCATGGTTATGTTAGGAAAGGAGTGATAACATACCAGCTTAGACAAGTCAGCGTAGTTGTCTTGCTTCCAGTGACTAGCACTTATGGACGAGGTAAACTCTGTCATCAGCACTGTTTGGCAGCCAAGATTGTTTGTACAGTCAGCCGGTCCACTCCATGTTGTATCTACATTTTATATCTAGTATCTACACTTTGTGTCTCCAATAATGTTGTGCAGTTTTGTCTCTGCATGTCCTCCTTTAACTTCTAATCTTTATATTTTCAAAAGAGAGAAAACAGTTGCTCAGTGTCTAAACAGTTGCACATGTTTTGAAATAATTATTTGCCTTATTTCTTCCTGAAATTTCAGTATTTGTTGTTAACTGCAGAAATCAAAAGTAGAGCAACAGATGTTGCCTTGAAATTTTCTCAAATGGCTGTAATTATGGAATGAGTGTGCTTCAACAATCCAATTAATTGTCAATACCACATGGCCTAATTCCTTTCCAAAGTTGTGTTCTTCTTGCTTGTTTGCTTCACTCCACTGAACTTGTATTTGTTCACACTGTCTTTAATTACATACAGTTGATTGTTTGTGTGTTGTTTTCTGTCTTAATTAGAACAAACACTTGAATTTAAAGTACCGTCCTCTGTCTCAGTTCAGCATCAGAGCTTCTGGAACTCATGTTTTAAATGTTGTTTCAATGAGCTTCATTAGTCTTTCACTTGATAACTTCAAATTTATGAGGCCTGCAGCACATGTTGATTTGGAGGCTTCTCAACTCAGCAGGGATCTGTCAAAGTGCTGTCATCTGGTCAGTGCGCACCATTATATCATTGTCTACTCGTCTCCTCAGTCTGTTGTCTGTCTTCCTCTGTGTGTCTGTCTGTGTGCACAAGCATGTGCACCGTAGGAGATGGATGAGGGCAATTTCCATTGGCTCAAGCACTACTTTATCACTTTGCTGTACACACACATGTACACACACATGCCGCACATACATACATGTGCAGCCCAAGGCTCTACTTTATCACTATAAGAAACAAACATGGACTTTTAAATCAAAAGCAGATTGCATTAGACCTCTATCTGTGTCACATTCAGGCACACATGCACACGCATGCACACACACACACACACACACATACACACACTCACACTCACACTCACACAAATTCATTCTAGCATTCATACGTGCAAGAACACAGAGACACTTGCTCTCTTATATGTACACGGATGCTTATGGATTTCAGCTACAAGAGCAAACATACTGCCTACACAAGGGTACAAGGTCACAGTGAAAAAAAGTATATACAAAAATACACGACTGCATACACTTTATCACACATTGAGAGGAACGAAGAGAGTTTTGGTACAATTTTAAATTTTTTAAATCTTCAATGATATTTTAGAGATTCATGTGTTTTTTTTCTTTAGGACAAGCCTTTTCATATTCACACTCTTCACCATTATGCTAATTCTGATTGCATGTCTCTATGCTAATGACACCAGTTAAATCAGCAGTCTCTGTTCTGTGAAGGACACACAGATGGGTGTTTGCGAATGTAGAGAGAAATCACATTAGTGTTTATATAATAAATATATACTTTTATATATTTTTTATATATATATATATATAATATAGGCTGTAAATGACAGGGTTCCTGTTCTGGTATTCTAAACTCAAATTTTTCCATGTTTCTTGCTTTTAGAATGCTTTACTGAAATGTCACAGGATCATGGCTCACAGAAATCTGAATAAAGGTCAAGTTAATCATTTAAGTTACATTAATCAGTCAAGTAACCCCTTGCAAACCGAACAAATCTAAAAAAATCTTTTATATAGAAATAAACAATTTGACATCAGGGATTTCATTGTTGGAAGTTTTTTAAAGTGTTTGAGATCTCAGTGTTAGTAGCTGTTGTGTTTCAACAACCAACTTTTGTTGAAAAATTAAACTTGCTCCTTCACCAGTTAATTTTTTCTACTAAGTTCCACATGATGAGACCTCATGAAAAACTATAAGCAGCAAACGCTGTTCAACCATTTTAATCAACACCATATAAAGTCAGACTTTCCTTTTTGTCCTTCCACTATTTTGTCGTTAACATAATGTATCTGCCAATTTTTTAAGCAACATTTTTAGGTAGTTTTGCAGACTGTGGATGGAGCCAAGTCATTAATGTGGCACAGGTGTTTTTGTCTTTTTCCTTTTGGTTTGAATAGTTTAGTTTCTAATAGGATATTTTTTGACAAACAACCTAAGACCTTTTTTTAAGTATTGATTCATAGCAAATAAAGCAAAGCACTTAAAGCATCTTCAGAGAAGAGGGGAAGAGGAGTAATTTTAACTTAAATGTTCAAGTGATCTAGCAAGGCAAATTCATGTGAGTAATGCAAGAAAAAAAGTTTGCCTTTTTTGGGAGCTTTGTAAGGTGATAACATCATAAAATATTGCAACAAACATTTGAAACTGTTAAAAAACTTAATAGAAGCTTTAAGTGACAAAAATTCTGTAGTTTGTAATTGTGGATTGTTAAGTTCAACTACAAAAAAGGACAAAATTTGCAATAACATTACAAACAAAAAGTTATACAGTTGATCAGTGCCTACATTCATAAAATTGCAAAGCCCATAAAAACAACATAAACACGTTTACCTAATGCTTGAGTGGCACCCTCTCTCGTTTTCTTTTTCTTAAACACAGCTGTAATGGGTATGTCGTCAATATCAGGATGATTATTGATTAAACACTATTCGTGCCATAAAAACACCATTATCATTACAACCTGGCTCCACTTAAAACATGCATGAGCACGCACATAGTGTATAAATGCACAAGCTTTTTGTTGGTGTGATTGTAATGTGTAAGCATGTAGAGATGCCTTAGCACTAAAACACCACACACACACACACACACACACACACACACACACACACACACACACACACACACACACACACACACACACACACACAGGTCTCCACAGGGATAATTGGATGAACCATTTGACCTTTAACCTGACGGTCATCCTTGAGTGGGAGATGATTGTAGTTTTACAGCCTCTGAAATTATGTGTGTCTGTGTGTGTGTCTGTGTTTGTAGGTGTGTGTGTGTGTGAGAGAGAGAGAGAGAGAGAAACAGAAAGACATGAAGAGAGGGAGGATGGAGAGAGACTATGAAGTACTGTGATGGAAGAGGTTCATATACACTTCAAAACATCCATGCTCTAATGATACTCAAGTATCTAGATAGAAGAGAGTGCTTATGGACATAATTCATAACTACCTCCATGAGAAACATTTGGCCAAGTTTTATACAATTCTTAAATTTTATTGTGAGCTTATTGTGAGCTTATTGTGACCAACATAATTTTATTTCTTAAGACCTTTTTTTCCCATTATGATTTATTTTATTTATTTTATTGGCACGGCTAACAAAAATACAGTTATACAGTTTTCTCTTGTGCTTGCCCCATTTATGTTCCAAGCCTCAAGGTTAATGTGTCATATTTCAGCCAGCCTATGGCATCACATCTGTTCTTCATGAAGGTGGAAAACTATTCTATTATAACTTTAACTGATGGCAAAAAGAAGAAGAAAGCAAATAAATGACATAATAGGAAAAAAAAGAAAAAGAGGATGCATTCATTTGTCTTCAACTCTACATGTCATGATATTAAACACGTATCTTGCATCTGGTGTCACATTTTATAATTTTCAAATTATTAATCCATCAGTCTGTGTGGTAGATTGTCATTAATCACAGACTCATACACTGTAGTTGCCATAGAGATGCCCTCTATACAGTTGCACTGCATTACATTGCTCATAACGTCTGTTCAAAACAAAGCCAAGGCTTTAAAGCTGATCCGTGCTGTTATTCTCACACATTAAGATCAAACATAAGCTTTGCAGTATTTTACTGGGCAGGGGACTGATGCAAATAAACAGCAGACATCACCAGCAACCATTAGCATCAGTTTTGAAGCTGCTCTGAGCCGTGGACAATTGTGCTAGTGTACCATGTCATGATAAAATTCCCGAAGTTTAAAAAAGCCCAGAAGTTTAAAATGGACTGGAATGAAATCAGCAGTTGCTCAAGCGCCTCCGACCCTGAATAGGATAAGTGGTACTGAAAATGGATGAGGGGCAGCTCACCAGTTACTTGGCAACCATCAGAGTGTTACCATGTTTGCTTCCAAAAATGTGTCCAAACTCACTATTTGTATGCCTTGGGGCTTTCTCTGTAATGCATACTGCCGATAGCCAGATCCTACTTCAATGTTGACATATCACAGAGTTTCCTTGGGCAACACATGTCAATCAAATATCCAACAGTAAAAGCACTGATATACGCATCATGTACCAGCTTTAACAGTGGGACAAGATGAGATATAAATACAACATAAATAAAACTTAAATAAAACATAAATAAAACATGATTGAGTTTTAGAGATTCCAAAAAATAATTACCATCTAACGTCCTGAAAGTGTTGAGCACACTTAGTGTTTTTAATGTTTCAATTATTGACCACAAATGGCTACTTTAAGTGCCTACTCGAGCAACACATTGCTGGAACATTCAGTTTAGATTCTTGTGAACTGCTTAATGCAAACCACTTAAAGACTTTATTAAATAGCGGATACAAACCACACTTGATTTAGGCTAACATCAAACAAAGAAAAACATTCACCAACTCACCAAAGAAGCGTCAGTAATCCATCGATCAAAAATATCCTGATAAAAACGGTCTGTTACACCAGCTAACATTCAGAAAATTAATTCCAACCAAATATTTATTGCATCTACACATACCCATTTCTCTCCCATGTCTCTTCAAATTCTGTCCATGTTATTCTTGTTCCCTCATTGGTAGCATATATAAGCTTGTTAATACTACCCAGTTGATATTATTTTGTATTGTTTTTGTCTTAGATGTGGCTTTAAACTGTGTTACCATTGTGAGAAATTTGTAGTCATCATCTGGAATCATTTTGCAAAAATGGAACTTTAATAATGGGATTCCTCTGTTTTTGGGTTTTACATTTCTGATAAATCATTCACAAATAGATGTCTAAGTGAATCTAAGAAGTGTTCTCTTTCTCTCTCCTTTTAAGTATAAATAAGAATAGTTTCATAAATCAGTCATAATCTGAACCAGCACAATATTTAAATGCTGTTACAGAACAGTGACATTTCAGTATGTTCTGTAACTTGTGCTTACCTCTGCGTTCATTCAGGGTTAAGGGTGGAAAGGATGTTTTAGTTGTGAGATAAAAGTTACTGGGTGCAGGAAATGCACAGAGGAAAAAAAAAACCCATTCAGAGCTGACTGACTGCTGCTTTCAGAGTGGAAGGAGGAAGAGCTATTCCCCCGTGAAACAACCTTTTGATTCAGACTACGGCAGAGCAGTCAAGCAGTAAAAACTGATTTCCTGCAAAGAATACTGCTCTGAAAACAATAACCTGCTCTTTTTATCTTTACTCACCCCTATTCTTCAGTTTTAACCTGCCCACAGACTGCCAGGCTAAACTTTGCTCTTTTCTTTTCATGTTTTCTTAATTTAATTTTTTTTTACATGCTTACAGAGTTGACTGTCTTGCTTGCTTTCCTGTTTTATTGCTTGTTGCTATGCAGAAAACTAATAATGGGAGAGAGGAATCAGCGAAAAAAGATAGAGTGGAAAGAAACAGAATCAAGATCAACCTCTCAGGTTATATCTGTAAGTAAGAAGCAGTAAAACTATAAATGAGCTGCAGCTGTAGACCATACTCAGCCATGATTTATTGTGTAAACAGTGCTATCTCTGCATGTGTTGAAAATCCAAGTTGGGTGTACCCTTTCTGCTTCACATTTGGATATTTAAAATTGACCTTTAGTGAATGAGGCAGCTTACTTAGGAATGTGTTTACAAAAAAATCTGAAAGGAACATAGGATTATATTAATTCTAAAGAAATCAGGGAAGTTTTAGTGGCACTACTTAGGAGGATGATATGATCTTAGCACACACACATGCACACACAAACACACATACCAACTGCAATGTTTTGCAGTAATATCCAGTGCAGCTCTGCCAGAAACACACATACATACATACTAATGTGTGTGCATGTGTGTGAAGGTTATACAATATGTTCCATAAATCTGCCTCCACACATGCATGTCTGTGGTCTGGATGCACAGTATGTGTGTGGGTGAAGTATGTGTGTGGGTGTTTCGTTTTTTGTGCAGCTCATCAGCTGAAATTGTGCCAACTTGACAAAAACATGTCAAATTTCTTTTCTGTTTTCTCCCAGAGATGATTGGGTATCAGCATGGGAATAAGTCATTAGATTAGGAATAGCTCGGAGCTAATGGTGTGTGTATCTGGATTTATGCACCACACAATATTTGCTTGTTGTGGTGTTATACACGCACATATATTCACTGTACTGTGATTGTGTCCAATCAGTACTGACTCTATTCCAGCATGTGTGAAATTTTGACTGAACCACTGAACCACATCACTGCTCTGAATTTTTTTTTGTTTCGAGCACTGTTACATATAAACTGCAGAACTGCTATTTTTATGGTAACATACTAGATATTGTATTTGGTCTATAAACTCTTTTTTGGGAACCTCATTGTTGTTTTATAATGATCATGTGTAGTCTCATGTATAGTCCTGTAATAAACATACTGTAGCTATCTGATGAACTGCAGCCAACTTGACTTGAGCATAACGTTGTAACAAGATCAACCAGTCAGTCATAATATCTTTTGTGTGTTAGAAACAACATAACTTTTCTTTGTGTCTCTTAACTACGCTTGAGCTCCTTTGTAAAATAAGACGTTTCCATATTTACAACCATACTATTAAACAGAATTAATCCACTTAGCTTTTAATCTGCAACAGTTTTTTTTTCCTTGTTTTAAATGTTGGTCACCTATTATCATGCAGCAGTGTAACGTGTTAACATTGAGCATTATAGCAAACAGTCTACTGCAGACACAGATTTTGGTGTTCGTGTTCTTGTCACTGATGGTCAATTTACCTTGTGGTTATTTCCAGTATCTTGGTCAATTCTTGGTACAAAGATCAAGTTCTAAAACCTCTTTAATTCTGGGCTGCACTATTTAAAGCTGTTACTTATGGCTGTTTTGCTTGTGAGGCCTTCCATGCAGTATTCTGCTCAGCATTTTCCCAGGGTGCATCTCTTTAATTCAGCCCGCCTGCTGTTGTTCACACTCAGCAACTTCACATGACAAGGTTGCTAACGAGTTTAAATACATGTCTGCTCCCTTCCTCTGTATCTCCCTAACTCCACTGTCTTTTGCCCTTTCCCACTTCCCTCCATCCCTCCTGCCTCTCCACTGCTTCTTAACTCTCTCCCTCCACCTGTCTCCTCCTGTCTTATCTTTTCCTCCCCTCTCCCTCTAATCCCATCTTTTTCTCACACTTTTGCCTCTACCCCCTCCTGAAGTTGTTCAGATGTGTAATGCTTGTTTAAACAGAGAAAGACTCTTGGGGTGTGTGTGCACATATTTTGACTGAGTTAGTCAAGCAATAAATAAAACTAGCATGAGGAAGGAAAAACAACGTGGGCCCTTTTACAGTACTATTTATCTATTTGTATTAAAATAGATTAGCATTGTAAAATAATCCTTCTCTTCCTTTCTGCCTTTATATTTTTAATTTTATTCACTATTTTTGTCAAAGAGTAATAAGGTTTGAAAGGTTATTTCTTTTTGACATTTGTTAAATTAAAGGTCATATGATTTATAAATATTCTAATGCTCTTTAGTACAAGTTATAAGTCAACAGATAAACACTGGTCCGAAGATGAAAAGGATCAGCACTTGACTGGATAGATGACCCAAACAGCAATGTGGAAAGTTCATGTAAAAATGATCTTATTAAAAAACATAAATAAAAGTTATTGGGAGTTGAGCATAATAAGTCTTTTTATCAGTGAGTCAAAGAGAAATAACAGGAAATGATGGCAGAGGAAGATAAGGAATTACAACAACTATAAAGGTCCCAGACTTGCCTACATCATGGACCTTATGTTTCATTGTCGGCGCTTTAACCCCTGCATCACCAGAGAACCCAAAAAATTTTGTTTATTGGAAGAAAACAGGCAAAAGTAAAACCAAGCACTCATCAATTGAAGCTGCCAATTCTCTTGTACCTCAGATTCATAATTTAAACGATTTAATGATTTGATTGATTAAAAACTTGACTTGAACTTAAACCAAATTTAAAAGCCCATAGTTGAATAAGTGGTGTACAGGCGGGGCACCGGGCACTGAGATAAAAACAAGGTAAACTGCACTGTCAGCTGCCAAGTCAGCAATGGAGCCTGACACTGATTTAGTTGGAGCATGTCCTTCAGATGGTACTGTGGCTCAAGCTCAAGCCTCAGGCTATAAAATAATGTTGTGTATTTTTTATTGCAGCTCCTGACAGGAGCTTTCTGTCTGCAATCCCCAGCACATCAAACAGCCTTTCAGCACACACGCACACACAGTGCAACTCTGTGGCAGCACACAGGACATTAAGCTGACTGCTCTTGTGAGGTCATCTACTCAGGACATGACCTCTTGTCACCTGGTGTCACAAGAGTTTACTCTGCTGTCAGTGCACTCTTTAATTAATGCTTCATTCATTTCGTTGAGGAGATAACTTAAAAAAGAGACTGATAGGTCAAGCAGCAGCAGGATGAGAGACACATCCATCTATAATGCAGGTAATGGATCTCTGTTTACCACATTCATGGAGATTTTGGAGGTTCTGGCATTCATGTGAATGCCACATGACACACACCTCTTACTCCAACACTGTAATACATCATGTACACCCTCATCACAACAGCACTCTGGACAGCAGTGGCACCTAGAGCAGGAAGATGCTTCCAGCCTACAAAAGTGGCTTAGAAAGGCTGAAGGGAAAAGGCGTTGACCCGGCAGGGCCTTGACCTGGCCTCCAAATTCTCTGATCCCAGTCTAAATGGATGTCTGAGGAACGACATGGACCCAAAGAACCCACATGAATTAAAGAACCTGCCACCCATGTCCCAGTGCCAGACACCACAGACTACCAAAAGAGGTTTTGTATCTTTGCCTCAATGGGTGTGAGCTGTTTTTGTGGCATGGAGGGAACCTATACAACAGCAGTCAGGTGGTTTTAACATTGGAGCTGTGCGGTGCACAGTTAAGCAGAAAAGAGTATAAAGAGGCTTCACTTTATACTGAAAACCAAAATAATAAGCTGAAGGATGCTAAACAAGTTCGAAAGGCTGAGGGAAACTGCAGAGTTGGGTCACTACAACTCATTTCATGTACAAATAATCAAGTAAATATGAAATCAGAGTACATATAAGAAAATATGTTTATACATCAGCCACTTTATCTTGAAAAGTGATAAAGTACACATTTTTGAAATATGGCCCAATTAGAATGACAGTAAAGTGACAAAAATGGTAAATGAGACTGAGATAAATATTAATAATAATCAAACTGAAAAAATGTGTTTTGATGTGTTTGAGTGCCTGCAACTCTGCACGTGTGTGAGAAGATGATGCTCAGCCTCAGTTTTTTTTACATATTTTCTCAGTAATTCTGTCTATGTTTGTCTGTCTATTGAGAGATGAAAGAACCATGATTAGGTCATAAATACTTAATCAAAGCATTAATAGTACACACACACACTCACACACTCACACAGATACGATCTTTGATTGTGTCTGATGGCCTTTGTAGTTTTCCCAGATTGACAGTAATTGAACCGATTCCAGCACCATTAAAGACATAAACCATCCAGTCGTAAGTTTTTTGAACTGCCATGACAGGACAAAGCAAACCGAGCCGATGCCTCCGATATGAGATGACAGGACCTCCCGCTCCCCACTGTCCCAGGCCCCCATCCATCGACTACGAGATGTGCCACCCGTATGTGTTCCCAGAATGCCACTGAAATCATTTTAATCAGCCCCTCCCTCCCTGAATACCTAATGTCAGCACAGACATTTACATATCTGCTCCATGCAGCTGACGGGAGTTTACTGTGAAGAAGTTTGTTTAGCCGTCCTAGTTTTTTTCTTGCCTTGTCCTTTAGTGATGATGAATTGACAAGTTTTGCTTTTGAATTAATAAAATCCATTCTTATTAAACGTAATTATATATTGCATATACTGAGATGCCTCTTATAGCCATATATTTATCGTAAGTGACAAAAATCAAGACCAGGAGACTGACTGAGAGTGACAGTTTTTTGTTGAACAGTTAGCAGAACTTCAGCTGTTGGTGTTGGGATGATATGCATATTACAGTCTTGCTCTTTATTTTCTGTCAATCCATATTTGTTGATCTTTTTTTCTGAGATAGTTTATATAAACAGGTATTTCAAATTAAACACTCAAATACATTGTTTGTCCATGCAAGGAAAAGTAGAAGCTTTTTCTTGGGACCTTCTTCAATACTACGGTAAGTGGCTTTTTCACTTAATGGTCTGGGACACTGTTGGATTTGTAAGGTTGAATATTTTGCATTTTGCTTTTGACGTTGAAGTTATGGAATTATCAAATTAACAGATTTACTGACGCACATTCAGCCCAAACATTAAGAAGGCATTTCTTGTGCCAGTCAGATTCCAAAACAACTTCAGAGGTACAACAGCATTCTCCTGCACTTTTATATCAGCAAAAGATTCGGCAGCAGTAGGTGAGGACAGTACATGTGTGATTCCAGACACACACAGATAAATCAGCAGACAAATTAGCTTTCAGTTGTAATTAAGTTTCATTTTTCATAATATTTTCCTTTTAGTTAGAACTGAGGTCTTGTGTTTTTATCTCTGTATCTGCGTTCTTTGTAAAAGCTATTTTGTGTTAATTACACAAAACTTTTCACAGTGTCTTCAAAATCAGTCTAACGAGTCCAAGACCTTGTTGAAAGAACGTGTCATCAGAGCAGAAAAATTGCTTTTTTTTTGTTTTTTTGTTCCCTCTCAGATGATGACATTTTGGAGACGGGGCGTTTTGATCTTATTTTCCATTTTCCATATCACAGGCTGCTCACCACACCCTTCGCTCATGTGCTCATCTTTGCCTCTTTTTCTCTGTCTCACATTCATCTTTTTTCCAAGTTCCATCCAAATCTAATCAGGAGAAATAATGTGTGTGACAGACACAGAAAACAGAGAGCAAATGAATGGTTCTGTGGCCTGACATTTTCCTCACCATTTTCGAAGAAAGCCCTTCCATACAAACTGCTCGGTTTGGTATCTTTTCATACAGACACAGTTAATGTGTAATTCTCCACAGTGGGAATGGCAGTAGCTGAATCTTATCAGGCCTGTAATTCCTATTAAGTACCTGCTGTTAAGAATCTCTGCTTCATTATTTGCTGGAGAGCTTCTTTTCATTTCATTTTATGGAATATCGTTCATTCATTCAAGTTAAATAGCAAGAATCCCTCTGGATGCTGTAACATCTCTCTCCCATAGTGGTTCCTCCTCACTGGCACTTCACCACAGAGTGTCACCTCATGTGAACCTGCAATCGCAGCTGTGGAGGACTCTCTCTATTAATGGAGAGGTCATAAAGAAACATGGAAACAGTGGGAGGCTCTTATCTCTCATCATAAGAAGAAAACAGCCATCACCATGGTTACTGATGGATGACATCTTCTTCCAGCTGTTGTGGTGTTATTATATGCTGTTTCTCTGCCAGTTCATAACATCTTCAAAGCAGTGAGCAGGTCATCCATGACATTTTGTACTCATTTTTAAAGGACATTTAGAAGTTAATGGTTAAGAGATTAAAAGATTAAAAGATGGGGGGTCACAATGTCCTTGGCATTTTGAGCAAGACACACAGCAGGCCTGGTCTTCATTGATAATCAGCCACCATATGAAAATCAATCTGACTAACTCGCACAGAAATGTTCATGAACAAGGTCATGAGAGGTGGTGGGAAAATGTAAGTTCAGCAGTGATTCACATTTTCTGTGGAAGAATATGTAAGTCAACTCACAGACTTTGTAAACCATTTTGCAGAGATCTCTGCGGGGATGACATCAGACTAGATTTGTGTACATTTTTCTGATGAGACAAAGGGAAACCAGCTGCCACTGATCACATTCTTAGTCTGCTGATTTAAACTCTGGTGTGTGTGAGAGATTTTAATGCTGTTTGTCTATTTTACTTTTATAAGATTAGAATGAAGCAAAAAAAAAGAGGAATATATATACATACAGTAATTTATTCATGATATACTTTTTTGTATCATTTATATAAACCTTTTTATATATGTGCTTTTGTTTTTTGTTTTTTTTTTGCATGTGTGTTTGTGTGTGTATGGACTCTGGATGCAAAAGGTGTCCACCAGCTGCCTTGGTAGATGTTGATGTTCTGCTTGATTCTCATGTCCAGTGAGATAGTGTTTGTGAGAGTGTGTGTGAGTGAGTAAGTGAGTGACAGAGCGATATCCATGCCCAGCTGAGTGCCCTTACACTGTTTGTTTCAGTTTTCTCTGCACTTCATCACCCCTCTGACTCTTCTTTTCTCTCTGGGTTGTACTTTTTTTTACCTTCACTGTCAATAACCAGTGCTACCTTGTCCTGTATGGAAACTGCAGGGGACTCAAATAAACCTGTTCCTGCAGAAATACATGTAAATCATGTGGACACAAAAATAGATAAATAATAAAAAACATATTTCATTTTAGTTTAGCCTCCTTTACTCTCTCTGTCACCAACATGTGTGATCTCTCCTTGTTCCAGCTGATCTGAATGGGTTGAAGCCTCTCACTCAATCTGGCTCATTGACTCTCTTCTTTACCTTTATTTATTTGGTATGTGTGTGTTTATTATTTAGTTTAGTAATAGTTTTTTTAGCTGACACAGAGCTGTAGATTAAAGTGTCTGCAGATGAATCTGTGTCAGCAACCTCATGAATGGGTTCAGGGCACATTCAGTAGTTTCTAAAGCTGCAACATTTGCCCTTAGTTAATATGTAGATTTGCAGTATATTTATCAGCAGTTTTTGATAATATATGAAGCATTTACTTTACTTACAAAAAAGTCAAAATGTTCCTCAGTTCCAGTTCTTCAAATCTATTTTTTCTCCTTTTTGTACAATTGTAAAATGAGTGTCTTTGAGTTGGAACCCTTTATTATCCATGTGTCACTGCTGCTTGTGACAATCTGATAAAAATAACATGAAAACCTTTAACTGTTATTCTTTCTTAATATATTACAATTTGTGTACAACATATTGGCATATTATATGATGTATCTGTCTCCCTTGCTTTTATACATGCGTTATGTCACAGATGATGGATGTCTGTGAGAGCAACTGAATAACAAAGATGTCTGTGTGAGTTGAAAATGGAACAATCCATGTGTGTGTGAGGAACATTTTCTCTAAAGATTTGCATAAACGTACATAAACAACTGTGTATGTGTGTGCGTGCGTGCGTGCGTGCGTGTGCATGTGTGTGCGTTTGGGTGTGCGTGTGTGGGTGTGTGTCTGTGTTTTTCTATGACATCACATTCCTTTTTCCTGTTGTCTTTTTAATGAATTGGTTGAGTAAAAACCTCATTTCCCTCGAGGCCCGTCTGTTTGTTACAACTGTGTACTAAAATCATTTGGCTGAGATCTGATTCTGGGGAACATCTGTCTGCATGCAGATGTCTGAATCTTTATCTGACAGTCTGAATACTAATGTTACTAAAGTTACAATCATTTATCGACTGTCTGCATGGGGCAGAGACCAGAACCACCAACACATACAAAACAAAACTTGTTTACCAGCACAAGCTTAGTAATTGACACATCCAAGACTCGATGGTTTTTTTTTTTCATTCCATCATTTTTTTAGCTCTCACTTCTTTGTGAACGCATTTTATGTTTTTGTGTGTTTATTGCTGTTTTCCTTTCATTGTTTTTTTTCTGTCTCTCTCTCTTTTAAACAACTTCTTCAAGCATTTTATTATTCAAACCATCTATGCACCAACTGTGTCAGCTGAAAGAAACAAATCATCTCTCTCTCTCTCATTTGAAATCTCTTCTTTGTCCCTTGAAAGCTCTGATGTTTTTGTAAAATGGGTTTCTGAAATGTCCTTTAAATCATGCAGACCACCCATGTACATAGTATAAAGTTTATATATACAAGGAATGAAGCATAACCAATATTTAGATTTATGATAAAGCTAAACTGAGTTTTAGACTAACTGTCTCACTTTTGATTATTTATGTTTGAAAATCTTAGCGGGATGAGATCGGATGTTTGATTGTAAAGATTTGTGATTTGTTTTCATTAAGGTGGATTTTTTTTTCCGAGGCTGTTAAAGCAGGATGCTCTAAATGTTAAGAGACAAAGAATAACAAAACTAAAAGTCGACAGTCATGCTAGCAGCTCTGGGAGGCTCCACAGAGGTACAACTATGCCTCAAGCCGGATGTTTCCATGCTGATGTTGATGTGTGACAAACACTTTGATAACGTGTGCAAAGCTTCTTCTCGTTTTTCCTTCATGCTGGTGCTAACCATGTTAATTATCGTAGTAGCATGCCAACATTTGCTATTTATGGCTAAACCCAAAGAACTACTTAAGTTGACAAGAATAATAACAATCCTAAACTTTATTCATAATGCAAGTTTAAAAACAGAATCATAAAGTGCTTTACAAACTTAAATAAAACTAAGACCTATCAGGACAGAGGAAGTTAAACAACAGTAAAATAAATACTCATAAAAAACAAAACAAAAAGGACATGCTTGAAAAAAGTTGGTATGTCAAAATTACAAAAGGCTTCCTTCGTGGGGGTGGGGGCGGGAGCGGGGGATGGTGTGGGGGTGGGGTCGTTTTGAGAGTTGATTAAAAAGATCTCACTGATTCTGCGAGCCTCAGATCCTCTGGCAGGAATGCCATTTTGACAGACTGACTGATCTTTCATCCAGTTGGAATACTTTTTATGTACTAAAGCTGAAAAAATGGCTTTTGGGCAAGTTGTGATCATTGAGCTACTGTTTGGTCCATTTGCACAGTTTGTACAAAGAAGTAAAGGCTTTATTCTGATAAATCAGTCCCTTCTCTCCCGTTATTATGATTAAGCTGCATTTGGCATAGAATGGCTGATAAATGAATTCAGTCAAAACCACTCATTTTAGTTTCTTATAACTAGAATAAATCTTTTTTAACCTTTTTTAACCCGTTATGAAAGACTAGAAAAAGTTTACACATATTCTTCAAGTTAAAATGTGAAAAAAGCACAAGTTCTTATTCAACTATGTACTATATAAACTGGGCCAAAGCATGGTCAAAACAAATGTCTACTACTACTACTACTTAGTAGGACTACTTAGTCCACTGCTTTGTCCTTACTAACACTGATTTTCATTTAAAGAGCATTTTGCTGTCTTAAAAATAACAAAAAAAGTATTTATTTTAGAGTTTGAAATGTTTTCCCTTTTAACTATACATCTTTGTAGCCATTTACTTTATAGTATGCAGTGTTGTTTTTAACATCCTGCAAAATTTCATTCCCTCAATATTTTTAATGGAAACTGTGTTTTTTCCTGTATTAAGTGATACAAATGACAAGTGTGTGTTCCAATTTCCTCTCCTCTCCTCCACTACTCTCTCAGTTTACTCCTGTCATTCATCCATCATGTTGAAGGAGCTAAATTACTTTCATAACAGCTCTGTTCCAAAGGAATTATTGGGTGTATTTTGTTATCTTCCTCCATTTTACTCTGCAGGTTTTGATGGATATTTTTCTCAAAACATTTAATCAAAAATTTTGTCGTGCTCTTTTTTTTCACAGGCCCCTGGGGAAACAAAAATATTTCCCCCAGCTCTCCTTATAATCCCTCCTACAAGATTTTTTAAAGTCAGTTGTTACAGACCTTTTATTCCTTTTATTTCAAAAAGCCTTTATTTTTTAAAAAAGAGAGAATTTTCCCTGGTTAAAAAACAACCAGGTGTTAAAAACAAAGCCTTGCATGTCATGTTTCAGTTGCCAGCAGGGTTTTGCAGGTGTCGAAGATACGTAAAAATGTTCAGAAAATGTGATGAAAGGTATTGTTGGTTCCCTGAAGCAATTTTACAAACTCCCTCTCTTGTCTCTGTTCTTTTTCTCTCTTTCTTTCCTTCAGGTGACATGTAATTGCTTCACCATCAGTGACGGAGAGCTGCAAGAGATTGGCGTTGGGCTGTATCCTAGGTAACACACACATGCACAGAGGGGAAATGTGTGAAACATACACATCTTAAGAGCATCATTAATTTCAATTTAGCTCATAATATTTGTCAGATGGCACCTCTCTTACTGAGACTTGAACAATAAAAATACCACAAAATTTAAATGTGGCTCTTGAGTTACCTGCAGGATCACCGCACCCTAAACAGCCCCACCCGCTCGCTTTCAAAGCTTCCCCCACCCCCCTCACCTTCTCCCCTCGCAGTATTTTCCTGACAGTTCTTTGAAGTGCGACGAACAAGGGAGGAAAGGAAAGAGCAAATTTTTGTTGTGAGGCGAAAACTTGAAAATGAATGTTGACAGAATATTATAAGGCTGTTTGGGGAAGACGGGGGTTAGAGAGTGAGGCAAGAACGCATGGAGAAATACGATGTTTGACTCCAGCTGATATGTGATTCTTGTCTGGTTTGTGGGAGTGCAACACACACAAACACACACACACACACGTTCACGTGCACACACTCACAGAGGAAGGCGATATGCACTGTGATCCCTGTATTGAGTCCTGGGTGAAAGGAGGGATTTGGCCTGCCGTTGCACATGTTGTTAGAGTTGTTACGCAGTTACAAACACACACATACACACACACACACACACACACACACACACTCACACACACTGTAGGTATCTCAGCCAGTTTATCTGGCTGGTGTTGAGATGTCAGATGGTCACAGTGGCTTTGCCAAAGCTCAGCCAAACCATGTGTGTCCGTGTCAGTGTGTTTCTGCGATTTGTGTCGTAACTCATCCATAAATGATGGCCCTGTCCGCAGGATGGGCTCCTGTCTATTCATATTTTGGGTTGCCTGGCAACCACGGGGTTTTCTAAAGAGAGTGGGATTACTCTGTTGAGGCTACACCTCTGTTCACCCACATCCCTCTCTCTTCATTTTTCTGTATGTGTCTCAATAGCTCACTGCCTCATCCAAACTCTGTCTCCACTCAGCTCATACTTGTCTGTCTCTGCTAATTGGCCTATTGAAAAAATGATGTAAAATCCTGTCCTCTGAGGTCTTTACCAAGGGCAAAATGATTCACAGCTGGATTGATAACAAAGACCTTTCTTCACTCATTGTAATCCACCTCAACATTTTACTTTATATCAGCTCTCAGTAACATAAAACCATATGTAGCTGCAGCCAAATCCTCCCAGAGCTGCACTGAAGTGAAAAAAGGAAGAAGAGATGAACTGACAATATGATATAGAGACCTAAGACATGTTTATGGCTTGCAGAGCTTTCAAAGATGTCATGCAAGAGCCTTGACTTTCGAAACTCAAGGAGTTTTATTATTTTCAGCTCAACTGGAAACTGTTAGAATGTGGTTTTAATGCACTTTTTTTTTTAAAAAACTTGGTTATGAAAGTACTGAAATCTAATTAAATCAAACAATATTATACTTATCATTATGTACTTTATCAACATTTTCAGACCAAAAGTATTGATAACAGTGTATCTATCTGTTTGTACGAGACTAACGCTGTTAAACAATAACATTTTTATACTTTACTGTAACTAGATAATAAATTCTCAAACGAATGAAGCCACCAAAAAGCAAGGTCAGTAAATCGAGGAGTACCTTGAAAATAAATTTTAAAAAATAATACATTTTAATCACAATTGTTGTCCTAACACAATTGAAGGGTTTGACGAAGTTCACCACTCTGCGAACACACAAACAAGGATATCATTACATTGGCTCAGGAACACTGAGAAGAACAGTTGTCTGTACATACAGTCATTTATTTAAATCTTTTTACAGTTTTTACAAAATACCTAAACCCCTTTTAATTTGTTTAAAAATGTCT
This sequence comes from Acanthurus lineatus, assembly GCA_029814665.1. Classification (NCBI taxonomy): domain Eukaryota; kingdom Metazoa; phylum Chordata; class Actinopteri; order Acanthuriformes; family Acanthuridae; genus Acanthurus; species Acanthurus lineatus. The sequence goes on from JAPZDV010000001.1 coordinate 8,243,356, forward strand.
ACCTAAGGTCAGTTAATTACAGCAGATGTGATTGTAATTAACTGACCAACAGTAAAACCTGTCATCAATTATTGTACACAGAGAACTTTTATTCAACTCCTCTCTTAAGATCTGTAATATCATTTGTATCATTTAAGAGCTTTGAACTCCATTCACACTTTAATTTTGTGCCATCTAAAGATGTGTTCTGCATTAATGAAACACTTCTACACAGCAAAGCATGAAACACAGCAAGAATCTCTCTCTGAAACACAGAAAGAACATAAATTTCCATCTATTGCACTGAACTGTCTCCAACACCTGAATGATATTTGACTCTCTATCCTGCTACCTGCAGCATCAGTTGGTTTCTGCAGATATTGTCGATCTGAGATGTGATTTACTTAATTTATCTAATTAGTATGCTAATTAGCTGCTCTCCATCAGATAAAAGCGTCGTTATAAGGGCTTGATTTCTAGTTGATATTCAACCCGTAACTTCTCCACCGTAGAACAGAGCCAGGGGGTTACTGATGGTTTTACAAAGGCTCAACACACACAAATACAAACACACACACTCAGTCTTTATCTCTCGCACCCATTGTTTTACTCTATGAATATGATAAATGAGAGGAGCTGTAATCGAGGGGGGTCATAACAGCAGTCAAAACTCTTCAGTATTTTTTCCAGCCATGTGTGCAGTGACAGTAAATGTGTTTTTTATTGGTGACGGGATCTTAAAACACTTTATTAAAAGTCACAACGTACACAACAGTTACACTTTCAGCACAGGACAAAACAAAAGACACAAGACATAGACTTATACAGACAAGCACAAACTAATCAGTATAGTTTCATGCTCTTATGTAGGTCGTTTTTATTTAAAGGTTAATGTTCGGAAGTGTGTAATCTTAGTAATAAATTGGGTAAAAAGTATATTTTTGCAGTAATAAAAGTTAAATTCATTGAAACATGTTATTACATTATATAATTACCCATTAGGAAATGGTTCTCCAGCAGGCACATATAAATATTTTAGCTTGCCATTCCCTCGTATTTTCTTCCTTGTAGATTTCTCCCTCACTTTACACACTATAAATGGCTTGTGTTTTATTAAACTTCAGGGGGAAACTCCTGCATGCATTTCAAAGCACCAAAAAAACAATCATATTTGGCCCCAGTGTTTGGATGCTGACATTGTCAGTTTGTGTGTGTGTGTGCGTGTGTGTGTGTGCGTGTGTGTGTGTGTGTGTTTACATGTGCAACTTGGGAAATTAGTCAAAAGCCTGTATTGTGACAGAAGTGGAGTACCCATTGTTTCATGATTTATTTGTATATGTGTGTCTGAGAGAGAGAGCGAGGCTGATAGATCGACATAGAAAGAAATGAAGAGTGACATTTGTTATGACTGAGGCAGAGTACTCAGCTTGTCGCACTGCACAGGGAATTATCTGTGTTTGTGTGTGTGTTCAACATTTTGTCTGTGTGTTTCCTCTTAGTCTCAACCTGTATTTGCAGGATGGGAAGTCAAATGATGTTTAACCTCCCAACAGCATGTTGAAAAGAGGGGTTAAAAGCCACAGCTGCCACATTAAACTAGCTGATAGACAGCAGTGATCTTGATGGAAATGTGTCACCTGACAAGTGTTTTTACTCTCTCGTGAATATGTTGGCACTAATTACCTTTTCAGTCAAGACTGGGTCAGTGATTTGAGAAACCTCCAAACCTTGGGACAGGTGGCAGTTGGTGGCTCAGCAGAATGAGACTCTGGCAGTGTTTTGAGTCAAAACTAAAGCCTGTGTTCCCTATCTTCTTTGCTTACTCAGTGCACTGCAGATGATAAAAAAGAAACACTTTCAAAGATCAGAAGTGCTGATCTCAGCATGGTTCAGGGAGACCCACCCCGCGGGGGGGGGGGGGGGGGGGCGGGGGGGGGGGGGGGGGGGGGGGGGGGGGGGGGGGGGGGGGGGGGGGGGGGGGGG
>JAPZDV010000001.1:8245695-8285737 GCA_029814665.1 Acanthurus lineatus
TTCTTTCTGTCCCTCACCCTGTTTCACAATCTTCTCTTCACTCCTTCCTCCTGCTCTCCTTCTTCTCTCTTTCTTTTACCTTCACTCTTCTTCCTCTCGCCCTCTGGTCCTCTCTCTCTCTCTTTCTCCCTCCTTCCCCTCATCATCTTGTTTGCTCTCTCTCAGTTTATCGCTGCTAAACCATGACTGTAGGCCAAACTGTGTGATGGTGTTTGAAGGAACAAAGCTGCAGCTCAGAGCTGTTCAGGATATCGACCCTGAGGAGGAGGTAAGAGAGAGTAAACACACTGCACCTTTGCAACATTAACAACATGGAATATGAGTCCAGTTTTATTGACTGTGATGTTGCCATGGCCTTATGATCACGTTGTTTATGAGCATTATTTATTGAATGTTTTTTATTCCCCATTGTTATTAATAGAGGAGCAGATGCCTAAGGCCGTTTGGAATGATCTGAAAGTAATAACCATATTTTCCACTGTCATCACATCACTGCGGTTATTGTCTGAACTTAATTGTAAAAGAAGTAATAAATGTTGATGGGGTGACAATAAACTTAATGTCATTAGAGTGGTTCTTTAAATTGTTAACTTGGCGGTGTTTCCCCTCATTTCCCATAGTTCACTACCTCTCATAACTAATTGTGATCAGATGCTTTCATGCCATCAGCAAGAGACACACAAACTTACACACACACACTTTACTTGGCCAGCATCTCTTCCCACTGTGCTCATTTTGATCAACTTAAATTCCAAATAACTTATCTTCATGCACTGAATTACATTTAACTATGATCAGTGGTGCAGCAAGTATAGCAAAGTAATACAGCAAAAATACAAACGAAATGGCGCCTAAACAATGAATCAACTTTTTTTCTCCTCTCAGCTAACTATAAGTTACATTGAGACGTTGTCACTGACTGAAGAGCGACAGAAACAGCTGAAGGACCAGTACCATTTTACCTGCCACTGTCAGCATTGTGATGCTCAAGACAAAGTAAGACACGGATACACAAATCACATCATCACATTCAGTGCTCATTTTACAGGATTTTGAGAATTTACAGTTATTCATTTTCAAATTCAAACTCTCAAACTTTATTTATGGCAACATTTACGTACACGTACTGATCCAACTAAAGACATCTCTTTATATTATGTTGCAATATCATACTTTTCGTCAGGGATTTCACTTCATACCTGACCTTTCTCTATTTGTTTTACTTTGCTATACACTTTCATGTATGAAATACACTGCTTAAGCAATATTTTCTCCGAGATGCTGCATTTATGTTCAGCTAAATGTGCATTTATAATTATGTAAATGGTCTCTGGATCATTTTCAGAGACAATGTTGTGTTGACAGTGTTTTGTTGAGTGAATAAACACATTTACTCTGCATGGAGTTAATTTTTATGCTGTAGCATAAATATATACAAAGATATTTTTGCAGAAGCAGATGCATCATTTGGCAAATTTTTTTTCAGGAAATTATTTAATTACCTAGAGAGAAAATCCTTATGATGAAACAATGGACTCTACATATTGAAGCAGCTTACTGGCTTTTTTGGTAGTTAACCACACTGTGTCATGTAAAAGACTCTACTAATGCTAACTGTTTCTCACGCATGACAACCTAAGCCTGTGATTGGATCATTGCTGTGCAGGTGAACATGGTCATTTTTTAAGTTGGCATTAAGTTATTTTTCTCATTTAAAAATAACTAACATTTTTTAATCTTTTAACTCTACAAAAACTGCTCTTGCTTGAAATGTGTAAATCTTTGGGTCTTCACAAGAAGAGACTTTCAAATACACACACAGCCCCTCGTAAACACTCCTGCCGTGCCGCTGTTAGCTTAGTCATCTGTGCATAACGTGTTACAGTGTACCCTTTCCTGTCCTCTCCTCCTTCTCCTCCTTCACTCTCACATTCTGTCTTATCTTCTGCTCGCCTCTTCCTCTCCGTCACTCTGTCACGCTCCACCTCTTCACACCTCTCTCTCTCTGTCCTTGTCTCTCCGTCTGACCACCTCCCGAAAAATGAGAAAAATTATCTCGTCTTTCAGCTGCAGTTTTCTTTCCCATCTATCTTAATCCACTCAATCTTTCCATTCCAGCATCTCACTGTGTCTCTCTCTCTGCATGTTTTCATATCCCTCTCTGTCTACTCTTTCTCCTCTACCTTCACTCCTGCCTCTGGCTTTGTTCTCCATATGCTGTCTGTGACACTTAAGTCCTACTCTACCTCTCAACACAGCAGCACTCAAAAATGTCTGTGTGTGTTTCAGATAAGGTAAGAGAGAGCACTCAGTTGAGTCACTGGGACAATAACATTCATTTTATTCACCCACCTTTGTTCTGCATACAGCACACACACACACACACACACACACCACACACCACACACAACCACATACACAGTTGTTCCTCCACTTTCTCTTTAATCTTCAGATTATGATGACAGGCTCCTGGGTTGTGACCCAGAGTTGTCGTGGCGTGTCTGTTAACATCAAACCTGGTGTTAGCGTGTTACTTTTCTCATGTCCATGTGTCCATGTGTGTTGTGCATGCACAGAGAAAAGAAAGTTCTTTACTTTTCATCAACTAGCCTCACCATTGTTTCTGTCCTCTGTCATTTGTCTCTTCTTCCTCTTTTTCTTTACATTTAAACTCTTTCCTTCTTGGAAAGGCAAGAATGAAACTAAGGACCCTTGAAACATGATGCCAGATGGGCATATTTTGAATTACCACTACTTGAGCAGCAATTACTCTGCAGTATTTCGTAAATCTGTCATACTTATGCTCACTCACTCACTCAGACAGACAGTGAGTACTGAAATATTTATGGCTGCCATCAGCTGTCAGTTAGCTGAGCTAAAATCTACATGTCACTTGGGGGCTTGCAAAATAATTTTAATAAATTCACTCAATTTGGCTTTTTTGTGTGTTTTTAATTGCAAACAGTTCTCATAATGGTCCTATGTGCCTGTGTGTGAGTTTGCATTTAGCCTGCACTCATGTGTACATCAGTGCATTTGATAAGACATTAAAGTCTACTTTGTCAGTGTGAGTTTTTAGGTGGTCCCTCTCTTCTCTTTCCCAGGACAGACTCATGCTGTCAGGGGCAGAATCATCATGGTGCCTGCTGAAGGAGGCTCTACCCAGGCTGGAAAAAGTGAAAGCAGAGTCAGGTATCCTTTGCCTCCAAGATCCACTGCAGCCCATGGATACTAAGCATCATCATCATTATCATCATCATCATCATCATCATCCATGATCTAATGTATTATCAGATGATGATTGAACAAGTTGAGAAATCTGTGCACTGCACACTTTATAAGCAAGGTGAAGATGAAAGGTTTATGTTTGTATCCGAAAAGAGTTTCTTTAAATCAAGTGACAAAGTGCAGTCAGTGTTGATTGTTTGCATGCTTGAATGTACATAAATCTGGCGTTAAACAACTTTCATGATAAGTATTATGGAAAAAGTGAAAGACATTTAATAATTATATCTCTTAACAGAATCCTCAAACCCCCCACAATGATATTAACACATTAGCACAAAATTTTTTGCATGAATTTCCCTATAGAGATGTGAATTAGCAGCTATAAGCTGAACTTTTTTAGGGGTGTCCAGTATAAATGTTGCTTTTCCTTAAGTGACCCACCAGATTGGCAAAGATTACTACAGAGCTGTAGTGATCTGTTATCAGCTGCTGGCTGTGACGTGCCTGCTGAAAATCTGTATAAGCTCAGGATTACAGACATGGCTCTAGATGCCTCCATTCACCTGGGACACTGGGAGGAAGCACTGGGATACGGGCAGAAAACACTTCCAGTTTACAGGTGAGTCACAGTGAATGTCTGAGATAAGGCATCACCATACTGAGAAAATTAGATGCTTTACCCATTTATACTGTAGAGTATGTGATCACAATTTTATCAAAAAAAGACTTCCTATCCTTATAAATCTGAACATAAGTTTGGATTAAGTGGTTTTCTTCTTTGTGATTCTAGTAAAGGCTGCAGTGTGAGCAAAAAGACGAGAGTCACTCATCCAGAGTGCATGTGAAGTGCTACTCAATTCTATACATCGTCTCTGCTAATGTGAATTATTATTGAGAGATAAAGATTTTAAGATCAAAGATTTTGGTTGCTACTAAATCCCGATGCCTTCACAGTACTTCCAAGGCTTCCAGAGGGCATTTTTTGTTATTTTAGACCAAGCATCATTATTTTTTAACACACAAGATTCCCAGACAGATAACCTTCAGAGACTCAGTGGAGAACAAGAGAAGAATTTAAAAAGGAAAAACATGGTATATCATATTGATTTGTTAAGATAATATAAAATGGACCCCTTGCATGTTTTCAAGGTTAGAAGTGCAGATTAAGCACTTAAAGCAGCAACTGAGTGTTGAAAGACTCAAATCTGAGGAGATTTCACTATGCCAGATTTAACTGTTTGACCTGATAAAGGAGACAAGGATTTCCTTCTGTTATCCCTGTGAAGGGAATGAATCTCAGCGGGGTTGGTTTGGAAAGTAAGCATAAAGTCAATGTAACAGAGGGAAAAAAATGTAAAGACAGTCTCAGCGGTTTACACTGTAATCGGAAATGACTGAAACAGATCAACTTGAGGCAAAACACAAGCAAATTAGGAAAGCATCCCCGGCACTATGGTGTCATGTACTTTACAAAAAAATCTTCAAATTAACATAAAACACAAGCAAAACGCAAACTGAGATACATATTCAGTTATTTCAGGAAATTAAAGAAAACTCACTGCAGGAAACTCACTTACTTACAACTCTGCAGTCACAGAGGACATAATGGAAGTGTATTGGTGACACCAAGTCCTACAGTGTGTTGAGCTCTCAGTGTTTTTTGCTCTGCTCTGTGCAGCTTGACGTGGGATCCATCACAAATAGACTTGCTGTGTATTCTCTGCATAGCAAAGCAGAGAGAAGCCTGTAAGACGCCTGTGAGACACGTTGCAGTGCATCCAGTGGAATAACAAGCATCCTAATTAAGTCAAAAGTTTTTGTTTGATCTACCTGTCAGATTACAGTAAATTGCATTAACAGTTTCCATTTTTTTATACTGCTGAGGACCTCCAGCCCTCACAAGTCCTCACCTCCATTTGCATGTGTGTGTGTGTGTGTGTGTGTGTAAGACTAATTGATCCTGTGTGAAGGGCAGAGCTCTGGTGGAATAGCGGTGCTCTCTCTCACTCACACATACACAGAGAGAAAACCATATCCACAAGAGAGCAACAGTAATACAGCCCATCAATAAATAACCAGATAGTGAGCTGCAGAAAGAGAGATGATGATGAGGAGAAGGGGATGATTGGTGTCAGAAGAAAAAAAGTAAGAGAAATGTGTCTCAAGGAAGCAGAATCGAAACCAAAGTGAGGGATGGTTGTCGGGGTTATAGGTTTTACACAGGAGAGAGAGGGGTTAGGTGAGGATGGAAGAGGGAAATGAAAAATGAGAGAGAGGCAGAAAAGTTCAGAGAGAAAAGATGAAAAAACTGGAAAAAATGAAGGAGGTAAAATGAGGGTGACAGAATAACAAGGAAGATGGTCAAAAAGTGCAAAAAAAGGTATATAATAGGAAAAAAGATGGGATATAAAATGAGGAAAACAGACCAAAAGAGGACTAAAGAAATGCACTGGGGAGGAAACGATGAAAGAAAAAGAATAAAAGCAAAAGGGAGAGAAAAGCATTCAAGAGAAAAGAGTGAGAGAGAGTGGGAGGAGGTTCTTCCATATTCATCTCCTATCTTCCTCTGGGCTCTTCAGATTGCAGGGAAGAAAGATAGCTGCAGGAGCTCTCTGTCTCTCTCTTTCTCATGTCCTTCCCCTCATTCTGTATTCCTTTCTTCTTTCACTATCTACTTTTTGGGTTTCTGTTTAGTTTGTGATGTATAGAGGGGGTTTTTCCTTTCGTCTGTGTTCAAATAATGCACATATACTGCAGGCTGTACATGCCAGGGTTATTGAGTGACTTCATGCAAGACATATTTTACTGTTTTAGACAATGTTTATGCACACATGCACACACATTATGAATATCTTGATGCACATAAAGTAAAGCAACAGTGTGAATACAGCCACATGGCTTTATCCTGCCTCTCCTCTAATAGAGAGTAACATACTGTACTTTTTCAGCAATGTGCAGCTTCATGTATTTGTATCTTTTGGCTCCTCAGTATAAGCAAACAAGAACTTTTCTATCAAGTTGCACCATTTTGAAGCCACATTCAGGATTTTTTATAGAGAAGAGTCTGTTGCATAAGATTCCTGCATCAACAGCACCCTCAGTAGACCAATGAAGTGCACCCACGATGTCAGTCTTCATGGTTTGGTTGGTGGTGGCATGTGAAATATTAAGTAAGTTACATTTAAAACCAGCACCATTGCAGCACTGCTCCCACTATTCATTGGTGAAGACCTAATATGTGTAAGAGAAAATTTTGCCACTGATTTTGGATGAAAGGACGTTGCTTTAGAATCAAGGTTTTAATTCCTCCTTAAGGTTTTCAGTGAAGCTGTGGTTAGGGATTTGTTCTGGCCAATTTAGTTCTTCCACAACAAACTCATCTAACTGTATCTTTTTGGACCTGGCTTTACGCAAAGGTGCACAGTTAAGCTGGAAAAACAGAGGGCTTCCATCAAACTGTAAGCACGAAATTGGAAGTGCCCAACTAGCTACAGTGTCTTCTTATCTGAAGTATTAAAAAGACCCTTCACCAGACAGAGGCCTTGCTTGTTAAAACACACAAAACTGACACAAAGATTAGGGGACACTGTTGCAAATTACTGTGGTTGCCTCCAGGCTCCAGACTTTTCTTTGGATGCAAACACTTTTATCTGCTTTCATCACTTAATGTGTCTCAGAAAGGAGGGTCAGCTAAATAATTAAACTGTGATTTAATGTTATTTGCCACAGTGACAGATGCACAGCGGTGGTGAGATTGCAGAAATTGTGGAAACACAGAAGTGAAATTACTGTTGCATTGGGCAAAAAACAAAATACAATTAAGGAAAATACTCACAGCTAATCTTTCCTCTGTGTTTTTGTTCTCCTTCTTCGGTTTTCTACTTAGTAAGATAATCCATGTTTCCCTCTCCCTAACAGCAGACCGTGGATCTTTTGTTCCAAACAAGAGCCTCATTAGTTCCACTGCATTTGCCTGGAAATGCTACACTTTTCCACAACTATTAATTTCTCCTTCCTGCCCCCTCTCTTACTCATAGCCGAGAGCTATGGCTTTCTAACTAGCTGCATACGGCAAGACCGTATTTCCTTTCAATTTACTCTCCCGGGAAAAAAGAAGAGTAGAATTCGGGAGACGGCAAGTTAATGAAATTATTTTAATTGCTGTGTGGCTCTATATGCAAAGAGGAAATATAATTGGAGATTGGTGTTGATGTGTGTGTTTGCATGTCTTGGCAGCTTGAATCACTGGCTTGGTAATTAAATCAATATTGTAACGTGTTATTATTCATGGAGGACTAATGTTGTTGGTTTAGTCTTTGAACTTAGGGATTCTGTTTTAAACACAGGATTTCGAGCCTCCTCTGTAATTAGTGGGCTTATCAGTTAGTAGTTTAGTAGAGCTTGAAGGGACAAACAAATGGGCTATTAGCGTTCTTAAAACTCTGCTGGAGAATTATAAGAAGCTATAGAGCTTTAAATGACTCCGACTGCGGCCGGTACAAAAGTTCCTGTTTTTATTCCACCGATTTTAAGAGCCCATTCAGATTGATGCTTTGTTAGCAGCGGATGCAGTGAAGTTTTTATTTGCATATGATTGAATTAGGACCATATCAAACCCTCTTGTGTTGTGTTTGCCCAGGAGAGAAGTGAAATCCACCGAATACATCAGGTTACAGAGGATGATGTGGATTCAAATTGACTTTATCTTTGTGTACATGTATGCTCAAACATCGATTCTGGTCTGCATGTGTGTATTCATGAGTCTGTGTTTACTTACAGCTCTTTTTGTTTGTTTGTGTGTGTGTGAGAGAGAGTGTCGTAGAGAGAGAGAGAGAATGAGCCAGACATGAAATTTAAATAGAGAAGGCAGCGAGCATGTAAATGTCATCTCACAGCGCTTATATAAAATCCCAAAAAAAAAAGGTATGCGTAATAAAGAGAAAACACACAAATACAGAACAGAAAACAGAAACAAACAGAGGTCAAGTGGAGGAGAGGAATAAAAAGAGCAAAGCAGAGGAGAGAAGGAAACCAACCGTCCGACCGGCCAAGATCATAAGCTCTAATCCCTGCAACTAACAGGTCAAAAAGCACAATATAAACAGGGAGGATCAGAGCAAAGTACATGAAATAGGAAAAGGAAGAGAAGATTAGAGGGGGGGCGGCAAGCGTCTTGAGAACTCTGATGTTTGCCAACAACAAAGCTGCTTCCGAAAAGTCCCCAATGTGTATTTATCTTTACAGTGTGTGTGTTAATGAGTGAACTGCCTCTTTAAGGCATGTATGTTTATACATGTATGTGTGATGTACTTAATGTGCAAAGATCATTAAGCTTTTATGAGCATCATTAAGCATCAGTGTGTATCCATGTGCACACAACTAGATGCACATTCACTTATTACATGGTCATTTATACTCAAGATGAACAAATAAATGAAAGAAAAGTCAGACAGAAATGTGTGTGTAGGTGTGTGTAGGTGAGTGTGTTTGTGTTTGGCCTTTCCATGAGGGTTTTGCCAGTCTCTTAATACAAACATTATTGATCAGGTCAATCATGGCTCAGGCTCTGTCACCTTGGTTACACTTCACTGATTAAAACCTTTTCATCTAAATAAAATACTTACTATCTTTGTAATTTTTTGTATTTTTTTAAATCAACTTCTAAGGAAATGCAAAGTGACAGTGTGCACCTGTTTTTCTGGATATTAAACAGTATATTCATGCATAGATACACAAACTCAGTGCACAGATTCACTGTGCTTGAGCTTGTCGAAGCACATTTGCATGTGTGCTCAGTGGCTCAGTACATACAAGTATGTGCTCAGTATGCATTTCTGCGTCTTTTCACATGTTCTTTTTGTGTGTTTATCATGGGAATATGTGCAGCATTAGTTAACTATTCTGTCTGACACACAGACATGCACAACACACACACATGTTCAGGCAAGTATATCCAGACAATAAAAAGTGAGGCATGCATAATGCACGCTAACAAATACTAAAAAAATCTTCCTTTTTCCACACATTGCTACTTGTTTGTGCATCAATCTTGTGTAAAAATCACTGACTTACATTTAATCACCTGCTTGCTGTCCAATGTCAGTGAATGTGTAGAAGTTGATTGGCTCAGACTTGAGAGCAACAGAGAACAAACTGACAAAGTTAAACTTAAAATTCACATATTTGAAAGTTGTTCTACTTCTAGATTTAAATTATATCAAAGCTTTGTAATATCGTACATATTTTGCATTAACTGCCTGATAAAAAATATTATCTTTCACGCATGTTCTTCACTCCATTTTCCTCTTATCCTTCTATGTCCTTTCTTAAGAGAGTACTACCCTGATCCCCATCCAGTCCCTGGAGTCCAGCTGATGAGGGTTGGAAAGCTGCAACATTACCTGGAGCACATTGAGGAAGCCTTAGAAACATTCAAGCAGGTGTGAGGGATGAACTATTGACATTTTCAGAGTTATGTGCCTTGTTCCTCTTATGTTCACAAATTTATGTGCAAAGATTTGGGGAATGTAGCAAAAGATGTGATCAGAAAGATTATAAACTCAAGATACATAAATCTAATTACTCAGAAGTTCCTTTTTTAAGCATCTGTCAATTTTTGTAGAGTTACAAAATTCAGATTCAAATTTAAAATGGAGTATGGCACCATCCCACATTGTTCTATTAATATTAACAATGACAGCAGAGACACTTTGTAAGCATGTTTATTTATTTATTTCTTCTCAGGCCTTTCAGATTATAAAGATCACTCATGGAGACGATCACCCGATGACTGCTGATCTGTTGATGAAGATGGAGGAGTGTCGCACTGAGATGGATCAACAGTCGTCCAGTTGAGACAGATCAACAAAAAATCTTTTAGTTTTAATATTATTAGTGTATAAATTGATCCCAGTCTTTATTTTTTTTAGAGATTTGTAACATGAACAAGAAGTGGACAAAATGGTATCCACTGTAAATAAATTCACTGAATCATCAATGTCCGGTTTTCCATCTTTCTCACTGCTTTTCGGAATCTGTCCAAATTACAAAATTGCTCTCACTTCAAGTCTCATTTTATAAAACTGTCTAAACTTCTTAAAAGTGGCTACAAGAAACTTTCATTTTGTCTTGATTCTGGTGTCCACTGCGGACAAAAGCACTATGAGCACCTCCACCTCCTGTTTCAAAGATCCTGATCTGGCTAATGTGAAAAAAAGATGACATCTATTTAAAAACAATTTCCATTCTTTAAGCACGGCTACTTGCAGGATCCACAAAGATGCTGAAGTGGCTTTGTGGCTTTGTAAAGTTGGTAACTGTCATTTAATGATGATAAAACAAAGTTATATTTGTTTTCGTAATGTTACAATAAGGTTACTTGTAATCCCAGAGCAAACAGATGTGCTGATCAAATGTCTGTGTTTTTCTCTGGATCCAGAGCTGCAAGGTCATTAGCCAATCTAAGCACATGGTAAAGACGGAGCGCACAGACTACAGCTAACCTGGTTCTGTTCAGAGTTCAGAAAAAATTTACTCAGCAATTTACTCTTTAATTAACACATTGTTCCTACTTTGTTTAATCCATACCATGTTTAGTTCTCTCACACACACAGAGCAAGCAATCTGTGTGTGAAACAAAGTGAAACAATGGGGACCTGTTGGGCTAAGTCAGTCTGCACATACCATCTAGATGAGTGCTGATCGTGAGTGTGTGCGTGCATGCGTGTGTGTTGTTTTTGTAAAGGCTGGTTTTAAAAACATCCATATTTCCTCAATGCATATCCATCACACACACTTCCCACGTTAATCCTTGTTGTTGTGTTTTACTCTGTGACTCCCAAGATAAGACCAGAGTGTGTCTGCAAAGGAATGTGGTGATGTGTTTCTCTGTCACACACACACTCACACACAAAAGTCCCCATGTTAATCCCAAAAATTCTGCTATTTGCAAACTGATGACAGCATTTCCTCTGAGTGGGAGAACCTGTGTGTGTATGTGTGTGTTTTTATGGGTTATGAGAGGATTAAAGCAGTAATATGTTTCCTTTAAGGTAACAAGTAAAAGGTTTTGCTTCCTGACACTTTCTGCTCTCTCAGCACCAGAATAGCCAACATGTTAGAAACCCAGAATCCCTCATTCACCCTGGATTAGCCAGACGTGAACTATTCTCTGTTCAAAATGATTCAGCATGAAAATTATTTTAACATTGTCCACCGATATGGATGTCCATTCCCTGCAGGAAGTCAGCCAGCTTTTCAGTCTGAGTTGGGCTCCATCAGTACCGTCCTTTGTCATTGTTCCCTTTCATAATGTTCTTGGATGGGTGCAGGGGGAACTTAGAGTTGCATATTACAGATGACTTGATTCTGTTGTCTCCATCAGATATTGACCTCCAGCAGGCACCTCCTAATCAAAGGCCATGGTTCTCATTCTGAAAACGGTGGATTGCTCCCTCTGAGTAGAGTGTAGATTGCTGAAGTGTCTTGGGATCTTGTTAATGAGTGTGACAGACAGGCACATCAGTTTGGCGTCAGCAGTAATGCTGCAGACATCGTACCAGACTGTAGTGGTGAAGAGAGCTGAGCCTGATGAAGATGAAGCCTTTGTTAGCCGGTCTACTTTCCAATCCCCACCAATGCTCATAAGCTTTTGGCCATAAATAAAAAGACTTAGGTACAAACAACCAAAAGTTGTTGTTTTTGTTTAGTGTTACTAGACTCAGCTTAGAGATACGAGAAGTACTTAGATATCAGGAGACAGCCTGAGGTAGAGCTGTTGCTTCCTCGCTTCAAAAGCAGACAGTTTTCATGGTACAGATTAGTTTGCCTCCTTGACACCTTCCTTTGGAGGGTAAATGGGCTCATCCAACCGAAAAGAGACCCCAGGGTCTGACCCACAACACACTCCTAACATAGGAGGAGCTGGAGAACATTGTTTGGGAGAGAAACATCTGGATCACCTTGCTGCCACCACAGCCCAGCTCTGGATGAGCAGCATGAAAAAGATGGATGGACAGATGTGTGGGAGAGAAGAGAAAAAGCTTTTGTTAAATGTGTCTTGGTGAGAATAAATGAACTGAATGTGAAAATTGAATAAAGTAACGTAGTAATTACAGGAGTGGACCATACTACTGTTCTTACCTCCATCACTCACTCCATTGACTTTGTTGCTTTCTGTCTCTCACTCTCCTCCTCTCCCCTCTCACACCTGTTAACGGCCATCAAATTTGATTTACTATCACTTAACCATAACCTTCTGCCTCTCTCTCTCTCTCTCTCTCTCTCTCCCTCTCCCCCATTTTCTATCTGTCTCACTCCCCAAAGGGTTTAAAATTAAATTCACTCTTCGTCGGCTGCTTCTCTCACTAGTTCGCTGCGGTTTCTGCAGGCAGCCTGAGCCAATCATAAAAAGGACACAGGGTGGTTTTAACTCATTTCATTCACTCACCTTCCTGCCATTCACTCTCCCACATTTTCAATTTTTACTCTCATTTGGGAGGCTCTCCCCCTCTGTGTTTGCCTCGCCCCTGCACTGCCTCACCTATACACTCTCCTAACTGTCATTTCTCCCTCTCTCACCCCCCTGTATCTCCACATCTTCCCTCTCTGTTCTTATTGTCCCCTTACTTAATTCCTAATTCTGTAATTCACATGTAAACTCACTACTAAAAATCATGGATTCGGTTTCAGGTGTTCTAATATTTGTAACATACTTTTGCATGTTATACAAGTAAATGCAGTTTAATAAGATTTCTTCAGAGGTTAAAACCACTTCTTGATAGAAATATTTTTTTTTATACCTCCTTCATCTCAGCTTGCAGAAAGATGCTTCTGTTTCAAGGTGCAGTTACAGTCAGAGATAGCAGATTTTATCCCAGGTATCATTTCACATTTATCTTCCTGTAAATGAGGGTGTAGTGATTTGGTGTTCATAGATATTACCATATATATGCACGACAAATCTCACCTTAGCATGAAAAAGCAAGACAAAACAATATCTCTGCTAGCCCCGCATCCTTACCATGTCCTCCTTCCCCCTCCATCTTTCTTTCATCATTGATTGAGCTACTTCACAATCACAGCAGACTCTTGAAACCACAGGATTGTTGAACTGAAGACTAACTCAAGACTAACTGCCTGTATTGATGCCACCTTAGCCACGTTATCAGGGCTCCATTGATGCCAATCTTTGTCGATCTGTTGGTCCACCATTGTGTTCCAGACTGAATGGATTGCATCTCAATGCATTTAATATGCCCACGCATCCTCTAAAAAAATGTGTCGAACCATATAAAAACCTGATATTATGCTTTTTGCTTTCTTTCTGCTGCAAACTTGCTTGAACTCCTGATCCTACTTGCTCAGCCACACTCAGTGACACAGCACAGAAAGAGGTGATCTCGGCATAAAGTGACTAGAGACAGCGTTAATTCTATTAGAAGACATTGAACCTTCAAAATGATTCTGATGCTCTTGTTTTAAGGTAAAAAGTTTCATTCAGCTGTAAAATTGTCTAAACCCATAGATGCTTGATTACAAATGACAGTTAAAGAGGGAAACAGAAATATTACAGACAATAGCTAAGTCAACTTAACAATGGTCTAATTAGTTAGCAACTGTGGGCACAACAAAGAACACTGGACTAGAGAGGAAAATAGTCTCACTATCCACAACAGCAAATTACAGAGAACACTTTTTTTGTATTAGGTAAAAGATTTTAGCAGATGGATGTTCCAAAAAAGAGAGAATTGCCTATTTGCTAAGAGATGATTGCATATTATTTGCCAAAATTTACCCAGTAGATCATTCTTTTGTTACACTTTACAAAGTATCACTCTTTTTGTGTATCACCTGAACCCAATTTGTCTGCTTATTTCATATCATCCTAACCTCATATTATTTATTTCCCTTGCAATGGTTCAGCTCTTCCTCATATCATCTCTCTCTTTCCAGTGTGTTTCCCCTTAGCTACCTTTATTCTCCTCTCTTGTTTCATCTATTCTCTCGCTCTTTCTCCCATTCCTTCCTGTTTCCTGCTGTGCACAGCTGATCAAAGCAGGCTCAACAGGGCAATATGTCACCTAGAAAGCTGCCTACAGGCTAGTAAAGGTACACACACACACACTCACACGCATACAGTGGAGACTAAGTGATATCTGGTATTAAACAGGCACAGGATTTAAAAGTCTAGCACCTTTCCTTGAGGCAGCACCTTGAGGAGCCACTTGTAAGGTGACATGATGTATGTTAACAATGTGTTTTTCACAGGATAAAGACAGACAGACTGCCTTTACTGTGTCATCCTGATGAATTCAGAGGAAATGAGAAATCCCTCTCTAGAGCTAACGTTGGTGCTATTATTTTTCCAAAATGTTCTTCTCTATTTCTCTTTTAAAAAAGCTACCTAGAATTTATTAGCCAATAAGAATCGTCTGTATTAAGGTTTAATACCATCAGTCAGTTGTGACCGAGTTGGGGTCATTTATGCATAGATACATCATTTTGAAAGAAGACTTCTTAAATTTCCCTTGAATAAGTAATGTGTGACAGATATCTTACTTAGCATTGGTTGACTATAACAGGAGGCTGCAGAGGACAAAGTTTCTCTAAGCTAATTGGTCTCTATTTCAAGTCTGTCAAAGGAACACGCATGTGACAGGGTTTGGTTTTGTCTGTGAGAAATAAGTAGAGCGTTACAAATGTAAAAACCCTTAATGAAACAAATGAGCCACTGAAATGGCACGGTGATCGACAGTAAAATTAGGTGTATTATATCTAATATAAATTGAACCAAAATAATTTTGATGTTTTTATCTTTATGGCTGCTGCATATGTACAAAAGATCCCCAAAACAAATAGTAGGTGATATGGAAAAAACATGGGAACATGTCTAAAAATGCGGTCTCTCTTTTTAAAAGTAGTTATGAAAATGTTGACTAAGACCTCAGCAGCCGGAAGATACATTTCCAGCTGATTTTTTCTGTTCAAGAAATGAGGAATCAGATGTGTACCCCTTTCATTACGTTTCTTTATTTACATCCCTCCTTCTTGCGCTTAAATCAACGCAATGTGTCAGACTGCATTTCTCAACAACAGTAAATCTGCAGAGGATGTGTGTGAAACTATTAAGGGTGAAGCTCCCACACTTCATACGCTCTGGTTTGCACATCATGTGACGTAACCCTGGTTAACACTCAGGAAATAATTCATTCTTCTGCTCGACAGATTTTTAACTGACACACACAGCAACTGGTTTTAATCAGTTATAATGAGAATTTCTAACCACAGATTTTCTGTCTTACAACTCATCAGAACTAAAATCGTCCTCACTCAACAGATAAAACCTGCTACTGGAAAATGAGGTCTGACCCAAACGTTAGCCAACATTACTCCTTGGTAACTTAAAGATGCTATGTGTCAGATTTCCAGATAACACATTATAATTCTTCAACACTCCAGCAAAAACACATAATAGCACATATGTCAATTAGTACTCTAGACTGGGTTTTTTTTGCCTTCCAACCAGATATAACAGATGGTGTTTGGTAAACGGTGCTATTTAAAGCACCAGACAAAGAGTGCATCCCTTCTAGCATGCTTGCTTATTGCTGAAAAGTTTACACAGACTATTAAAAACACCTCGATGAAACAGTTTGTCACAATTATTGCTAGAATTATAAAGCGCTACCACAGAAGATTTGGCAGTGACACATCAAGGAAGAAACCCCACACATAGCATCTTAAATCTGGAAACAAGTTCAGGCCGTTCAGCTCATTTAGAGGTTGGGGTTCCCAAAACACTGATAAATACAACTCTGATTCCAAAAAATTGAGATTAAAACATAAATAAAAAATGATATGATCATTTGTTAATCCTGTTTGACATGTACTCAATTGAAGCATTTATATATTTATATACCTCCTTCCTTTATAATAGTTGAAAACTTGTTTTAATTTGATGTTAGCAACAAGTTTCAAACAAGTTGGTCAGTGGCAAAAAAGGACTGGGAAAGTTGTGGAAAAAAACCTGTTTACGTTGTTCCACAGGTAAACAGGTTGATTGAAACAGGTGATAGTATCATGACTGGATATGAAAGGTGCATCCTTGAAAGGCGCAGTCATTAACAAGCGAGGATGCAGTGAGTTTTACCATTTTGTAGACCAAATGGTTGCATAAAGAGCTTGGAAACACTGTAAATCTGTTGTTAGTAAACACAGTTTGTTTGCATTTGATTGCATTCTGTTTCTATTTAATGTTTTACAAGCTTCCCATCTTTTTTGGAATCACGGTTGTACACAAGCCTCTATATTATACTGTAGAATATACTGGTATTTCAATTAAAACAACATAGTTGTCTTCAACTGAATCTTTTCTGCTCCGCTAGTAAAAAATCATTTTTAAGTTCTTGTCTGCATTTGATCGCCTGCAATTTCTGTTGTGCTTAAACCACGTTAACAACTCTGGATTTAAGTGTTTAATGAAACCCAAACCCATTACAATCTTCAACAGGAACAACAGGAGCAACTGAAATCAAAACAGAAAAAAAATATATAAAATAAAAAATGAGCGTATATATGATATGTGTACAGTATATATATTTATATATGACATGGGCTCAGCAAATTATGTACAGTTCTTTTTTTCTTTTCTTAAATGCATAGTAACTTTTATGATCAGAAGGTGTAAATAAATAAGAACATAATAAGAACATAATAATAAGCAACTCTGCTCTCCTGAGCTCAAATAAATAAACCTTCATTCATGACTGGCACGGTGGACTGAAAACGACCGGAGATGTCACAGGGCTGCTTCGCCTGCCTCCTGTGAAACACTTTGTGGGTCCAGTCTGTCAAAAGCACCATAGTCTCTGGGGTAATTTCCCTCTAGATTATCTTGTGGTTGTCATTGCAGGTGTGCACCATATGGAATAAACGGCTGTCACCAGGAGAACATCAAAACATTTGAAGTCATTTCCTGTTTATGTGTCAGTCCAGTGAAAAACAATAAAAAGACAGAGCTTCTTCTATTCGGATAAGGATAAATTTAGCTTTTGACGCCTTTGGACGCTTTTGACAAATCACCCCATTATCATTACAGACAGTGTCTATTCCTCCTTTTACCTGTCATACAACAAACAGGATGCTCTCTGCTAGCTGGGCAAAAGGCATTCAGAGGAGAGGGTTGTGGTGCTGAGAACAGACATGATGACAGCGATGCAGAAGAAGCATTCGATAGGTATTGTTCAGTATTTCAGAGGGAAACAGGCTTTTCCATATATTTATATTTGTACAAACATTTAGATCATAAACATCTCAAGCACCATAGATAATAATATGAACAAATAAGTGTTGCTATTCATCCAAAAAGATGGAACCAGGTAGAGATCTTTACCTCATAATTTTGGTCATCGTCCTTTTCTTTCTTTAGTTCTCTTTCATTCCTTTATAGTTATATTTTTAGTCGATCCTTTGTGTTCTTTTAATTAAAGACAATACTGGAACTTCTCAAAAAGCCCATTTGTAACTAAAATTAAAATCCCACATAGGTATTTTAAGTCTAAATTCACTACTTTTTTCCAATAATACAAGCAATTTAAAAAAGATTTTTAACGCTCTATCAAAGGGCTCATCCTGTGCCTGTGTCTTTCTCACAATTAACTCTTAAATATCTCTTTAACTTATTTCCATTATCCTACCAATATACACAATCTCCACGTGGTCCCATTGCACTCAAATAAAAAAGGATACCTTATTATAAAACACACATTGACAAATCATTCATTTTCTTTTAGAGTAGAGCAGAACAACACAGATACAAACAACAGACAGTCTGTCAGTCAGTCAGTCAGTCAGTCTGACAGCCAGTCAAGACACTCAGTCCGTGTACCTTACACTGAATCAGAGAAAAAACATGTTTCATTTCACTCCTGTGTGAGTCAGACGTCTCATTGCTTTGTGAACATGAAAAAGCTGTCGCATGTTGATCAGGGGGAACTGTACAGGTGCCCCAGAGGGTCAGAGTTCAGGTGTGCTCTGTTTGTAAGTGAAGTTAAAGTAAAAAACAACCACCACAAGAAACTAGCGTTTGTTTTTTTTACACGTTTAAACACACACAAAACTCTGTGTCCTGGAAAAATCACATTTATCATTTCAAATAAGACATTTGGTCCTTAGTTTTAGTCTCAATGTTCTGTAGTTTTTCTGTAACTTTTTTTTGCTAGCTTGAATTTAGTCTCATTTCTCATCACTGTACCAGAGTCTGTTCAAACACACAGTATTAGTTTGTCTATGTTATACTGAAACACTGACCCACAGGAAACATCACATTGAGAAATGGCTATAAACTCAAAGATTTTTCAAGGACACTGACCTGCTGTGTTTCTGTACTTCTATGCTAGCACCATACTTTACTGCATGTACACAAATTCAGAGAGAAGGAGAAGTGGTCTTGGTATTGTCGATATGTTCACAAGGCACTTATCTAAATCATTTTTTCTTTGTCCATCCATCTTTTTCTCGGTCAACTCTTTTATTAACTGCAACAATACCAGGCCGCTCTGCAGTCAGCACTCCGTGTTTACAGCCGATGGCTCTCGACTGCGGGAACTCTAAAAAGTGCTCTTCTGAAATAGTGGGAGAAAAGTGGGAAATTGTCCCTCTCCTCTCTCCTCTGGCAGTTTGTGTCCCCCCTCTTTCTCCTCCTTTCCTCTGTATACATTCCTAAATGTTTGACTCAGTCTAGGAGGTGTCTGAGCAGTCCAATTATTCACTTCTCTGGAAACCATGTGGTATGTTTGATGTTTTCTCAGACGCAGAACCATCTGTCTGCTCCTTTGGGCAGCCATGTTTTTTTGAATGAAAGTTGCCCATCCATTATATGCTGTTTAATTTGATTCCAAGCCCACAGGAAAACATCTACAGACTTGTCTGTGTTTTGGCTCGTTAGATCTCTTCATATATCTCCATTATTTTCATCCCTCCATCTCTCTGTCCTTCTACCGGCTTACATCTGGCGGAGAAATGAGGATGACATGCAGGATCAAGCAGATGGTCCATTCCTGAATCTCTCTCTCCACAACTATCCAGCCTTCTAATGAGAAGTTTGAGAGATATTGTCTGGAGTGGTCTGATTATAATTAGGGGGCAAAGGGTTCAAATGTCGACATCTAACTGTGTGAGTCTGCCTCTCTGGCCTCCAGCTCTCCGTCCCCCCCAGTCAGTCTACCGATGTCTTGAGGAGACGTCAAAGCAGGTGATCATCATGAGGTGGGCTTTGCAGAAGTTGACTCTGGTCTCCAGTTTGTCTGTTACTGTCTCAAGAGCCTCCAAATACTCCAGAGAGTCCACTTCATAGACCTGCTGTAGCTCAACTGGTCATTAGAAAACAGATGGAGAAAAAAAATCAGCCCCACCATGCTGAAACAATGTTATATGTACTTTGTTTATGAGTGTCTAAATCATTTAATAGACAATTCTGGTAATATTTTATATTTTTCTTACCTTCAGCAAATTCAGTGAAAATTTGACTGAATATGTTATAACCTGCTGCTGGAAAAGTCCCTAACAAATGCTTCTGTTTACTCATATTTTGAAAGCATTTGCTAAGAACCGGCCAGCTGCTTCAGGAATTTACTGAGGCTTTTAAAGAATAAACTGAATATATATGACTCATTTATTTTATGAAGAGGAGAACCAATGAGCTCATTGTCTCTGAGCACAAACATGGTAGGGCAGTCAGACAGTATTAAGACAGATTAATGCTTTGTTGGTTTTGGTCTTTGCATTGTATTTGTTGATAATTTAAAAAAAAACAACTATGGAACAACACAAGTGTTCTACGAAAAAAAATATTATAGAAGGTTGTAAAATTGGTCACTCTCTCAAACTTTTAAGACAAAGCAAAGTAATCAGATGGAGCTGAGTTTGCTCTCTGCATATGTGAAGTACTCTTGAATTTTAAAAGTTTGGTCTCACAGAAGTTGATGAGAGTAATTAGAGACAAAAATAGGCACACAGTTGATGGCTTGCTGTGTCTACCTCACACACTCACACACTCAAAGCCACTCCCCGATGTGCAAGAGTCCCTACTTACACTCGGTGGTCCATTTGTGCGGCTCCAGCATCAGGTGCTGTTTGGTCTGTTCCAGCTCCTTCTTCAGACACTGATACTTGGCTCTGACTTCACTGATTCTCTGCTGACGGTGCTCCAACAGACGGAGCTTGGCACTGACGTACACCACCTCCTGACACACAGACAGAAGAGAGGCAGATATGGATTTTGTTCGTCTTTATTTAGCCAGAGGACTGTGTTGTGAAACACATGTGGCTCTCCTTTAGCAGCAGCCTGCTTAACATTCACACAGTTGCATACAATCACACCTCATCGACTCTCAGTGTGACCGCAGTCGAGTACTTCTGGACACTGAGAAGCTTCTCTGCAGCAGTGGGGGGTTAAGTGGCTTTCTTAAGGCTGCTGCAGGGAAAATCTATATTTCATGCTTTTCTCACCCACCCTATTTCCTAAAGCCTACAATCCTCCCTTCACTGAATATATAAAGGTTTATATAAACTTGCACTATGCATTAATTTGCATGTGAGTTTTACAGAACAACTCTTTATCCTGCTAAATCTTGAGAATTTTTAATATTTTCTTAACTGATACTTCAGAAATGACATATAGGGTAATAGAATGTAAATTTATTGAAAACAAAAAGTTCACTTTTCATACTGAACATAGTTTTAGTGTTGATTCAGTCATTTTGTGAAAGTTCTTACTGTTGCATTTTTTAAAAAACTCTGAGTTTTTTCACGGTTTGATAGTTTAATTGAAGTGTTTTTTGTCTAATGTTGCAGGTTCACTCCTGTGTTTTTTTAACTTCTACCTTGCATTACTTAAACATAACCTGTTTTTGGATGGCTCTCTGGGTTTTGACCTTTGCCTGCCTCACAATTCGATAAGCCAGTTTCACATCATCTTCTTCTTATGAAGTCATTTAATCTGAACAAGCTCTGCCTCTGTATTCATTTGCATCCTGCTTTTTGTTTCCCTGTATTCTGTGTGCATAATATGTACATTTCCTCATTGACATGTACAGTAGCTCAGATCCCTTAGCTTTCTCTCCATTCTTCTCCAGCTTCCTCCTCTTTTTCTCCTCCAGCAAAAACATCCAACAGAACACTTATTGCTTTTTAATGTTTCCCACAGCTATTATTCAACAAATCAATTTCATTGACATCAAGTGCAATATGCCTCCTGCCCTCGGGGCCTCCTTTTTTTGCTCTTTGGCTCCTCAGCTTCTCTCCCCCCATCCATTCCTCATTCTCTGTCACCCTGCCATCATACAGTATATTGTCCTTGCTCACTCTCTCCTTTCTTAACCCTTTCCTTGGCTCCCTCTTTTGTTTTCAAACACTTGTTCCTACACTATTATATATTTTAACTTTCAACTTCTCTGTTGTACACCCCTTTTCTAGCCTCATTGTTCCTGTTTCTCTCACTTTAAGTAAATGAGTGATTTTTCTTTCTCTCTCTCACCTTGTTCCCTCCTTTATCTCTCCTCTTCTGCAGTCGCTCAACATCATCTATCTCGTACACCTTGATTTCGAAGGTTTCTGTTGTTGTAGCTGCACCCCTGAGGTTTGAGGGAGCTGGCGGCCCCAGTGGGCCATCTACCCAGCATGCACCTGGGCTGGAGGATGAGGAGGAAGAGGATGTGACGGCTTGTTTGGAGGAGCGGTGAGAAGGTGAGGATGAGGAAGAGTCCAAAGTCAGTGCTGGAATCAGACGACGGCGCTGGAGGCCTGAAAGAACAAACAAGATAATTATCAGGAAACAGTACATCCCCAGAGTTCATTAGGAACTTTCCCCACACATTTAAACACAACTGGTGTTATGAGCCATAACCTTTAAACTCTCATTTATTCATTACATTGCATATTGCAATTGTTCAGTGCTTATTCCATCAGTTCCTCATGGATGGATGTCAAAAAATGACAGAAAATGTATTTTTTCTTTTAAAATTTTTCTGCCAGTGATTCATTTTAATTGTGACTATTAAAGGCTGCTGGGCAGATGTTGTTACCTGCTGACAGAGTCAGGCTAAGCTAACGTATGCTGGCTGTACTGCCTTTGATCTTCTTATCCAACTCCATATAAGAAAAGAAATGAAGGTATTTCCAAAAATGCAAAACTATACTTATAGCCTAACACAGCAACATTGGTGGGCTCCCAATGTTTAGTAGTGTTTTTCTCACAATCAAGTTACACAGGGCCATGAGTCAAACACAAGAAAAACAAGTTTTAAGCTGTGCGTGCGTTTATGTAACATCAATAGCCATGTGTAGATACAGTTCACAAAGGGTCCTTTTGCTCATCAGGGAAGTCATTGAATACATATCTGACATGGAAAACAGGAAGATAAGACATGAAAGCAGAACATTGGAAGCTGAGGAAAGAGATAATGGGTGGGAGAGGAAAAAGAAGGAGATGGATGAATCACTGCAGAGAGAACAGAAAACTAAAAGAAAAGTCCAGAGTGATTAAAAAAAGCAGAAAAGAAATGAGAAACAGATAATGGAGTGTGAAGTGAGATAAAAAAAGTTTAGCCTCTGTACATGAAGCTCATAGATAAGAGCAGCAGGTCACTCTCTAATCTGCCCACTACGGTACGACGAACACACTTAAACGTGCACACACATTTTGCATAGAAATTGCCAGCCATGTTGACAGGAATGAGACTTATCAGATTCACCAGAAACTGAGAGATAAAGTGCACGAGAGAGACAAACTAGAGAAAGAGGTAATTTTAATAAGGTTGCAGCTGTCATTTGGTCTCACTGGTTCACTGAGAGGTCAGAAGAGACATTTGTATTTCATTATGTAGTGGAAAGCAGAATATAAGGGGATTGAGAGAGAATAAGGGTCTGCAGGGAGGAGAAGGTGCAAGGGCAGAGAGTTGGACAAATGAGGTAGAAAATGTGTGAGAGGAAAAAAGATGAAAAAAGATGAGCAGAGGTAGAGACACGGGAAGAATGAGATAGAGGTTGTGAATCCAATCTAATGCAAATGAAGCCTAAAGAGAGAAATCAGATGGAGATGTGATTAACATATCTGTCACTTTAGTCTGCCCTTTCCTCCTCTTACTATTTGAGCTCTGTCTGCCTGATTTGGAAACGCTGAATTGTTGTATTCACTCTCAACAAGTGTTAAAAATCAGAGTAAACCTCTCTGCCTCTGTGTCTTCTTATATCAAACTGACAGTGAAGCACAGAATCAAATGTGGCTAAGGAAAGAATGGGGGTGAATCCAGACTTAATATTGCGTAGCCGGAGGTGAGGCTGCAACCTGCACATATGGATTCAAAGGGTAACTCCAATTTAAACTCACCAGGAAGAGCTGCCTCTGTCCAATCTGATTTTATGCACATATCCATCCTCCTGGTTAGCCAGTAGACTGTAATTCAATGGGGCACATTAGCAGTCTCTCTCTGTGGTGTTCTGGTGAATATATATTCATTACAGCTCACACCAGCAGATTCTCCTCACTATTTCACAGATGGATGGTCAGGGTCACCTTTCCTACCTATTTCTTTCTGCAACCACAGCTTTCTTCACTTTCCCTCTTCTGATCATTGCTTTCTCATTTTGTTTTTTTCATGGAGGTCTTCCTCTTTCTTTTTGTCAGTTCTACCTTTATTTCTAAGCCTTAAAAGTGTTCTGATCACATCTTGTCAAAGCTCTTATCTCTATAGATTTCATTACAAAATTATACTAATTGCTCTCCAGCATTAACAGCTAAGGTATTTTGCTAAAAGTAGGCAAAAATGGTATATATATCAAACACAAGATAAACTGATCTTTGGATTTGGAATTTGGGAGTTTGTTCACTGATTTAGAAGATCCACAGTGGTTGCTTTTCGTGTTGCTCATTTTGTTCTAATTCAGTGAAGATGTTATGAAAGAAAGTGTGGTAAAAAGCTTTAATTGTGGTTACCTGTGTTGCTCCTGCTCTTCTTGCTGCTCTTGGAGCTCCGTCTGGAGGAGGTGGTGGCTGAGCTGTGCTCGCTGAGGGAGTCCTGAGCGGAGGAGGTACTGCCTGTGTTCTCGCTGCTGTCTCTCAGCATGCTCTCATAGCCACTGCTGCCTCCACTGTGGTAGAACAGGGCCGTTTTCCCCATGGCAGGGGGCAGCTCACCACTCAGTACACTGCTGTTAGAGGCAAAATGAGACCACAGTTAAAGGCAAAATCAAGAGATCTAATGCCTTATATGGAATCATTTCATGAAAATGTAAAACTTACTAACATTTCTTAACAAAAGTGAGCTCATACCTGTTGTCACTGGCGTGGCCGCTGCTGCAGCGGTGTGGCTTTCTGGGGGCTGTGATCTTGCTGTAGGGAGAGGGCAGCATTTGGACTGCTGCCCTCTCCTCACCCATGCTGCCTCCTCCACCACCTCCTGCTCCAGCTACCCCTCCACTGAAAACAGTGAAATTAGCAAAGAGTTGGCATAATAAACTGGTTATTTTTCCAAATTATATTAACAACATTTTCCTTTCTTAAGTAAATGGTTGACAGAGGAGAGCTGAAGGAATAACATGCAACAAAAGTCCCTGATGGAAGTTGAACAGTAGGTTTTACAGAAAAAATCAAGTGGAACTGACCTTGCCCCTCCAACACCTCTTTCCTCTCCTGGATCTGTGCCTGTTCCCTGTGTGTGACTCCTGGATCTGGAGCCTGCACTTCCCTGGAGGAGCTCTGAGATTCGACCGTTGACGGCCCTGAGAGGCAGCTTGGCAGCCAGACTTCCCCCTCGACTACGACTCAGAGACTGGGTAGACCAGGATCCAGGGGAAGGTCCCTGCTGCTGCTGCTGCTGCTGCAGAGGGCCCTGAACTGAGCTCTGGTGCTGAGGAAAAAGATAAATAGCTTAGATGGGTGGAGGAGGGATTTCAGATCATATTGGTTTGAAAAATGGCTTCTTACCTTTCCATTAGGAGGAAGGCTGGAGCTGCGGCTGGCAGCTTGGCTTAAAGACTTGGTAGAGAAGCTCAGAGTCTTGGTGCTGGAGGCAGACAGACTCCTGGCCTTGGGACTGCTGGTCATCAGCAGCTTACTGACTGCTGAGATCTTTGACTGGCTGCTGGTTTTGGCTGGTGACTGTGGAGCACTGCTTGGACTGGGACTGGTGCTGAAACTGGGGCTGCTGGTGTTTCCAGTAGGAGAAGAGACCGAACCAGCACGGGTGAGGCTGCGCCCAGTACGAGGCATGGTGCTGTCTCCCCTTAGTCCTCCTCCTCCTCCTCCTGTCCCTCTCAGGCTGCCGCCCCTCTCTAGAGAGAAGCAGTCATAGTGATGGGAACCACTGTGGGAGCTGTGGACTCGACCCAGAGAGTTTGTTCTGTTTGCAAGCTGTTCTAACTTGGCACTGAAAAGTCTGCTACTGTCTATGCTGGAGCCTCGCTGTCTGATGACGCCTGCAGGTCCAGATACTCCAACATCATCTACTGAGCTGCCCAGCAATGAGACTCCATGACAGGGTTGGTGGAGAGGGCTGACTGCCCTGTTCCGCTGGTCCAGGCTGGATTTCCGTACTGGAGGCAGAGGTGGGATCCCACCCTTCTTGTGGGACAAAAAGCCCTGTTTTCCAGTGGAACCCCGGCGGTCAAGTGTGGCGCGGGGACTGCAGGGGGTTGAAGTGGTGACGCCAAGATTGCGGTACTCCACCCCATTGTCTAAACCATCGTGGCGGTTAAGACGGTGCCAGCCGCGGGGCAGACTGGCAGTACGGTGGATATCTGGGCTGTAGAAGCTAGTCAGACCTTCTCCCTGGGCAACAACGGCTACCATCTCACAGCCGTCCACCACTCGCTTAAAGGAATCTGGAGACGACACAACCTCACCACCTGAGCTCGAGCTGCCATGATCCCCACCTGGTGATGAAGAGAAATAACATTAAAATTTAAGAATCTAGAACATCTTTTGCTTTCAACAATCTGTAATTAATTTTTCTGAAGGAATATTTTGAGTAATAAGTGATTACTGGCATAAACATTAAAACTATGTTGTTTCAACAAAGCAGCAACAGTATGCATGTCTGATGTCAGTGTGTGGCAACAGACCTGGGACAGTGTTTCATTTCCTGCTTACCATCCTTGCAGGAGCTCCGATGATCACCAGTCCCAGCTCCTGACTGGCTCTTTGAATGATCAGCCTCCCTCCTCCCCGGCTTCACTTCACACACGAGTTCCCTTGACCTTCCCTCCTCCATGCCGCGTTTCAACCAGGGGTCCTCAAAGCTCATCTCACTGGAAATAGATGCTAGAAGTGGTGCATTAAATTTGCCTGTGTCTTTCATTAAGCTGGTCTTGGTAGGTGAGGAGAGGATGGTTGGTTCCTGTATAACCATGGGTTTTACAGCCACACATGGGTGCACACTGATGGTGGTCTTGAAGGGAGAAAGGTTACCAGGTCCCGTCAGAATCTGGATGTTAGTTTTAGCCATGGATGGAGGCAGTTTCCTCAGCCTGTCTTTGGTTGGTGTTCCCTTATCACTCCCGTTCTCTGACATCATCACCTCTCCCTCCAGATTCCCTCTTGTTGGGCTGCCGCAGCTTTCGTAACCACCCAGCCCCTCCACTCCGAAGGACAGGATCTGGTTGGGTTCAGGTTCAGCCAGAGCCTCCCCTTGCTGGCTCTGGGACTGACTGAAGCTGTGGAGAGACTGTTCAGCTTCACTGCCCATGCTAAGATCACTCATCCAGGAAGAGATGGGCGAACCACAGTTAGACATGGCTAAAGCTTCACCTTCTATCCGCAACTTGGCCATCGCCACCTATGACAGGACACAGTTCAACAGAGTAAGACATTTTAAAATCCAAAACAAAGTGATTTACTCATGATGCTTGCATTTTTTAAAAAGAAATGAGCTTTATATGTAAGTTTGATCTGTACATGAATTAAAAAAGCTTTTTTATTATCAAAAGAGAACACAATGAGTGTAGTGGCAGCCATGTTGGCCCCACAACCCTGGTCTATGGCCTTTCTGATGGTGGACACTGTTCTGTATTGACTCAAATCACCAAATATTAGCTTTAGTTTAGGACACATGTCTACATACCAAATAATATTTGTCACTGCAAATACAAAACAAGTCAGTCTCACTAACCTCTGCCATGGCAACGACCTCTGTAACCCCTGAGGTTGTTACAGGTCCTACATGCAGGTGGTAATCTTCCACAGTTCCATCTCCAGCAATACCACTGGTGATGCTGAAGGCATGAGAGCCCGAGTCGAGGGCTGTGACAGAGCAGTGGTCGCCACTGAAGCTGATGATACTCGCTGGACGACAGGTCAGGTGCTGAGTCTCCATGAGAGCTGTAACATCCAAGCTCTGTACACCACCAGAAGCTACAGTGTACACAAGTTCATCCTCCCCAAGTGACAGAGGTGCAACTGCTCCTGCAGAAACCGTCAGTCCTGAGGCTGCAAGTGGATGAGAGTATAAGGGCCATACTTATTTCCTGTTAAAGCTTCATGTGAAACATTTTTGCTGTCATCATTCTGACAGTTAACATATGCTTCATATGACTAATTTTACATCTCTCCTCTCTTTTTTGTGTAAAAATAACAGTGTTTTACTGCAACTCACCGTCCCTGTGCGTATCCAAGGGTATTGGCGGGACATCATCGTCACAGAGTGTCTCAGCTGAGCCCAGGCTGGCAGACAGAGATGGGGTTGGCTCTCGGACCTGTGGGCTCATGCCCACCGGAGAAGTCCTGGACAGCAGGGACTCTGTGGAGGACCGGCCACTGTCTGCAGCCAAACTGTCTGCAGAATCAGAAACACATGCTTGGCGTTGCATTTTTTTTTCCAATTGCAAAATACAAGACAATTAGTGTCACACTGTGATGCCAATTTTGAACATTGGCTGTGTAAAAAATGAATGACGCAACAGCTTCTGAAAAGTAAGATTGAAGCATCTCGATCACTGTCTGGTGACTGGCTGCAGCATAAGATATGAATCTTTCCTCTTTGTATAGATACATAAGAAATGGGCTTAACCAAAAATAATCAAAGTAAACACGGAATTAAATGTAAGGCTACCCCTCATCAAACTGTACATATATTGTACATTATAAAGACATGAGCAGTACCAGTGGATTATCACAGCATGTGTTACAACCTTAAAAAAAACTCATAACAGTATATAAAAGAAAATGTCAATCAAATCAATAGATATATTTTCGATGCATTTGATTGATTTGGTGAGGTTGTAATTCCAAATTTCCACTAAGTGTGGCATCAGCAGTGGACAGTGCCAAAGTATGACTGATAAGAGTAAAAAGGAACAGAGAGAGAGCATTAAAACTGCCATATTTAAAAGGTAATCAAACATGTATTTCAAGGTCCCAGAAACAGGACTATTTTTCAGCGTTAGCACATAGAAAGATACATACTGTCTGAGGTCAAAGCGTCTGCAGCCTGGCCGTCTTGAGCCAGAGTGTGTGAGGACAGAGGGGGTGTTGCTGGCATCACCCCCTTCTGGGTGTATACTTTACACCGCTGGGAAGGAGACGATGGGGGCCTGGGGAGGAGCACAAGGATCAAATATTATGGAGTCGACTTCTTTGCGCATTTTCCACATTGAGTTTTTACTGAAGCATGATAAAAGGAAAGAACATACAGTTTGCATTATTGTCCATGTGTATGCGTGCATACTTATAGTCTGAAGTTTTGGTCAGGCTGGCGATGCCGAGGCGAGGTGATCCCAGTGGGCGTGCCTTCCCATCAATGTTATTGCCCACATTCAGACTCTCATGGCTGTTTACAGAGACAATAAATGAGACATGCTGTCATTTGAAGTCAAATGCAAATTCAGTAACCCCTATAGAAACATATGCAAAAACAGTGCTATCACTAATCATGGGCTCACAGTATTCTCACAGTATTACCTGTCATTCAGGTGGGAGCTCTTGGCCCTGTGCAGGGGGTTAGAGGTGATGCAGCTGCTTCCTGTAATGCTCCTAGTACTAGTTACTATGGGTGAACCAGAGCTCTGGGTCAGGCTGTGGATCATTGTCTGAGCCAGCTCTGCCTCCTCCACCACCTCCTTGATCTCCTGCAGCTGCTGATCATTGGTTCTCCTCCTGGATGCTGTTGCTGCTGGTGAGGAGAAGGATGACTGCACTGCACCTCCTACAGCACATGCAGAGCCTGGAGATGTTGGACACAACAATGATTTCCAAAACTGTAAAACTAATTTTGATACTGAGTTTCAGAAGCAAACCTTTGTGTCCTATTAAAGCCTTTTTACCCACAAATTTGGCCACAAATTTTAAAATTCTGGACTACAACATAAAAATACAGGGCAGGCAATCAATCAATGAACCTGTTTTTGTTTCTGTATCCAACACAGCAGCAGAGCGTGGAGCAGAAGGAGCTGACGCTGAGATGGCTGAAGATAGACATGGCTCTTGTTTGGCACCTTGTTTGCTTGCTGGAATCTCTTCAAAGGGAAACTTTGCCACCTGAACAAAAGGACACAGAGAAAAGGATGGATGAAAAAAGAAAGGCTCCATATGTGAGAATACCTGAGATAGTTTGATTTGATGTTTGCCTTTAACGTTGATGGATAAGAATAAACAAAATAAAATGAGATACTTTCAACATTAAAGCATAGTGACATGAAAATAATGGGGTCCTTTACAAATGTTTTAATAACAATAATTAAGTGCTTTTTCAAATGCTTTACTTTGTAACACAATTGAAAGCATGCGCTTATTGAAAAGGGCAGAAAATTGCTACTACAAACACAAGCTGTGACAGCAAGCAAAGGTTCTATGGATACATGCAAAACATTTTAAGCAGATAATACAAAACCCATTTTTTGTTTAAACAAATAAAGTCTTCCACTCACACCAACCTTTCAAACTCTGAAATGCATAATTACACTCACACAACAATCTACTTTTCTTTAAATAATAGAAGCTGGAAGGAAAGAAAACTCTCATCACCTCCTCGCTGCCGTCAATGCAGTCCAGTCTCTCCTGCAGTTCAGCAAATGTGTTGCACTTCAGGCACTCGGCTCCCTCCTCGGGGACAGGGGCCAACGGCTGCCCAAGCAGGGACTGGGAGGGCTGAGGGAGGGGCTGAGGGGGGCAACTGGACTGGTCCTCTGGCAGAGACTGCACCTGTTGGAGCAGAAGACATGAAAAAGTGAGTCATGTAATGTGTCTTTACAACAGCAGTTCTTCAAATTTCTTGTAACCATCTAAACTTCAGATGTAAATATGTTTGTTTTACCTTGTTTTGTGCTCCAGCTGTCTGACTTTGGGTCTGCTGCTGCTCTGGCCCTTTACCTCGGAGCAAAACTGGAATAATTGGCACAAACTCTGGTGGTCCCTCATTGTCCGTCAGCTCTCTGTCCGACACCGCAGCTCCATTTGGGCCCACGTAGATCACCGTGTCACATGACTGCTCACTGCTGGAATATTCGTCGGGATCACTGGACAGTCGCAGCAATGGAACGTCAGAGTCGACGTCACCTCTGTGATGGAAAGGTCTCAGGTGTGTCGGACGACGCATGCGACCCTCCTCACAGGAGCTTTCTCCTCCAGAAGAGCTGGAGGTGTATTGCTGAGAAGAGACAGACACAGGCAAGGAAGAGGAAGAGTAGGGCGGTGAGCGAGAAAATATTCCCTTTTTAGTCCTGCAGAGAGCAAATTTTTTTTTAGTCCTTAATTGGCAGTTCACACCGGAGAGAGAGAAGAGACATAAAAAGACTGACATCAAGACAGATCCTGGACCAACATGCAGCCTAATCAAGTAAGAAAACAGATTCAAGATTAAAAAAAAGTTTGATTTAATTTAATTATTACTTGTTCTATCACAGACTTGCACTTAAAGGTATCTCATGACTTTTCTCTAGTTGAACCTTATTTTTAGACCTCCGCAGCCTTCACCTTTTCTTCTCAGCTGAACAGCTCTGAGATAAGTGAGGATGAGGAGGGATGGTGTTAGCGGCATGATGGGCACGTGATGGAAAGGGAGAGGAGGTGATAAAATGTTTGGAAATGAACTCAGCACAAACATTTAAAATAAGTCATTTTAATTTGTTAGTAACAGAAAGCGAGGATTTTCAAATGAACTCTTTAAATAAAACATACAGTCGAATGTTGATAATGAGCTGGATGTCCTTCTGTTTCAGATATCTTACCGCTCACAGTAGTTATCTCTATCTTGAACTTAATGTACCTGAAGTTTAGTTTTATGAGATGAAGACAAATGATCTCCCAGTTTCCATGAAGCATCATGTTTTTATTCAAACTCACCACAGTGACTTTAGTTTTCTTCTTTTTCATGCGGAGGACGCGGGAAGCAATCTGGACTGTGGAAAGGGTTTCCGAGAAATCTCTGGGTGAGGCAGAGATGTGAGCAATCATGGTGGTCCGGCAGTTCATGTTGCCTAGCGACTCCCTTAGCAACATGGTCAGCTTGCTGTCCCTGGTAACACACACGTACAGTGAGATGTGAGCTATAAAAGACACGTTGGAAATGCACACAGTCACTCAAACATGTGACAAAACTGGTCGATATTTCAAAAGACGCCCACACATATCTGACATTTGATGAAGGATTATTCGTCTTGGTCACAAGACCACTGCACACTTCCTAAAGGTTGGAGACAATGCTAATGGTCTATGTAATTTTGATAAAACACTAGGCTAACCTTCTCATATAAATGAAGTTTTAAAGATTCAAAAGACAAAGTTAATGGTAATTATTGATTATGTTTATCGATTAATGCTGGTGAAACACATGAAAGGTTTCTATTCCAGACTAAAGCTAACAAAGTCTTTACAGAAGCACTCTGGATATTATGCAGTCTAATATTGGGAGATGATCTGTGTCCCAGAGAGATTATACTAGCAGATGGGAGAGTAAAAGTAGGCTGTGTGTTTAAGAAAAGACTTTCTCCTGGGTGGGCTACTGCAATCAGTCATAGCCTTTTCCCTGAGTGTGTGTATTTGTGTGTGTGTGTGTGAGCGCATGTGTGTTCAGGCCTGCAGGCTGGCAGTGAGTAAAGCTCCTCTGTGGCCATAAACCTCACGCTGCTGTCCCCCTTTTCTAAAAACACAGCCTGAAGGCATGTCTTGCACACATATGTGTACATTCACATGCACGCGCACACACACACACACACACACACCCACACACACACACACACACACACACACCCTGGTATGTACATGCTCCTATTCTGACCTCCTCTCTCATTGATGCTCAACTCCTCTCCTCTTATTTCTTCCTTCTCTGTATGTTGCCTCAGGCTTCAGCAAACCCTCCTCTCTCCCCCTCAGTCCGTCCCTTCTCTCTCTACCCCTCTGTGAGATTAATTTAGGTAAATTCATGACTCATGAAGTATTCATTTGCATGTTAATTCAAGTGCTTTTAGCCTGTGCTAGATTTAATTTATTTCTACCAGGAAGGACGACTTTATATGATACGATGCTCTCTATGATTAAAGCTAGTCTTCAGTGAGTGCAGCATCTAAATCCTAAATCACCGTTATTTCAAGAAAGTAACACTCGAGAGCTCAAGTGAAGAAGCCACACTGTGGAACATCTTGTTTTTGTGCTAATATATGATGAACTAGTAAATCAAGAAAATCTAGATCTTACTGGAGTGCACTGGGTTTTCTATACTTATATGGTTCAAATTAGGCAAGGTAATTGTCAACAGAACACTGGGGCATAGCACAATTAAATGTGTCCCTAAAGTACCCTGTAGGACACAGGGACTCCAGATAGTAAGGGAGTGGGGGTGCCAATGGAAACATTTAGGGAGCTGTATTACTGAATAGGGACTCTGCCAGGAGATAGATACATCAGCCCAGAAGGGAAGTGGTCTGACTTTGGGCAAAAAGCTGTACAGAGTCCCAGGAGACAAAGGTTGATGTTAAGTGAATGTAAGAAAAGCCTTTAAATATAAATGAGCCTGTTGTAACTAAAACGTGGATCTTGCATGACTGTCGTCTGTCTGGCATCATGCTGATATAAAATGCTGACTTTGTGGTTCAAGTCCTCTGCCCTTTTCTCTGAAACAGGGAAGCTACAAACACATGATAATGTCCGATGTTTTACTGATCATTGGTTACCTAGCAACAGTGCTGAAACAGGATGGGGAATATAAAAAGAGGATGGGAACGCATCTATCCCAAAAGTAATGAAGCCCTGGCAAACAGGCTCAGCCTTTAACTGTAATGGAATAAATGGAGCCGAGTTCTTGGATTCAAACTGGATTTCAACATGTTTTTTTTTGTCTTTGCTTTCGATATTATCACACAGGACAGACAGCTGGTCAGTGGATCAGTCCATCACGTAGGTCCATACTGAATATTTCAAAAACAAATTAGGGGAATCACCGTTAAAATTAATGACCCCCAGATGATGTATTCTAATGACTTCTGTGATCCTTAAATTTTCACTAACCCTGTGCTTTATGAGCCCTGCTTCCTTTACAGTTCTAACATCATGCAGCCAAACAGACAGGGATTGTCCATTGTCCAAAGGACTCATTATCTTGAACTCTAAATAGTACTTGAAACCCAGCTAACAAGCTGGCTAACTTCAAATTCCTGTACCATATGAAGATAAAGACCCTCTTTCCCTTATATGCAAAAGAACAAGAAAATTGAGTTAATAGCTACCTGCCATTCAAAAACACCAACAACCATGTTTGATTGACAGCTGTTAGCAGGTCTTCAACATGCTGCTGATCACAGGCCTGCAGTGACACTCTATCCATGTCCACTGACATGGTAGCTTACCTGTGCTCCTTAGCCTTTGCTTAGTGATTAGTGAATCTGTGACTGTTCTCAGTCCTCAATTATAGAGAAGTGGCAGTAACACAGCATACATTGCTAAAGCGGTCCAAATCCCCTTACAATCCGACGACACTCACCAGTGCCAAACCAGACAGCTTTGCTTGTGGCTTCAGTTTGAGGTAGCAAGTTGTTTTGCAATGTAAATGCAGAGGCTGAAAAAACATTACACAGCAAAAGGTACAGGGCCTTAAGGAAACTTGGAGAGCAAGGAGGAGAGTAAAGAGAAGACTTTCGAACTATTCTTTGGTCAGTCTACTGTGAGTACTGTATACATCACACTTAATGATACTAGAGGAAAAGTGGCTGTTTTCACTTTCCATTTATATTCATTTTTTACCTGCTAACAAATTAACTGTGGCTGCAGACTCTGCCTGTATTACCTCTCTCTCTCATTCTCTCTCTCTCATTTGCTCTCATTGCCAGTCAGTTTACCAGAAAAATGAAAGTGATGAATATGTAACAGCAGCTGTTGTTGTTTATAACACGAAGTCCCTCAAACCTGAAGTAACTTAAGAGATTTCTCATTTGCTTTCTTCCGCTCTTCTCCTCCATCTCCCAAAACATCCTGCTTGTTAACTTTCTTCTCATTACTTTGTTCAAAGCATCTTTAATCTCTCTCCCCTCCTCTCCTGCTCTCCTCACACATACATACACTCGCACACATGCCAACGTACTTGTAGGGAATGTGCTTGCTTCCGTTGACCAGAGCCAGGATCACATTGCCAAGGGCAGACAGAGAAAGGCACAGAGGAGCCGAGCTGGGCGAAGAGTTCTCCCTGCTTTTCCCTCCTCCTCCTCCACCTCCTCCTCCTCCCAGTACTTTGACATCACAGCTGCCAAGGTCCAGCAGGTGGAGGCGACTACGACCACCTGACACTAGCAGGGTAAAAAAATATGGAGGAGGAAAAAGTGAAGACAGTAAAAGGTAGGGATATGAGAGAGATGGTGAAACCAAAAGAAACTAAACAAAGTCAAGCAAACATTCAATTTAAGATACATTCATCTTTCAGTCCTGAATTTCTGTAATAATCATTTTTCAGTTTTAATTTATTTTTTAAAAAAAGTCTGGATAACATGGACATGATCAATTGATTTGTGAGGAGGATCTGAATTGCTAAGTTTACAGAAGTGTTAAATGTACACTTTCCTCTCATTTTCAGCCATCTATGCATGTAGACGTGAGCACATGAATGAACTGATATAAACCAAAAATCTGTACTTGGATCATAGAGTTCAGATGTTTAAGCCCCCTTTATTTCCACAGCTTTCATGGATATATATGTTGATCTTTCTGTTTTTGTTGTGATCACTCACTTCTTTCTTTCTCCTCTATGTTTTGAGGTAGTAATTTCATAATAAACTGCATACTTGTGACTGCTTTTACTCCACTGTGATTATTTAATGTAGGACACACAGCAGGCAATATGAGATCTGCTAAAAAACTGGGCTGATAGTATCTGCAGCAGCAGAAGTTGCTATAATGATTAATTTGTTAAGTACTAATGTTTATAATTACATTAGAAAATATGGCACTAATAATGACAGTAACAGTGACATAATATTAGTATTAGTACAAAAAGAGTACTTACTCCCTCCTTTGCCTGTCTTTTCCATGCGATATTGGTATATGTGTAATGTAAACAGCATGTGCGAGTTCCTGTGTTCTTCTTCGGTGGTGTTGGGGTGCTGGCTACTGTGGCGAGCTGCTATGGCTGCATCCAGAAACCAGGCTGCTTTCTCTGGGGTTGGAGCTCGCAGTTCAGACTGATTCTGGAGCTGGAAAAATGTGTGAGAAGAAGAGGGTTGTGTGAATATTGCCCATAATAAAGAGCATTAAAGAAGAACAAAGCACCAAATAGCAGGGAGGGTTCCACTGAACTTGTGTCCAAACTCTGATATTAATGTTTACTATGAGGATTCTGTGTCCATGGGACTGATCGGCATATTCAAATAAAGCATTTTCTAATTTGACTAGGTGTGGGAGACAGAGATAGAGGGAAGCAAAGATGAGTAAGAGAGAGAGAGAGGGGAGAGAGAGTGTGTGGTACTGCAGGATATCATTACTGATGAGATTATGTCAGATTAGTTAAGGATTACACAGATGTTCTTGTATCAGACCCTATAATCCTATAAACATATAACTGCAGTCACACACACACACAAACCCACACTAGCTCACCCTCTGTCACTCAGTCGTTTTTGGCACTCTATCTCATAACACACATACTCAGACTGAAATGCCTTACACCGAGGGATGGTGATAATAAAATTTGTAATGTTGATGAGAGTTTTACATAGTCAACAGTAAATTTAACATTTAACAATGTTACTGTAAGCAGGCAAAAAAAAGCTTGAATATAACCAGACAAAAAACACTTCTTTCTATCTATTTTTCCTTCTTTGTTTGTGTCTTCATGTCTCCCACTGGGCACTAATCTTCTTTGTTTCTAATTCAGTCAGTCAAAGGAAATGATAATATTTAACGTTCAGCAGACAAAAAATTAACCTGGAGCTTTAAATGATTCCTTGTTGATACTGGCAGAAAAGTGAGTGTGTGTATGTGCAAGCAACATCTGAGACAACAGAGCCTGAGGCTAAAAACCAAAGGTAAAGCTTATTGATACAAGTGCTGAGGCGCTTCATACACACACGCATAGAAACGAATGTACAGCAGCTACAATATATGAAGTAAAGCCATGATCAGTTGCACTGCGTGTTTAAATATGTTTATAATGTGTGTGTGTGTGCGTGTGCGTGCCTGGGTGCGTGCGCGTGTGCATGTGTGTGTGTACCTGCATGCCACAGATGGGGTCCTCACACAGGTAGACTCCAGGTGACTGTCCGTCTTGTAAGCTGCCTGTAGCCACTTCAGACAGTAAGTCCTTAAGGTTCTCCTCTTTTCCCCAAACCTGCACACACAAACACACGTACACACACACCTCGGTTTTCAGCCTTTATTAAAACCTAGATAGATGTCATTATTGTAACAGCGAGCCAACAGTAAAAACAAATACACTTATAATTCCCCAAAGACAGATGCTACACTGCTAGCGCTACTCGTTGGCCTTCTTCCTCAGATGTCTGTATCAGTAATGACACCTGTCTTACTCTGTGGGGAATGTTTCAAATTGAGGTCTCGTCGGTAACACTGACCTCGACTGCAGAGACGCGAACAGAGAAGCGTGCTCCTGTTTTCTCCTTCCTCTCATTGATGAGCTTAAACAACCAGGAGATGGCACAGGGGATTATACCCAGAGTCTGAAGAGAGTCATCGCGGCCAATCATTGTGTAAGATTTACCTAAAAAAGACAGACGAAATCTCGAAATTATGAAAAGTTAACAGAAAAAGTAGGAGAGCCAAATCAAAGAGAACATTGTATTTTAAGACCCCTGGGAGAGAAATGCTTTGCATGAATGAAAGCATGTGCATGTGAAATGTGTGTTTGAGCCTTAAGATCTGTCCCTATGAGCTACAAGATGATAATTAGCCACCCCCCAAACACAGACACACACCTGCTCATGCTGTCAGTAGTTGGAGATCAAACACACACCTAAACAAAGCCATATGTCATATCTAACAATCACATCGACACGAACATTTACACAAAAAGAGAAGACATCAAAAGCTTGACTCATGTGATGAAGGGCGGAGAAACATGTTCACATTTGTTCAGAGATAGGACGGAGTGAATATTGTCACATACACCGTAGATTTTTCATTGTTCTATCTCAGTGTTTCCTGGAACATCTAAACTTACTTTCAAAACAAAGAAGCATTTTGTGATTTATCTTTAAAAAAATTCTTAAAACTGGAGGAGAATTAGCAAACATGCTACACAAAAAGAGGTGTGTTGAGTGTCAGAAAAGATTTACACCATTATAACTATGTTTATAAGGTGTAGAGATGAAAGCTTTCAAAGTTCTCTCAAGCACAGTGCCCAGACTTTCCTAGATAATGCTGTTAAAGAAAATGCTAAAGAATAAATTGAAATTTGCAACTTGTTAAAAGCAACACTGGTCCATTTACTTCAATCAAACCATTTACTAGCAAA
Source organism: Acanthurus lineatus (assembly GCA_029814665.1). NCBI lineage: Eukaryota > Metazoa > Chordata > Actinopteri > Acanthuriformes > Acanthuridae > Acanthurus > Acanthurus lineatus. Next base: position 8,283,861 of record JAPZDV010000001.1, read on the forward strand.
TTTCTTTTTATTTAACAAATCAGATGGACTCTTTTATTCATAATGGCTCTGTTTTGTATCACTGCCATTATAGTGAACAACCCTTCTTTCTCTTTTTTGGCAGGACTGTGTATACCTGAGAGATGGAACATCTACGTGAGCATATATGTGACCCTACAATGTTTCCCTCTGTTCTGATTACCGCAGGCAGCCAAGATATGGTCAGCTAGCTGACTGCTCCGCTGACTAACAACACTGTATCACAGTAATGCTACGCTATAGGCTATGAAGAACTGTGTGTGTGAGTGTCCATGTTCATGTCCGTGTCTGTGCAGTTGATGTATATGCCCAGTAATTGGTCACATCAAGCAGAGCTGCCAATGCTGTCAGACAGAAAGTGAACAGGGTGAGAGAACAAGGCAGCACAGTATCATCAGTTCAAAGACATGCTCACATGAGCTTACACACACATGCACACGCACGCACACACTCACACACACACATCTACACATATCATTACTAAAAGATTATCCATCCAAGGCCAATAATCCAATAGCTGATAATGATATCAATCAGAAATAAGTAAAAGCCAGAGAATTAAATTAAATTCCTGAAGTTCATCCATTTATTTTGGCATAATTTGGACCTTCTCGACATTTTGGACATTTTTCAGTATTTCTAATTCAATGAAAACCTAGTTACTTATTTTTGAGAGTTTATGGGTGTGCATGATTGAAATTGTGTGTGTCCTGATATGCGTCTACAGCCAGCGGCCACAGGGACGAAGATAAATGCTTCCTGTGTTACTTTCCCCATTTTTAATTAGGAAAAAGGTTATGCCATTATAATGCAGCCTCATTAAAATCAATAGCCTTAGGTGAGCTATATCACAAAGAATGATCTCATCTGCTGGTACAGCGGCAGCCATTTAAACTTAAGCCAGCAAGGTCAGAGCTGCTCCATAGCATTAATAGAATAGTAAAATTGATATTGATAGAGCAAACTCTCTTTAATGGATTTCTCAGTCATAACAAAGCACTTGCTGTACGGAAGCCAGAAAATTAAGTAATGTCAATCAGCTGACACCATCATACTCTTAAAATAAGAGGTCTGTTCAGGGGTGTGATAGGTATATCAGTTCTGGTCACAGCCGTATTTTACAGCACGAATTATCATCGTGAATCACAGCACAGTCGGCATCTCCATGTGTCAATATTAGGAGCCAAATGAAAACATGTTAACATGGCAAGATACAAAACAATGATCTAGACAGGCTGTCTGATGTGAGCAACATGTTGGGACTGAGTCTTAGGAGAGCCGTGGTGATTATATGTGCATCTGTTTGTTTGATCTGTCCTTTACAGGGCTTTTCGAGAGAGAATAGGGCAGGCTCTGCTCTCTGCTCAATCTTTGGCTTTTGTGTGAGAACCAAACAAAACATAAAGCCTGTTTTAAAGGAAAGTGCATTCTGCAGTGAGGGATTTTTACCAACATTGCAGATGTGTTTTAATGCCTTTTTGTCAGAGATTGTACCAAGCTCCCCAGAACAATGCTGGGCTGGGAGGCCAATTTGGAGTTGAAGCTTCACTCTATTACACACAAATGATGCACACTGGCTCACAATGAGAATTTTTCAATAGGCACAGAATACAATTGTTTGTCAAAAAAAAAATCCTAAATTATTCTGTGTTATTAGAATTTGGCCCATTCAACCCAATTATATATAAATATATGCAAAGATTAGGAGATCTTTACTATTAAATTTGCAATCTTTAAACACTCTTTTACCTTTTTACTTTTATTACTGCAACGAACATATATATATATATATATATATATGTGTGTGTGTGTGTGTGTGTGTTTGATATATATATATATATATATATATATATATATAT
>JAPZDV010000001.1:8285837-8324287 GCA_029814665.1 Acanthurus lineatus
TATATATATATATATATATATAGAGAGAGAGAGAGAGAGAGAGAGAGAGAGAGAGAGATACAGCCCTTTTTATTTGGAAATAAATCTGAGATATTATCTCAAACTGGCTTACAACCTGTCTGATTGTCTGCCTGCTCATGTTTCTTGCCCCATTAGACTGTTCTCAGCAATTACTGTAATGAGCAATCATAACCATGGATATTGAAGACATACAAAAATAAGACCAGGTTGTAAAAAATAATTATTGTTTAATTGAATTGCCACATGAGAAGGACAAAAATTTCAATTTATAATACATTTCTTAAATAGTTTACTCTTACTACAGGTTTGGCAAGGGACAAATTTCCAGCAGCACAACAAGTAATCTCAGTAGCTTGCAAGCTTGTTTGTTCTTCTAAATGGCTCGGTCATAAACACAGAAGTGTTCCCTGCTGAACTGCAGCACTTTTTTGTTTTGTTTTGTTTTGTTTTTGTCCTCTGCCAGCAGCTGGTGACTTACAAACTCAAACTAGATGTACAAAGATCACAAGCCAAGAAGGATAAATACAACAGGGGCTGACACAGGGTTCAGGATCATGCCTATGTGTGTGTGTGGGTAATTGTGCCAGTGCATGTGTGTATGTGTGGGTTCAGACATGTTTCAATAAGGGGTCCTGACCCTTTTTAAGACAGCCTCTGTAAAAACCAGCTTCAGAAGGATTAGAGAAAGAAAGGAAGACAGAAACACAGACAGAGCAGACTGAGAATGCTTTCAGCATCGCCAGACACTAATCCTCTTCTTTCCCTCTCCGATAGACGGGGGCCAGCAGAGAGACCGAGAGGAAGACTGACGCTCCGACACAAAAACCACACACACATACACACAGGATGACATACAAGCCCCAGCGCTCTGATTTTATAGTCTGCATGCATTTATGTGTGTGTGTGTGTGTGTGTGAGTGTTACCCAGCTTGGAGTGTCCAAAGCAGAAAACACAGCCATCTGCTCCATTCACCACCGACTGAATCACCTCCGCAACTGTTCCTGCACACACCTCCGCCTAGCAGCAGGCAGAGACAGAGCAATGAGGAAGGATGTAAGAAGGTCAAAAAAGCACATACACCTAAATGCATGGATACACTGTGAGCAGCATTTTCCAGACTTATTGTCAGGACCATCCATGTTGTCCCATACAACAGACATAGAAAACTGCTTGCGCATACTGTCTAAGATTGTGAGAGCACTCTACATTTCACTCACAAATTTTGATTATTTCTCTGATATACTTTTCTAATCACATAATTGCATTTCCATGTCAGTGTTACAAGTCCTTTGTTTCCCAAACCCACAATCTTTTTTCTTACCTGTGATGCATCAGGAGGGAACGCAGCATCAAAGGTGAACATCTTGGGAGGGACCTGATTGGCTGCTGTCCTTTTCTGGGAGGGAGCACTTGGTGTCTGATTGGCTGAGGGGTCCATGATGGTGATTTGTTTCTTCCTGGGATCCACCTTCAGGAAGGAGCTGGACTCTGCTGCATCCGACTGAGACACTGGACACACACGCACCATCACTTTCACCTGAGGGCAAGGTAAGCAGAAAACAGATATTCAGGTACTAGATACTTGTAAAAACAAAGAGATATGATAGGATAGAGTAGGCCAAAGATACCTGCAACTTCATCCCTTACAAAATCTAAATATGGCACGGATGCAGAGTTTAATAAAAAAGAAAATCCTCCTATTAAAGACCTGATGCAACAGACTTTGTAGCCCTGATTAGTTTTGCATTTTCATTTTCAGTCAGAATACAAGTAAAACCCCACAACCACAGTGATCAAACATAATGTAATCAATAGGCTCACGATACACATTAATAAATTCAAAGAGCACTAAAACTTAGTACTTTAAGATGTCCTCATTAAACTTTTGATGATGTCTTTGCAGTTTTTTAAGATATAAATGTGGCTCACTCCTACTGTGGTAAAATGTTTTTCTTCTGATTGTTTTCTTTGTCACTTCTGATACACTGACACCTGCAAACACTTTCAGGCCATTGAAAGCTTTTAAGCAAAAGAGGCCTACCCAACTCAAAACTATGAACAGATTTGATAAATCTGGAGGACTGAAGACATCTGAAACCATCTGCACTGCGACAAAAGCCTCAAAAAGTGTCACAACATTCAGTTTTTTAGTTCTTTTTAAGACTTACAAGAATTTGATCATGTTCTCTCGCTTTCTCCCTCTTATCAATTTATTCACCCTCAATGCTTCTTCTCCCTCCCTCCTTCCTTCCTGCTCCTCTTTAGCCTGTCACTCTTTTCTTATCTCTTTCCCTCTCCATCCTAAATCCTTTTTTTGTCTGCACCCCTCCTCTCTACCTTCAGCTCACTGCCACATATCAAAAGCCTGAAGTGCAGGAATCCTGTTCGGCGTTCTCTCCTCCTCACACTCTTCCTTTCCTCCCACTCCTGTCACAAACTGTTAGCAGCCGCAATTTACCGCCTGACAGCTGCAGTTGTTTTCTTTGATATCAGAGGAAGCAATGCGCTGCGTCATCGAATCTGAGCGAGCTCCAGAACATTTCAACATATAAACAACCGTTTCCTCTGTTAGTTAAAGGTGTTTTTAAAGTTCGAGGTGCTTCACCGGAGTTTGGTACCTCTTCTGTCTCCACCTCTGACTCACCTGAGTGAATTAGTCTTTGTCTCCCTCGCTCTTTTGATCTCTCGCTGCCTATCACTCTCTGATTCAGATTGTCTGTCTCCCTCTCTCCCTGTTTGTCACTAGAGCTTTTTTCCTACCACATGCGATTTGATTTTCCAGATCATTTACAACTAATTTTTCCCCCTGACAGCTGGGAAAGAGACTTTGTTAAAGTACATGATGGGTAGAGAGTTTCTGGAGTAATGGAAGCTTTATGGGTTCAGCTTAAAGCAAACCAACTTCCTGAGACGCTGATCTGAGTCATCTTGATTATCACATACATATCTGACACACTGTGACTTTAGAGCTACTCTCTAGTATGTGTGGATGGTAATAAAGAGTTGTCTTACTGATGTTAACTTGTTTTGTTTAGACATGAGTGTGTGACTGCACTTAACTGCACTGTTGATTATAAAATCTGAACAATGTGTTTAAGGGCAACTTTGTCATACAACCAATCAAACAGTAAAGCAACAATTAGTTGTCAAGTTGCACTACTTATTAATGCTGAGTGCTCAGTAATGTTAAAATACCTTGTGAATGAACAATGAGTAATTGGTAATTGACAGTATTTTCTTTATAAAATTCCTAAAGAAAAAGTGTTCCTTTTTAATATGTACAATATAACACCTGCCATGTAATGTTTCTGTGTTTTTCTGACACAGGAAAAAATTGTGATTCAATTCGAGTGGTAACTGTTTATTTTATGTTTTGGTCAACATCCAGTTCTCAAGGTGCAAAAACTTTTCTTTCTTTTTAACGGTGTTGAGAGGAAAAGTTTAGTCTTGAAAACTTCCTAAATTTTTATATAATGTTTAAAGCTCTTGGTACTTATTAGTCGTGGGTTCAGCTACTAGTCTCCTCACCTCCAGCTCTTTCTGAGCACAACACCTTTCCTACACCCACATCATTATTAAAAAGAAAAAATAAAATACCCTCAAACCAAAGATAGCTCTTGAGAAATAATTCTTGTCATATTTTATTCCTGTATTCTTTTAAAAATGAAATTTCAGTCTGGTAAAAAGTTTCAGGTCATTTTAAGTGTTGAGGAAGAAAATTCAGAAAACCAGGCAGAGTCAGAAACATTAAAGGACATGTGGATCTGAAAAGAAAATATGTTAAAAGATGATGATGGGACAAACATGGTAGTGAAGAATGATGGCCAGACTGTCAAACCCAAATCAGCAGAGGTTCATCGTAAATTGGCTTCAGCTTAGAAAGCCGACAGCACGACAAAGGTAGATTGTTTTGGACAAGAGAGTTCAAGTCATGACGAATGTAAAGAGCTGAATATCCTATAAACAGCAAAGCAGCTGACAGGGTACATACACAGACTGACAGGCACAAGATATGCAATTTCTCCTCCTTACTTCTTGACAGGAGGGGCTGACAGAAACTGCATGAACGCATCATGACCTCTGTGAGACTAGACTGTCTCATTTGGAAGGCATTGCAGGTTTCGGTCTGGCACTCAGTCATTGAAAGGACAGAAATGTTTGGGCCACATCCTTTGCAAAATCCAAATGCTGAATGAGGTTGCAGCATCTTTGTGTACCATGATATAATATATTGTGGTTTTGATAATCAGAGGATGCATAGATAACTGTGCGTTTACATATCTCTGCAGAAATTAATATCCTGACATCTATCATAGATACTTATGTAATATTGTCACATTACTACATATGCACTAACTCAACCTAAAAGAGTACTGTGACATACAATTTTTTTTTAAAAATCTTATTGTACTGTGTGTTTTCTAAACGGGACAGGATATGTCGACAGGGCTCAGAGATGCAGGGCAGATGAAAAGAGTGCTGTGTTTACGTGGTCCCTAAGAGGGAAGAGGAGAAAGGAGGAGAGATATTTTGCCTTTTTGTGCTTGTTAGCACAGATGAATCATCGTCTGAAGTGTGACTCTGCGCTGTGCTTCCAGTTAAACACCACCATGGGATTACGAATCACACAGTAATCCCAAAACACTCCAAACCCTTCTGCATTAGAGACAGAGCTCTCACAACATGAAAGGAAGTCTGTGACTTAAACCATATTTTTTGTTACCTACAGAGCTATTAGCTATGAACATGGATGTGGTATAAATAACTCTGAGTAAACAATGAACAGGAGTCAGTGACAAGAAAGAAGAATCATCTTTAGATCATATAGTTCCTGGTTTAGCACACCAATGTCTAATTTTGACTTTTTTCTACAGTAAATTTAAAAATGATTAAATTATTCACTGCATGACTATGCTGCTATAAGATCGATAGCATATATAGAGAGTAATTTTCTACAGAAGAGGTTAAAAATCATTTGTCCTTTTTGTTACAAATTATTCCAAATAAATTATTTCACAGCCTGGGGGCAAAGAACTAAAGGCAGCCAGAACAAGGTCATGTAATACTGAACAAACTCACCTAGAATGATAAGTGTTTTATGAAAAAATAAAAGCATAAAAGCCTACTGGTATCTAATATACTGCCATGTAAAAATCACAAAGGCAAATAACATTCTACGGTCCTTCTCTATGTGACTGTTAATGTGAACATATTCTCTCTCTCTCTATCTACCACACACACACACACACACACACGCACACACACACACACACACACACACACACACCCACACGCGTGTGCGCACACACACACACACACACACCTAATACAGCACATTAACAGGCTTTCTTTTGGTTGCATCATTCAATGACCATAGGCCATTTAAGGGGGTTGGTTCAATAAAGTGTGAGAGTGAGTGAGTGTGAATGTGAGTGTTTGAATTAAAGTGTTTCTCAGATGAAAGTAATTGTACATACATGTGTGTGTAAATACAAAAGTGTGTTAATAGATGAGGGTGTGAGATAGACTGAGATGCTAGCTGAACACAATAAATATGTAACCTTGGTGACCTGAGAAACCCAAGATGCAAAGGTTTAATGTTAGGTCGAAAGTTTCATAGCACTACACAAGCACACGCACACACACACACAAATACAGAGTTTGATTCAGAGCCGAGCCCTCTCCTGACCCCAATAAAAGAGCCCATCAGATCAGTAAGAGCCTGGGGGGAAGGTTTTTACTGTTGCATGCTTTACAAGGCGTAACTCATAAAGTCTTCCCCCTCGAGAGCCCATTTCCTCCTCATGTCTAAGAGTGTGAAAGGTAAGAGGGTTGAAAGTGTGTGTATGTCTGTGTGTGAGTGTATATGCGGTATAAATGTGGCTGTAATGAGATTCCATGTACAATTCTCCAAATATTGAGGGTGTATTTGAGATGACACAAGTCATACGAAGGGGTCATTCACCTCCATTTCTCTTTCCTAAAACTGTCAGCCCTGGTGATGACCACCAAACAACATCTGGAAACTAACCCATCAGCACAGTTGGGCCAGATGTGAGACACCATTTTGATGCAGGTAATGCTTTTGACAGTGTCCTCAGCTGAGAGTTTAAAACCAAAGTCCAGAAATCAAACCAACACCCTCAATAAACACAGAGGGTCCTTGGTCTTATTTCTACTATCAATCAGTATGTTGCACTATGTAGCCACTATGACATGCAGGTGCATATAGGGAGGGGCAATTGCAAAAAATATGATAATAATAATTTTTTGGTGTAGTATATATGTTGTGATAAAAAATATACTTAGTACAAGTAAAACTAAACATTTAACTGTGTAAAAACACAATTTCTGCCACTGTTAGCTTGCCCTCTATTTTCATTATAACTTATTAAAATAATGCTGTGGTTGCTGAATTGGAAACTATCAGATCTTAGAAAAGTTTTGTTGTGTTCCCAACTTGGTTCCCACCTGTAAAGTATTTTCCAGAGTCTTTTTCATTCCCTCCACTGTGGGCAAAAGTTGCTTTTGTGCCTCCTGGTTTCAAACATTACTTTATCTATTTTCCAGAGGACACATCCACATTAAGATTTTCAGAGGCAGTCTGATGTCCAGCAAATATAATTTGTGGTAGAATTTAATCATGTACTTTGACATATAAGTCAAAACCTGAAGACTGGAGAGATTGTTTTACCTCCCAGCCCTAGGTACACCAATGCAGAAAAAAAACACAAAGTTAATTGACCCTTTGCTCTTCAAATAAAATACAGGAAAAGTTAGTGCTGTTTGTTTTCAAAAAAAGAGATGAGAAAATAGTGAGAGAGAAATAAGTCATCAATAATTCTACTGATACTAACACAGTAACTCTCACAGTGATCTCACATTTTGTTCACCTCTCTCTTGATCCCTTATTTCTTCATCCCTTTTCATCCCTCATCCTCTCTTTTACCTCCCACTGCCTCAACACCTATAGCTCCTTCCCTGTTTTCAGCCTCCCTTTATGTTTGAGAAACATTGTATTCGTATAAGTCGCTCGATAGCACAGTCCACCCACTCTTTACCCTCTGTTCCTCCATTCTTCTCTGTGCCTCGCCTCCCTCTTCTCCCTTTCTCGCCGAACAAATGACAAAACAAATCACAGCCTCTTCTTATTATCACTTCTATATTTTCCTCTTTTCTCTCATACTTCATGCTGCACTGAATACTGATGTGAGGTTGTGAGCTGCTGACAAAGATGCTCGAGAACTGAGTGTTGCTTGACGTTTTTCCCTCAGTCTCTGTGGGAATATTGGACTTCTTGCTTTGCAGAACAACTGATATCTGCACTCTGCTGCAATGTGTGTCTAAGCATGTGTAATTACTATGTTGGCATACAGTAACATATTCTGTGTCTGTGTTTCAAACTATAATGCCATTGTGTCTAATATATATTCATGCTGATCATACCTGGAACAGCTTGGTGGTTCATTACTATGTTAAAGGGTAGATGCTGACAGATGTTAAGGCAAGAAGTACTTTTTTTTTCCTGAGACACTGACCTGACCCCTAGTACACTCTCTTGGATATATAACTTCCCGTTCCTCCACTTAATACACCATACACAGGCACAATGAAGTCTTTGAACCAATTTAAGTAAAGGAATTCAGCTAAAAAGCAACAAACAACCCTGAGCTGGGAGAAAATTGTTCAATAGTCCCACACCACAGTGCTTCATTACTATTGGCTGAAAAATCAATAAGAGGGCACTGCTGCAATCTAATTGGTTCCCAAAGACTGCAGAAACACACATACAAACAAACACATGTACAGAAAGATAGATACAAATACCATATGGGAATAGCAAGTTCAAGCTTTGGATCAATTCTAATTTTAACTAATTTATTCACTCCATCACAGCTCACAGTCTATCCATGTTAGCTGTTCTCTATTGGAGGTATTGCAGAGATCCTAAATCTCTGAGGCATGAATTCATATATAATTCAACAATATGAGCCATTAAATTACCTAAAAGACCTGCTCTGTCAATAAAAAATCTAACATGTAGCCGTAGAGTTCACGTTAGCAATGTACACACCAACAAAACTAAATGTCCAACAAAATGCTTTCACATTTGATCACTATTGTAAAACATTATGAGAATCTTCACTCACTGTAAATCATTTAAGATATGTTTTTTAAGTTCCATTGTAGTCAAGAAAATTAATAAAAACATGATTTCAACATTTTGATGTTTTCTTTTATCACCATGGACATGAGCACCGTAGTTTATTATGAGACAATCCAACATACTCTCTTATTGATAAATACATAAATATCTGCACCAAATGTGCGAATATGTATTTATTCTTAATTATTTATTAAATGTACTCTGTTTCCACACAATATATTTTCCAAAATCAATCTCAGAAGTCTCTACAGTTTGGTCCTTATGTACAATATATGTCTCCAGACTCATACACACTGCAGGCAAAGCACCCACAAAAACACAGAGAATACGGCTGGAAAGCATTTGTAAGGGTGTGTAACATGTGCATGCATGTGTGTTTGTGTTGTGTGTGCACATGTGTGTCATGCACCAACCCCAACAATACTGACAGCATTAATATTTCAGCTACGAGGTGGAACAAAGTGGTGATTTGATTCCCATAACAGACTCACTCACTCATTTAGATACGAGACACACAGACACCCACAAAGGCATGAAGATACACAAATGCCCGTGGAAAATGCACTAACACATGCTCCGTCATGACACAGACACACACACACAGCTTGTGGCCTGAGAGGGATCGTAGCTGCTATTAAAAATTGATTAGCTGTCATAGTATCATTTTCCCTCAAGGTCAAGTCGCAATCTGTGAGTGTGCATGTGTGTGTGCAAAATGTCGTCTGCAGAGATGAAAGAGGTAAAAGAAAAAAAAAACTCCCACAGTTCTTTGTTGTCATCCAGATATGGAAAAGAGCGGAGGGGGCATGGATAAAAGGCTGGTAAGGCAAAAGATTACGACCAATCTATACACTAGATAAGAGCCATGAGGTGGAGATAGAGTGCAGAGGAGAGGAGGGAAAACTCATCATATTAGCTGCCTTTACACTTTAAGTGATCATTTTCATCCCTCTTCAGAAATGTTAAATGGTATGTAGATCACTTATGATACAGAAATGTGGATATAGTGAGAGCTTAAAGAAGATAATGTTAGTTCTGGGGTAAATGTGATATGTCTCGTGTATTTGTGATCCTGCCCCTTGGATGCCCTGATGTTTGATAAAACAAGATAAAGTAACCTCTACAGAGACCCAGTGTGCAGAAAAAAGATCAAATGCCCTTTAAGGTGCCTGTCCACTAAAAGCAAACATGATGCAGTGAAATATAGCTTGCCTCTCCAGTGGAGAAAAAGTGCTAAAGTGCCCTTCATGGAGCCCTTTTAGTGGAAAAAATGTGATATGTATGTTCAAATCAGAAAGCAATCAGAAAACACACTGCCTTGTTTTGTTACAGATAAAAGAGTTTCATTCAGTCACTGAATTTTTTTAAGCATTTTTTCATTTCTTTTGTTTTTACCTGACAGAAAGTCTAATATTGAGAGATAGTATATACAGGTTAATTTTTTCGACTGATACACATCTTCCCCTGCAGTCATAGGTTTGAATGGAAGGCTCCCAGCTGACTGATTTGATTAAAGTGAGGCAGAGCTTACCAACAACATGCAGAAAAGAACCATGTATAGAAGCAACAGAGGGGACTTTGAGATACAGATGTCAGTCAGATAGATAGATTCACTGAGGGATTCTACTTAATTTGACGTCCCAAGATGGAACAAGGCTGAAACCTCTATCTCTATCTCTAACACTCACTCTAACACACACTCTAACACACACACATGCAGTTGCCTGACCTGTGCAGGTTGATTTCCCCTGGCTTTAGCTGTGATGTCTCAATCTGTTTTCTGCCATATTAACATCAGGGGGAACACTAACCCCCCATCACACTCGCAGACAAGCACATGTTTTCTGCAGAATGTAATGTATCGTACACACTTACACCAGGGGCTTTGCTGCTTCCTTGACATCTTTCATTGTACAATATAATCCCATGAATTTGTGAGTTTGCAGGCCTATCTGCATGCATATATGTGTGAGTGTGAACGTGTGCAAATGCCATTTCAGCAGGGGAGCGACCCCCACTGCAGGTGACATTTTTACTGGAGAAAATGTCACCACAGCCATTTTCTCCCATATGTTTGTGTGTGTGCGTGTGTGTGTGTGTGTGTGTGTGTGTGGGTGGGTGTATGTGTGTGTGTGTGTGTGTGTGCAGGCATGGGCACTTATGTGTGTAGGTTGTGAGTGTGTGTTGGGTAGGGTCTTGGCATGCTTCAATTGATTTCACATGAGAAGCTTGTTATGTTGCAAATACCAAAATATCTTGCTGCCTTGCTACCATGTCCTCTTCTTATTTCTTCCTTGTGCTCTCTTGCATACTAACATAGTAGAGTTAAGAGCTGTGGCCTTTAAACACAAACACAACCTTATCCCGTGTCCTTGCTGTGGCTTTATATTTAACAAACAGACATGAGAGTGTTATTAATCTTCTTATCATAGAAAGAAAGTAAAGTAATTCATATTTACTAGACTGATTGACTTTTCTCCTATTTTTTCTCTTCACCCTCACAAATGCTTTTGTTTTTATCTGGATTTGTCACAGCGGACTCAGGATGGTAGGCTACCAGCAGAGAAAACAGGAAGACAAAGTCAATATGTAGCAAAAGCAACTGGTTAACTTAACCAAGGGTCCACTACAACACAGGTCACATTAAAAAGATTTCTGTGAAAAGTCCACATGACTTTGAAAAGGGTGCTATCTATCTGTAATTAAACAGTAGTAGCAGCAGGCATTTGTACACAGCGAGGCAAGCTAGACAATCTAATCACTTCTTTCACAGGACCACAGAAGGTCGTAGTGGGAAGAAGCAGAAGCCAGAATGGTATAATGAGATCGACAGACTGTGTGAATAAGCCTTTGGTGTATGAGGCTTTTAATGTATACTGTATATGGGGTTTTTGTGTAGAGGCATAAAATCCAAGTATTTTTTGGCTCTTGTGTGTGTAAGTGTGCTTGTAAATATGGGAGTGTGAATCAGTCTCCCTGACAACTGAGGGGACATCTGTCACCTCCATATGGAGAGAGACGGAGATGGAGGCTCAAAAAAAGGGACATAGCAAAAAAAAAAATACAATATATAAAGAAAATCTGTTGCACAAAAAGACAAATAAAATACAGTACACAACTATTTGATATGATATTTAACATTAAGTTTAAAATAGCAAACAGGTTTCTACCTACATCAACACAGTCACATTTCTACACATGATGACTGATTCATCCTCAAGCCTTTTGCAATTGATTTTACTGTACATGTTTAAAACAACATACTCTTAATATGTGCTACTATCTGGAATGTGCTTTGTTTGATAGTAGAATTGGAGAGAGGCAGGAAAGATGAAAGTACCAAAGATCTTGACATGGATCTAAACCACATTGTGAATGTGAACTGAAATCAGATCAAAAAACACTTAACAAAGATACATTTTATTGCAGATTTTCTCTGTATTTTTGTGAATAAATGATTGATTTTACTAAGTTATGTTACTACATCTCATTACAACTTAAGCTAAATAGATTTGAGTGGGTGGGTTTTTTTCTCTCATCAGGTATTCAATATAAATTTTACACAACACACCCACACACACACACACACACACACCTTTTCAAACACACTTAAAATTAAACAGCTATGAAGTGCCCCAGTTGCTGAATGGTTGGAGCACTTGTCACATAAAAGCAATTTGTCTGGTTGTTTCTAGGCTTTGTAGGATAGTACGCTCTTCTCTCTCTCGCTTATTGTTTTTTGTCTGTATCTTTATAATTCACTGTCAAATTAAGGCAATAAAGACAAGAAATACACATATTGCCAAAAGTAACACACATTAGTGTCAAGCAACATTGCAGGTAGATTCAGATAGATAAGTAAGTGCACACAATATGCATAAAAGCATAATAGGACGTGTGTTTGGCCCTTCTCTCTCTCTGTGTGCACAGTAATGGACAGGACTGTTTGATGTCTGTTTGATTTTGTCCTCCACAGTCATTCATTTTCTATCAGTGAGGACACACACGCACACATTCGGAGTCTGTGAGCCCCTCACCAAACTGTGGAGGAGGGGGGCACTAAAAACTCATTACATGGACGATCAATATTGCACACACTTGAGAAGCATGAAGCCCCCCCCCACGCACACATACACACACACATTCACAACACACACGAACAGTGACAGATGACTTTTGTCAGCCTGAGATGTGTTGCTGTGGTAACCATTAGGCTGCATTCCAGTATGGTGCAGCAGGGGTGACACACACACATGCACACACGCACACACACATGCACACCCATGCACATGCACACACACACACACGCACACACAAATACTAGTAGATACATTCAGTTGTCAAGGTCATGATAAAATACTACAGCTTAATATATAACATGGAGCATTCATGTGTATTAAATCAAATCAATCTAAAATGGATTTAATTGATGGCAAATTCTGACATTTGTGCTACTTATTGATACTTCAAAAAAGAATTAATCAAAACCAACAGCAAAGGCTTTATACTCCAAAAAGGAATCTGTATAGCAAAATAAAACAAAACTCTTACTACTTACTCTTATTACTACACTTACTACTCTCAATGTAGTAACAACAACTGACTAAAACTTAATCTAATAAAACTAACGTCAAACAGTTACCTTGGCATCAGTAATGCAGGCTTGTTACTACTGGGACTGACTTTGCACAAATGCTAAAATTAAGCTAACGAAGAGGAGTCAGAGTTGATGTCCTTTATGACAAAATTTCTAAGATACCATATTTGTCTTAGACAGTCTTAAGTGAGTCAAGATGTTTGCTGAACAGTCAAAAACTATTAGGGATTGCAAGATAACTGTCTGACTAACTTTTTTCAGTGGAAAATCCCATTTTACTTCATTGAAACATGTGAGGCACCAAAACCACACATCTATCTACCAAAGCTGGAGATAAAAATGAATGAATATGAAAAAGCAAATGGAAGTTAATCAACACTGTTTGAACACGTTCTTCATTAAAAACAAACCAGCTCAGAAGTGACACATTAATTTAAGGTAGACTTTGTGGAATTTTTCTAGCACCGCAGCCAAATACGACATATTTTTCCCTACCTTTCCAAGCCCAGGAGTATCTTTGATTTTGTTGGCAGCACGGAGCAGGCAGGGTGGAGCCGGAGGAGGGGCCATCAACAGGGCAGCACTGAAATTGGTAGGGAACAGAGGAGGGTCACATGACGCTGAAGATAATGTCACTGGGGCTGTGACTGAGGCAGTCTTCTGCTTCTTCTTCTTGGACGCTAAATTTAACTTTTGCGCAGCTCTAAGAGAAGAAAGTCAGGAGGAAGAGAAAGAGGGAGACAAAGAGAGACACAACCAGTCCATCACTCAAATCAATATGTTAAAACTATATTATACTCAGTACCAGAAACTCTAAATAATTTTAATAAATAACATGATGAGATGTGAAAGGACAGGCAGGATGGGCACACATATGCTTGCACATGGATCTATAATAACACCATAATAGTTTGCCACAATACAACCATGGCACATATGCTAATG
This sequence comes from Acanthurus lineatus, assembly GCA_029814665.1. Classification (NCBI taxonomy): domain Eukaryota; kingdom Metazoa; phylum Chordata; class Actinopteri; order Acanthuriformes; family Acanthuridae; genus Acanthurus; species Acanthurus lineatus. The sequence goes on from JAPZDV010000001.1 coordinate 8,299,569, forward strand.
GCAGCACAGAACTCAAGTACACACCTGACGATACACAAATACACGCGCACACACACGCACACACATACACACACGAGCACAGACACACTCTGCTGCGTACATATGTAGCAACATCTGGTTGGGGAGTGGTTCATTTGCTTTCTTGCTGTTCAAATCCCTGCAGAATTAACTCAAAGAGAGCCACCAAATATAATATTTATATATACTCCAGCTACTCTGCGCTCAGATTCCACTTGTTCATTCTCTCCTTTTAACTTCAACTTTTCTAAATCTCATCTCTTTCTCCTCCAGTTCTCCTTATTCTCTCATTTCTTGCGTCAACATAGCAAGTTGTCCTTGTCTGCCTCTCTAAGTACAACTACACTCAGCATAATTTTTAGTGTCAAACTTTTTCTAACTTTGCTTCTCTCTTCCCCAGTAGAGATACTACATATCCACAATACAGGCTAGATTTCTGCTTTACCATACACAAAAGGAATTTATAGCAAAGAGGAGACAGTTATTACCAAGCACCATTAGTGGATCATAGCACTTTTCATTACTTTACTTGCAACATCCAATTTAATGCTACTCTACACTTGTGCTCAAACTTCAATAGACAAGAAAAGTGCTACATAAATGCAGTAAAATTTACCACTTTTACTTGTTTCTACATGTTTTGTTTATTGGTTAAAATGTGTACAGATTAGATACAGCAATGGATTTTGATAAGGTCTCTTAAAGACTGTGGGAATCAAACCTAATTTGAAGAGCTCTGGTAACAAACAGTACATAATGCTGCATATTGCATATGCAATATTTTCACAAAACCTGCACCAAAAAGAAAGAGAACACAACAACAACAAAAAAGGCCAGATGGACATAGTGTGATGCTTATGACAAAAGCTTCTTACATGTTATAACTTTGCAGTTGACATAGTTCATCTGCATGACAGTCTGCATAAGCAAATTATAAGAGTGAATGACTGAAAACAGGACTATTTGTCCTACAGCAACTTTCCACACAGAGAACAAATTAACAAGACATTAGTGTCTGTGCCAACCCAATGTGAGTAATGGTCTCTGCCTGCCTCCACCCCTATAAAAATGGTCCTTCACTGGTGACCATCAATCTCTCTGCCAAGTAAAAAGATATTTGGTAACAGAGCCTGAGCATAAAAACCAGGTAAAGGCTGAATAGTTAATCATATCTAGATAATAAATTATGCATAAGCATTGTTAATAATACTTTATTTTCATTTTGATAAAAGCATCAATATAACACACACACTTACTGCAGCTGAGTGGAAAGACTCAGTGAAATTAAGTCAGAGGAAGCTCAAAGGAAACCTGGAGACACATGCAGGCAGTAATTCACCCACAGTAAAGTGATTTACTGTCATTAGTTAATATATTTGTTTGTGTTGATGTAGTTCTTTCTCTGGTATTTACGCAGCCACAATTCAAACAACTAGATTCCTTGATGATCTCAGTTTTAGACAGCAGCAATATTAACGAATACGATGAAATAAAAGATCTGTAAAACTGCTCTGGCAGAGATTTCTGCTCTGCTCGTCTTTAATCTGTCGTCTCGTATATTTCTGTGATTTTTAAAGAGAGAGAAGACCTTGTGCACTGACACACTCTCTGTCAAAGAGCCATATTCCACACCATTGGCTTTCAATTAACTGCAGCAGGTTACAGAAATGAGAAAGAGGGGGGGAAGACAATGAGAGGGGGGGAGAGACAATGAGAGAGAGGGGAGAGAGTGTGAGAGGGAAAAAAGAGGGGAGAGCGGGGGGACAGTACAAGAGGAAGGGGGGGAGAACAAAGATGTGGATTCAGTGACCCATAGAACGACGAAGCATTTCACGATTTGACTAGCTCTCCCTGGAGATTTGTGCGTGAATCTGTGTGTGTAGGTGTGTGTTTGTAATAGTCAGTGTGAGTGTGCATGAAGAAAATCTCCACAATAGAACCGCAAATTGTTTTTTCGCTGTGGGCAAGTTAAGCATACAGTCATGTTGCAACAAATGGCAACAAAAAGAGTCACAGCATTTCTGATTGTACTAACTGAAAAACATGTGCAGTGGACAAGAAAAAGACTGTCTCAGACACTGGAATTAACAGTTTAATAAAGATAATTAAGACTGTGGATTTGTTTTTACCAATAAGAGGCACAAAATGACGTTTGGATGAAAATTCACCTTTTGTTATACAACTAAAACTTGAGTAACTTGATAACTAAAAATCACTGATGCCTTTTTTTCACACCAAAGCTTGTTGTGATCCATATAACCCGCTTATAAGCAGCTTCCTGTGTTTTGTACAAATAATTATAAATGACGTAATTGGTTCATGAAGGGCAAAGAAAAAGAGAGAGTTCAGAGAAAATGGCAGAAAATGTCCAAAGTTCAAAATTATTTCCAGCGTGTTTTGTAAAGCTGAACTGGCTTACCACTAAAGTATGATGTAGAAAGCACCCAGGCTAATGTTACTATACCTCCAGTCCACAGAGCAGAGTCAGCACAATAGGTAACAATAACATTAGCATCTATCATGAATCAGTATGATCTCTAGTTCAGATGGATGAACTCGGTGTTTCTACTGTGTTTTTGTCGTCTATGAGCGTACAACTTCTGTTCTCTGCTGTGCATGTCAGTTTAACACAAACACACAAGATCATGACCCCTCACACACACACTCACCCACACACACCTACTCCTCTTCCACTGATGCACTGAATAATCTGGACACAAAATATCAATTGATTTAAGGAGCAGTTGGAGCCAAAAATGCACAATTTTAATACAGCAGGTACATTTAGTTTAGTTTGACTGCAGTGAGTAAGGTCAGCAGGTGTTCATTAGTCAGTGTTAGGACCTTAAAGTGTAGTACTTTGGCCTTTTTTAATTGATTTACTTTTTCAATGTTTCCTTTAAAACTCAAAATGTAATGTGGCTCCTCCATGTTTTTCTATCAGTTGATTAATCTGTCGAGTAACTGGTGGAATACTTCATTAGTAAAAAATATCAGGAGCTGCAGCCCTATTTTCATTTCTTCCTCAACAATAGACACAACTTCCTGCTGTGACCTCTGCGGTGCTGATGATTGGAGCATGATACATGATGATGAACCATGTATGTGAGGTCACTCAGCTGGAGATTTTGTTTTGTTTTTATATTAAATGCATCAAATCCATCAGCCATCTGTTGCATAATAATGCTGTGCATCTATTTATATGTATGTACATGAACTATTACCCTCTTAATATCTCCTCTGATTGGTTTAATCCATGGCGTAATACAAACATGGTAGACGCAAACACACACACTCACTCACTCACACACACACACACACACACACATAAGTACACACCCGTCACCTAATTGGTTGCGTTTAATGACAAGTGTCCTGGGATTTGGCCGAGTGGTTCCATTCCAATCTCTTCCCTAAAGTGAAGGGCACTTGTTTTCATCCATCCACTCCATCTCTCCATCCATCAGCTCTTCATCTGTCACCTTTATCCCTTTATCTGCCTCGTCCCTCCCTTTCTATTTTGCCCCCAATTTTTTCCTTGACTCTTCTTCATCCCTTATTTTCCTCCCATTTTTTCCCATTTAAATCCCTCTCACTCTATAGTCACCTCTTCATCTTTTTTCTTTATTTTATTCCCTGTCTTTCTTATTATTTTCAGGCTTTTATTCCTTGCTGTTTCCCTTTCACCCTCATATATCCACCCATCCGTTCCACTATCCATTCATTTGTCTTTACATGTATTGATCCCTTCATCCATCCATGCCTCTCTTCCCCTCAGTCCTTTCATGTGTCTCTCTCTTGTTAAAAAGCAGCACAGGTCACAAATAGTCCACCTACTAACATGCTTTGTTTTCCCTTTTTCCCCTTCAGAGCTCCAAACACTTGACATGGACGTACAAAGACCCACTTGAAACACACTCACAAGCACACACAGCTGATTTATGACTGGTGTCGCTGGGCTGTGTTGTTGGCTCAGAAGCTAATTACTTTCTATTTAACAGGCCGTCAGTGAAGGGAGATAAAGGCGGAGACGGACAGTGATGGTTTCTGTGTGTGTGTTTGTGTGGTGTGTGTGTGTGTGTGTGGTGTGTGTGTGTGTAGCAGAAGGTCAGTAAGACTCGCACATGCAGGACACTGGCTTTACTGACACTATCTTTCTGGTGACTTGTACATATAGCCTCCAATTTATACACTTCCTGCCTCCTATTAAGACACCATCTTACATGATACTCTGTAAGTTAAGTTCACACAAGCCTGAATAGTGAAGCATTTATAAATCACTTTGCTCAACATGGAGTTAAGATGGCCACATTATAATTCTGGCTTATGTGTACTTTAAGAGACATAGAACACAAGAGTCTGTGCTTCTGTAGATAAAAAGAACTGGTCACTAATCTGTTTGAACCATTAAAGAATAGGCTTTCATTAAGCATGCCCTGCAATCTTTGTGTTCATCCATTTCTAAAAAATATACAAAGAATTTCATTAATCAATGTTTTTAAGCTGACAGCCTTTTTACTAAGGAACATAGAATATTGAATCAGTGGTAGAAGAAGAAAAATAATGCCCTACCAGTGCTATAAATGGACGTCTTTCCTATGTCTAAATTAAAGACGACCATTTTCAATTTTCTATTAAATGACACAAGCAAAAAAAAGAGCAAAGGGTAAACAGAGGCAGAGAAAGATACAACATTCTCCTGTCTCACATCCATTCTCTATCCAAAATAGCTACGCCTTCCCAATTCACAGATTCTCCTGGGACCTATTCATTTACTCTGCAACCTCTAGCAACATACACACACACACACACACACACACACACACGCACACACACATACACAGGCAAATCCCCAAAGATCCAATCCTCGGAGCAGGCAGAAAAAAATTCCTGCACTGATAGAGACTCCCTTCCCCCAGTGAGTGAGAGCATCCACACACAAATACACACACACCAAGGCATGTAGTGCATGACTCTATCCTGAAGCCGATGTCCCCAGAGGGCCACTGCAGCACGGGGAAGATGGAGCACTACTGTGGGAGTGTAACATATTCACAGACAGATCGGCGCTAATGAAAGATATTACTCTCATGCACATTAGCAGAGGTAAAGATGGGGTCAGTGTGGAGACTTTGTGTGGAAGAGAGAGGTATAAAGAAGAACAATAAAGAAGGAGGAAAAAGACTGGAAGAGAACGAATGAAAGACAAAGCAATTTAATGGGCAGAGGAGAGGAGAATGAAGGAACATCTTGAAGAAGAGAGGAGGGATAGAAAGAGCTGGATGTGGAGGAGGAAAGGGATCAGGTGAGAGGAGAAGTGCTGGACACCGGGATTTTGTTGTGTGCAGACAGTGAGCAAGAGTGAGTGTGTGAGTGTGAGTGTGTGTGTGTGTTTGTGTGTGTGTGTGTGTGTGTGTGTGTGTGTGTGCGTGCGTGTTTAATAAGAATGTCTGTATGCAGTCCACGTCTGAGAGTACAAACCAAGACAGCCATGGGATTTGCCAGCACTGCATGGCTGCATCCAGCGACCATTAGCACTCACACATGCACACACATGTACACACATAACCAGCCAAAAATAAAAGGTGGAATAAAAACTGTACATTGTTTTTTTTTTTTTTTAATTAAGCTGAAATCCTCAAACAACGGGAGGAATTTACATGTTATGACAATGATGAGCTACAGTTATTGAAAAGCCTAAAACATAAGAGAAAGACAAAAAGCTAGACACACACACACACACACACACACTCACACAAAAACACACGTATCCCCAGACAGTGACACCTGCACCATTAAACAAACCATGTTCTTTCACTTACAAGGTTAATGCTCATAAATCGGCCCAGAGACAGCTGGCTGTGTGTCTTGAATGTCAACCAGATGTGTGTGTGTGTGTGTACGTCCATGTTGTGGTATGTGTGTGTTTGTGTAAAATGGCCTCGTTACCTGACAGTTCAGGGGGTCAGGGAAAGAAAGCTCAAGAAAGACTGTGTGCACATGTGTTTGTCTGTGTTGCCATATAATTTATGAGTTGCGGCAGGTTACTGGTGCTTTGAAAGACAGACAGCAATATGTCTGCCACACTCAAGCACATCACTCACATATAAGACAAAGACAAACACACTTTGAAACACACAATCACAAAAGACAGAGATGAGCACAACAAGAAAAGAGAATGGAGGACACGAAAGCATGTCTCAAAGTGAGAAGGAAAACCATCTGTATCATTTAAAATGTGATTTAAAGCAGCTCATTAGACATGACGTCCATGCAATACTTCAGACACCATGACACACTCTTAGTCTTGTGTTACCCATGAATAATTTACTCATTCATTTTTGAGCCTGCCATAATAATTCATCAATAATTCACCCATACTGCCCGTGTCTTATTTATGTTGTGTCGCTTTGCATTTAGATTTGATTACACAGCTCATCGATGAGTGGTGACTGGATCATAGTCATTTGTAAGTCGATTAGACAACTCAGGAGACATCAGCGCGACCTTCATAATGTTGGATGTCTGGTCAAAAACCCATGAAAACAATCTTGTACACAAAAGCAAGTTAGATGCATCTCACATCCCTGGATTTACTGCATTTACCATGTGTATTATTCTTTTTCATTCTGATTCTTCTAGTCTCTGATCTTAGAAGGGTTTCATTTTAATCCATGTCAGTTAAAACAAAATAGAGTACCACACAGTGTCTACATGATCAATTGCCTGATTTATTGGCTTCCTCATCGTTTGTAGTTCTCAAATGACATTTTGCTCAAATTCAAATACAGTTAAGACAAATGGCTTTTCAGATGGTGGCCGGAGATGCAGAGGCAGGGTGGTGGGGAATCAGTAAGACTATTCTTGAAGTTTAAAATCTCCACAATCCCACACGACAACAGAAGCCCAGCAGACACATCTGTTTATCTGGAAATATGATGCAAATAAATTTCAGTGTTGCACCTGATCAAATTTAATTGACTGTTGAGGCAAAAATCTAGATGCCAGTTGTAATAACATTAATGTGCAACCCTGACTAACCATTCATAGTAGGCATAAAGGCACTGTGTGGAGAGATTTGTTACAGCACAAACTGATCCTCCTGACATGCATTTGCGTAGTCCAGATGTGCATGGTAGGCACTGGTAGTAGCACTCTGCTCTGAATGCATCTTACCTTGCAAAGAAGGAGGCAGCAGCAGAGGTGGTGGTCGGTGCCGTCGTGGTTACAGCCGGAGTGTGAGAGGGAGAGTTTGTGCGTGATGTTGAGTTTGTATGTGAAGGAGAGTGTGTGTTGTAGCGGTTCAGGGCAGCTTCAGTCAAACCTTCTCTGGAGGCCTCAGACACCATCTGGGAGATCTGATAAGAGAAAGATTAAGTATGTTAACCCCCGAACATTTGTGACATGTTCCCTCTGTATCATCTGCATGTTTGTGTACCAGTTTGTGTGTGAGTGCAAAGAGAGAACGATGTGACAAGAGTTTTTCTCCTGATAACTCTGATCCTGCAAGATATCCCTCATGACAAACATGATTCCCCTCCCCCCAGAGGAACAAGAGTGCTCTTTCCCAACCTTACTTGGTCTTCTGTTAAAAAAATATTAAATTACTAAATTACATCAACATTTTTGTAATTTGATAAAAACTGAAATTTCAATAACTTCTAAAATATCTTTCAAAAGACTTGCAGCACTGCCAAATGTTTCCTTAATTATTTAATACTTGTTTTACTTATTTAGTTTATTTCTTGATATAAATACAACTTTTAGAGAGAAAACTGTGAATAAAACATAAAGTATATAAAGTATAATCATCTGATGCTAATATGTTTCACTAGTATCAGTTGATTATTATTAGTTTTCAATAATAATGAGAGATGTGGCATATTTGTTGGACGGATAACAGCAACAGCTCGTCATTTTATTAATGTTCATTGAGTGTGTGTTTTCCCTGGCAGACGGACAGTGAATTGGCTGACTTGTGATCACAGTGGACCAGCAGCAGAATGTTGTCTGGGTCCCTGATAGAAAGACAGAAACAAACAAAACAAACACACCCTTCTGCCTTTTTTAACCTGATGCCATCTCTTTCTCTTTAATCCTTCTCTTGTTTTTCATCCCTCTAACCAATTTATTATCTCCTCTGTTTTATTCAATTTCATGCTCTCCGACCCTTTGCTCAGCCATCTAAAGCTATTCACATTTGTCCTTTATTATTGGATCAGCCTTCATGGCATTTGCTATTTATTAGATAGTATGCAGGAAAGAGGAGCAGCAAGGATGAAGAGAGAGACCCATGAACTTGAAGAGAAATTAAAATTACTTTTTAGAAGATTTACTATATGTAATGTAAAAACAACTATATTTTCTTGGCATTTTGCTTTTATCACACTATTGATAGTGTGGATACAGACAGGAAATGTGGAGAGAGTAAAGGGAGAGGGAATAATAAGGTGAAAGAGAATAATAAAGGTCCTTGGACTCGGTTGGATGTTGCAATTTTACAGTATGTGCCAGAACTACTGGGTCACTGGAAAATTTATATGTATCTATTAGGGTTGCTTCAATACTGGGCTGAGTATGAGTCCATAAACATTGTTTACTTGTAAGAAACAGGACCCTATTACTTCCCAGTGGATTCACATGTTCGCAACTAAACTGATTTTTTTTTGCTGCACAAGTAGCCAATATTCACAAACAGCAAACATTTTTTGTCTCAAGCACATCCATAACATCCAACATCCATGCAGGGTCTGTAGTTTACGGCTGTGGAAAAAATAAGATTTTTTAGATAGATGTTAAATTGGTCTTCAGTATTAAATGACACATGGTGTTCAGGTATTGGAAAGGAAAATTGGTATTGGAACCTCTCTAGCATCAATTGTGCATACTAAGTACGATTAAAGATGCACATTTCGCTGCTTTTTTTCCCAAATCTCTTGATCCCGTCTTGTCAACATGATCAAAGAGAGGAATGTTGGGACGGTGGAGTCTTTGTTAGGCTAACAGTATGTCTGCCTGTGTCAGTAAGAGCCTTGTTGCTTTAAATGTTTGGAGTTAATTTATGCCAGATTCATAAGATGCTTAAATCACAAACACACACACAGACACAAGGTGGCTTTATATGAAACATTTAACTGCTCTGAGTGAGTGTGTGTGTCGCATTAGTTTGTCACTTTGTGCAGTTGTGAGTGTACTGATGTGCATGTGAAAACATGTGTGTTTGTGTGTAGCCAACCCACTCGTGAAATAGATATGGATTATTGATTATAGTTCTTTATGTGCTGCCAGCTGCAAGACAGAAGAGCAACTAAATCACCCCCCCACCCCCCCAAATAAAGGAACTATAGCCTGCATGAGAGTAAATATACTGCATGAGAGTGCATATACTGCATGTCTGTTATGAGAATGTCTATGAGTGTGTCCTCGTGTGTGTATGTGTCTGCATTTCTCTGCACCTGTGTGTATGTGTGTGTAAATCAGCTCCACTGTGTGAGTGTGTGTGTGTATATTTACTGCTGAGGGCTCCTGAGGTCCAAGCACGCAAGCCGCTGCCTTGATAAATTACCTATTGTAAATGAGATGCCTCTATAGTTTATACACCTCTCTCCCTGTGCATTTATAAGCCTTTGAAATGCTCAGAACCAGCTTTCTTGCCTTGCATTATTAAAGGGGTTACAAATATATGGAATAAAGGTTCAGTGAGCTACATGGAATACCTGTGCATTCATACTGGTTACTCATTTATCCTGATAAATAGGAGGAAGAAAACTACTTGCACACTGTGGAAGAAATGTTTCCACAGAGGGTTATTATGCTAGCTGAAAAGTGGAGTAAAGGTGGCTGAATAATATGTTGCAGTGAGCAGCTCAGACCACGGGGGTTGGACAGACTGTAAACTCTCCATTTTACTCAGCTGCACCACCCATCGTCACCCAAAAAAGTGCAATAAGCAGATCCTCATTCATTTCATATTATCATGAGAACCACCAAGGTTTGCTTTGCTTCTCTGTATCTGAAACAACGGTGTGCTAAAAGATAATTAAGCTTCATGCATCTTATTAAACCAGCTTTTGCAAGATATCTGTCCAATTAGTTCCGCAATTGAACTGCACGCAGAAAATTGATGGATAGCATTTTACAGTAATTACTATTTGAACCAACATTCCTGCATGGTCACCTGGCTGATGCATGTACATGGATGGTGTTTTGGGTAATGAAATTGAAATAAATGATGTTTTTCTTGTTTCTGCTCATTAGTCGTTACACTTGTACCTCTTAGAATTCTCCCTGAGACATAAAGGCAGAGATGATATCGCTAGATTTCATAATAAATTGCATTAAACTACCTTGGATGGAGCCTTAATGTTCCCTATGGGAATATTAGGTCATTGCAGCAAGAGATAAAAGGAAATAGATGATACCATGACAAAAAAGATACTGAGGATAATACAAGATCTTTTTTAAAATAAAGCAGCAACTCCTAAAAATAACAGCATCTGACCATGTTTTTATGGAACAGCTGCTCCTGGAATTGTACCTGTCAGTGAGGGATTTTGATGAATGTAATATGAGATTTCCCCAGAAAGAAAGGGCAAAAACCCTTACACACTTACTCTGTCTCTGCTTACTCTTCCTCTTTCCTTGCACTACAACACTTATCCACATCTCCCCTCCTTCTCTGCTTTTATGAAAAAAAGGCAAAAAACTGGCTCATTCATCTTCATCTTTAACACAAACACCATTTCCCCATCATGCACCTTCCTCATTTGTCACTCTTAGATTTATTTTGTTTTTTTATCCTTTTCCAACCTCATGCTACAGTCGACATTGAACTTGTGCATGAAATTTTAAGGTTTGTTTTTGGAGAATAAAGTGAGAAATGAGGTGTTTTTGTGTCTGTGTGTGTGTGGTCCTGCCTGCTGCTAACAGGGACAATCTGTAAAACAATCTAAATGCAGTTGAATAAAGGAATAGAGAAAGTGCCTGCCCTTTAAAATGAAAGAGGAAGAAAACTGCAGAAGAGATGCACAAAGTGACTGGATTTTCTTTATTCTCCATTACAGACGGAGTTACATAACCAGACAGAGAGAATACGTGGGACAGCAGGAAGAAAAGAAAGCAAGTACATAGAGAGCACATAAAAAAATATTTTGAAATGTAAAAAACACACAGTCGTACATGAAAAAATGAAATGTTGCGGGGAAGCAGGCAAAGAGTCAGACAAATGCAAGAGTTGGAATAAATTAGAAAGGGGGGGATAAATGTGAGGCATAGGAATTAGATATCTGATACTTAAAATCAACACATATTCAGTATGTTGTATAATCACACCACAAACAGCCTCAAGGCTGCATCCTATTTAGCCTCCTGGACAGAAAAAAGAAAAACAGTAAAAAGGTAACAAAATGACAAGAAGAAATGTAGTTTTGTGTGCATTCACTTTGCAGTACAGATGATTTCATGGACTATTATAGATAATGAGACATGTTTGACACTTATAATTCAAAATAAACACATCACTGATCCAGAGGCTATTAGCTAAGCATGCACTCCTCAAGCTGTGATACCATGCAGTAATGCATCCACAAAAACATCTCAGATATCCGTGCTGTCCTCTCTGCTGGCTACTCAGCATGTGCACCGCTTTCTTATAGAGCAACTCAACAGGACTTTGGTTGGTGTAAATATTGGATTTCACATTATTTTTTTCTTGCCAACTTTAGCTTTAGCTGATGAGAATGGAGACAGTACACTATCTGTGTGTCTGCCTCAGGTTGTGTTGTCTGATGTCTGCACTGCTGGCTGGCGACCAGATGGAGGTTGATGTTCTCCACCGATTCAAAGTATTCTCTACAAACTGATGACTCCTGATTGACAGTTTCTCTAAAAAGTATCAGAAAATCAGTGTAGTCAGATGTAGTATATTACCTCTTTGATTCCTTTTATTTCTTCACCTTGTCAAGACCTGGCACCTAAATTACCCATAATGCAAATGACTGCTGACAGTTCAATTTATCATCTAAGGCAATTTTCCAGACGCCATGCAGCTCCCACTAAAGTGAAAAAACCTTTAATACTCGTTTTTTGAGTACCAGCCTGCACTGCAGTAGCAGTCCACATCTACAAACAGGCTGCGATGCATAAAATTGCTGGAGATTCTCTTCAAAGGTCTTCCTCATGGGCACCACAGATCAGGGTAGGCCATTAGCTGCTCCTTTACTTTCCCTTTTTGGGTTCATCCTGCCAGGGATTAAGTTGGCATCCTTCTGGTCGCAAGCTTCTCTTACCTTTAGGCCACAACTGCCGAGCTAATTAATCCTAAAGGATATCCAGCTAAGTCAAACAGTGTTTGGCAGCACTCAGGCACAACAAACAGAAACACTGTCAATTAGTAAAGCTTATCTAACCATTGTTGAGATCAGTGCACACACACACACAGAGGCACACACCACACTGTATAAACCTGTTTTCAATTAGCTGTTTGAAGGACAGAAGGAGGGCAAAGAGACAATGTTAGGGTTTGTTTTCTCATAGCAGAGAGAGGGAGAGTGCTGGAGACCATTACTGTCTATACACCACCACCAACAAATGCGAGCTAAGAGTTCAATATCAACATCATTTGGTTTATAATCTGGACCTTTAGTTTACATGTAAAGCCTCTTGTTGTTTCAGCCTCAGCAGATTTAAGAGACCACTAGACATCTTTTCTTAGGTTACAGCAGTGCTTCTCAATTAGTGGGGCGCGTGTGACCCTGGGGAACATACACAGCGAAACTACCGTTTGCTTTTTCATTGCCATACCAGAATAAAGTGTAATTGCACATCCGCTACAGTAGGTGGCAGTGGCACTTTCACACTGCTGTGTCTTGGGTGATCACTGTTTTCAAAAGTCATGAGGGGTTAAAATTTGTTCATTCTTGCTTTTAAAGATGAAAAATGATAAGTGATGGAAAACAGATGAGCTCCAAAGCCACATCTAATCGATCGTGTTTTGAATTAGTTGTAAAGCATGCAGCAAAGGCAAAAGCAAGAATTTTCTGCGTACAATTTTATAGACAAATGATACTATTTATAGTCGTGGCAGAGGGTGGGGGGCGCAAAATGTTTTCTTCTTCCTAGGGGGTGCTTAACAGAAGTGGGTTACAGTATTTGTTTTCTGCAGAGCACAGCTGTTGGTCAAACACATGAATGTGGTTGGTTGTTAGAGTGAAATGTACAGCTCCTGCCCCAGTTTTTGAGATAATCAGCTAGTAAAATAGCCATGTCATATACTTTACAGCTCTGTTACAATGTGATTGCATAGTTCTGTTGAACAGAGGGTACATTACTGCTATAAAATGAATCTACTTACATCTTATTTTATCAAATAAAATTCCATGTACCCATTTTTGTCATTTATATGAAAGATATGAAATGTCTATGCTCACCTGCACCTCGGTCAGTAACCGGATGCAGGTAATTCACATTTGTCAACTAATGAAGGTTTTGTCTTCAAATGAAAACAGACATTATGAGTGTATCAATTTCCATATCCACTGTTCTGCCACTAACATTTTTGTTTGTGATAATGTTTTTGATATTACTTAAACTTTGCCGTGTTTGTACTTGTTTTTGAAAATGTCTGTCTGAAAATGTGTGTCCCTCATTGGCTCACTGATACCGGTCAGCAACCTGCGAAATTCACCTTCAGTCCTTTATAATCAGTCTTCCTTTGTCTAGCTGAATCAGCGTTTTCAATCTGTCCTAGACTTCTTGCGGGACTAAAAAGAAAAGTCCTAATAAATATAAAATATAAAATGTGGAGGTTGTCACGTCATAAGACGCTGAACCAGCAAGATTTTAATGTCAGCTACATGAGAAGCAGACAGGTCGCTCTGTCTGCCTCTCTTCTTCTGTTGTATTTCTTCTGATGGTGACTTAAATGGTGACTTTACTTATTAAAAATAATTAAAATGAATAAAATCATACCATTGTTGCTGCTTGTAGTATTACTGAAGATTATGACCACATTTTCCATAAAACTCACAGAGCTTTAACTTAAACTCTGTTCACTCTTTCTGGCAGTTCCTCCTCATGTGTTTGCTTAAGAGCTTAAACATGTTGGAAGGGATTTCTCATTTGGTCTGTGTGAGATCATCTGCCTTTATCAGACTTTCTGAAAGCTCCACTGAGACTGGAACATGAACAACAGTGTTTTATGTTTGTGCTGTGCAGCAGCAGTTGTGGAGGTTCCTGGTATCCATACACTGATCTCTCTATAATAATACATCTCTTAATTGTATTCTCTTACTCTGAACCCCTTCCTTTTATCTTCTTTCTATCATCTCTGCCCACACCTCTCTATCTTTCATAATTTCTCTCCATTTTTAGGTTTCCACTCCTTTCCCCATTTTTTATCATGCCACTCTGCTCAGCTCCTCCCCCTTCTCTCTCCCTCTCTCTCAGGGGTGAGTCTAAAAGAGGGTGATTTATTATCGTGCTCTGTTTCTCCTTTCCTGCTGAAACATCATTACTGTCAGAGTCACAGCACAACCACTCAGACTCACTAACGTTTCACACCCACCAACACCAGCCACAAACTCACACACAGTACAGAAATGCAGAACATAAACCATAGTTTCACACACACACACACACACACCTGCAAGCAAGCATGCACCCAACATTTGTCATAAAGACACTGCAGTGTGATATCATGAAAGACAACAGCAAAACAGAATATTGTTTTCAAGGAAAATATGGTTAAAAAATGGATGACTGTTGCAGACCAACTCCATGAGACAACAACACAATGAAAAAAACATAAAAGAAAAAAATAAAGGAAGAACAAAATAAGTCTTTATTACCTATTTGAAAAGAGCTTCAGATTTAAACACTTTTTACTTTCATTTTCACCAGGAGTACATGAGAGCTCTTATGCCTAATTTATGTTTCTTACCGGTAGGAAAAGATAACGAAACAATTCCAGAGATTGTACAAAGTAATTTTTACAACTTCATATCTCTGAGTCTGACTCAAGCCATGGGCTGAATTAAGAGAGACAGGGAACAGGAAGACAGACGAGGGGATGAATATAAAACAGAGTGTAAAACAGACAGGAGAAATAAGAGGGGAGAAAGAGAGAGGGAGAGAGTGTGTATTCGTGTATGTGAGTGAGAGAGAGTGAACGAGGGTGAAAGAGTGAAGGGGTACTGGGGGTGTGTGACATAGAGTCCCCAGAGTCCTAATTATCACTGTATGAATTATTACATCTGTAGAACACATTCGTACCCACGTTTACACACTTACACACACACTCACACATACACCACCTCTGGATCTCCCCCGGAGTCTCAGCTCTCCTGCCTTCCTACCTCTCGACCACACGTCACCTGAGGCGTTTTTACTTTCACCACCTTCCTCTCTTGTCTTCCTGTATCCTCCAGAAACTTCTGCTATTATCTCCTGTTTCAATTTGAGTCATTTTTAGAGTTTTTGTTGCTTTAATAAAATACTAAATGTCCTGTTTGATCAAACTGAAGAAAATATTTGTCCTCTGTCATAAAGGATGGTCAACAAATCTAAGAATTTTAAGTCTATTTGTGGCTTCCTAATGTTCATTTCTTTTAAAGTAAAATAAACATCACAATGCCTCTTTGCAACTTGAGATTTTTATTGACATCAGAGAGATACTTGAAAAGTTTTTCAGTGAAGTTTTTTCAGTAATTGTATAACAGGAGCTCTGTAACTGATGGAAAGAAAGAAATGTTAAATTAAGAAATGTGTCCTTGCTGGTCTAGACATGATGTCTGGTTCTTTTAGTGCAGGTATTGTAAAGCTTGACTCTCCTCATTTAGATAACATTGAGACGAGAGCTGTCTTTAAACACCCCATCTGCTCTGATGGCAGAAAACGATGACAGTACAACAAGAAAAAGTTCATGTTAATAGAGTTTGTCTCTCCTATCATTCATTTGTCTTGCTTTGGTTTGAGGAAACTAACAAGCTTTGTTTTAAAACTTGAGAATTGAGCCAAATATATGGATGTATTTTGTTTTCTTGGGAAGGACACTGAAATCTGTTAAGACTGAACTGAACCAAGACTCACAGAAGGATTATGAATTTTCGAGGCAAATTGCACCAATTAAGTACTGACGGTTTTGGGAACCTTCTTTTCACCTCAAGTACAACATAGTACCTTGCCTCATGTCTCTCCTTTTTTTTCATAATGTTATTATTTAATTTAAATTTAAGCCTTATAGTTCTCTTCACCAAGTTAACAAGTCTGACGCAGCCCATTTTTTGAGAGCAACATACATGTCCTGACACTTGAAAGCATCACCAACTACTGAGGACGGGCTGCAGTGGTTAACATTACCTCATGATGATGTTCATATTCCTTCTCAACTAATACATATTTACTCTGCCTTTTGTCATAAGATGGAACAAGTTCAACCAGCTTCATGTTTTTTCTCTCTGTTTTAAGAAGCTTTTGTTTGAATTTATGTCCTTGTCTGTTTAAAAATACAAAGACTTGCAGACAAGGAAACTCAGACACACACTTTGCATTGAGTAGATGTCATAAAGCCCAGTCTGACTTTGTACAGGCTGAAGAAAGAAAAGAGAAAAAGCAGTAAAAGAAAGTAGAAAGTACGAGAAAAACAAGAAAAGCAATGAATTCAACACTGAGAGGACAGGAGCATGTCAATTAACTTTTAAACACGTTATCTCAGAAGTCAGGTGTTGTTAGTTGTTCATAGCTAAGAAGATCACACAGTGTGTAGGTACACCTACTGACCGTCCTGTCTGACACACTCACATCAGGAGTGTTCAGCAGTGGACGGTGTTCAGCTGCACGTTGGCAGCCTGTAACTTTCTGGTACAATCACAGCAGAGTATACTTGTTGAGTTTCCATGGCAATATTTGCAGTTTCCTTGTGTCACTGCATGGCATGCACACAAACATGAACACCTGTACAGGTAGCTTACCTGATATGGATAGAGTGTAACTCCTCCATTAGTACGGTTCAGGTGCTGGTGGGCCTGCAGAGCTGCTGTACTCAGGACTGCTCCACTCCCGTTACTACTGCTGTTACCGCTGTTATTGCCAGGGCTGCTTACCCCAGTCACTGGTTGCTGGTTGGCACCAGCTTTTCCTGAACTGGGGGACCCATTCCTTCTGTCTACCCCACCTCCAAGCCCCAGGGAGCTGGGCTTGGAGCCCAGTCTGTGTCCTTGACCTTGAGGTTGTGGGTTTGTGGTAGTACTGCCGGACGTTGGCCCCACCGAGGGACTCCCATGGCTGGTGTTGGATGGTCCGTGGCTTGGGCTGGGTGTTGGGGTCTGGCCTGGGCTTGGAGAAGGTGACTGGGAGGAAGCATGAGGAGGATGTGAAGTGGCGGCAGCAGCTGAGAAAGAGGAGGACGGAAGAAATGGAGGAGGCCACTCCCGTGATCCGGCTCCAGATGCTCCCATTGGACCCGGAGGCCCTTGGGATCCATATCGTCCAATCAGGGCTGTAGGAGAAGAGGTGGGAGACAGATCCCACTGGTCAAGAGAGAGGACCATGCGCACAGCTTCCTGTTTGAGCTGAGTGAGGTGAGTGGCGCAGACATCACAGCGACTGTCACGTTCGTTCCAAGCTCGCCTGGAGCTGTTGGGCACCTGGAGCTTATCGTGAAGGAGGAGAGAGAAGGAGGGATCCTGGGGGGAGAAAGAGAAAGCAGGAATTTAGACCGGTGTCTGGATGAAAGAATTAGGGCAAATTGAAACAAAACAGCATATTTTAAGCTGCAGTGGGGAATGTAACTGAAGAGAAACTTGGAGGAGACCAGAAGAAATGATAGGCATGTTGAACAAATCATGACTATGAATATTTATAGGATATCCAAGAAACAGTGCTGTGTAGCCTGGGGGAAGATGAGCAGCAGGGAGCCACACACACCCTGAGAAGGACGTGCAGAGCAAGTACATAGAAAAAATATACACAAACGCGCACTAAAGGTCTAAAAAGTAAAAGTAATACAGATGCATTCAGCAAGTAGAGTCCTCTGAAACATGAAATAAACGAAGAATTCTCGCCTCTGATCTTTCTCTCTCTTTTTTCTTTCTTAAAATGAATGAATTTTGCTAAAGTGAAGCCTGTGTGCACCTTTGAATCATCTGTAAAGCATCTTAGTGAACTAAATACTGAATATAACAGAGATAAAAGAGCAGTCATTTTTTCTTGGTACGAGATGTTACTTGGTTGACTATAAATTCTAGCGATGAGAAATTACTAAATTTTATTTCCCATAAAAAGGCAATAAAAACCATTTCATCAAAAGGGAAGAGCTCAGTGATGGTGAGGCAAACGATTTCTTGTTCACTCATGTCTTGGAAATGAGTTCTAACTATTGAAAGTAAATCTTTGGAAATGTCACACACATAAAATTGCGGCCTTGTTGGACTAATTATATGGAAGGACATGCAGGATAAAGTCAACTGAAACAGTGCTCAAAAGGTAAACATGTTTTGACATTCTGAGCGTTTTCATCTTCTCATTTAAAACACACCTTTCTGTCCTTCTGTAGCTGAATTGGTACAGCAAAACAAATAGGTAGGTCTGTTAAAAAAAACAAGAGCAAAACACTGCCCTGTTTTCTAACATGGGCCCTATATAAGTAAAATGACAAGTGGAAAGCACAGATCTTGAGTGCGCAGACTGTGTGGGCGCCTTCAAGCACACTTGCTATTTTGGTTCATGTTTGTGAAGCTGTGCAAAGGTGCAAAGGAACTGACTGGGGTGGAATATAGATTGATGGAGGATTCACTGGTTAATAAATAAGCTTTGAGCCAGTCACATCACTGGTTTCATCACTATAGAGGAACTAAGCCAATCACAGTGACCCATGACAACAAGTAGCTCAAAACACTCCCACAGCTACAACTGTTTACGCTATTTCACCATATTATAATATGAGGCTGCAGTGAGTTTACAGACATGTGAATGTGGCAGAAAATTTGCCTGTTTTCACTCATGCAATTTTCTGGTCAACACAGACTACATGGCAGGTTCCTGAGACCACCCAAATATCAACATCTGAGATGCTAGAAAGTATCCTAAATCCAAACCACAACGGCAATCTGCCTCAGAAAGACGGATAAAAATTGCTTTAAAAAAATACAAAATCAATTCTTCTCTCCTTCCTTTGTTCTCCTTATGGTGGTCTACTGTATGTTTAGTAAGTCTTTCTGTCCGTGTTTGCTGAATGTGTTTACAAGCGTGTGTGTGAGCAATCATAGTGTGCTTTCTTGTATGCAAATCTGGACATTTGTCTAATGTGTTTGCAGTTATCTCTGCCTGTGTGCATGAATAAATGTGCACGTACAGGTATGTGTTATGTGTGTGTGTGTGTGTATGTTTGTGTGCGCATGTGTTTTTTCCAGACTAATTGGAGTCACTCGCACAGAGCAAAGCCACTCTAAATCTCCTGCCATGATCCTTTTGGTCTAAATATCAAAGTTAACAAGCCAAACACACGCACTCACACCCAGATACAGATCTGTGTCTACACTTGCTTTGACCCTACAGAAAATATTTTTTCCAGTTTTATCCACAAAGCACTAAGCACTTTATCTGACAAAAAAGGCATTAAATAGAAATAGTTTTTCCTCATAACAGCCTGGCTTTACTGAAGGCCTCCAGTCTTAATGGTGGGATTAGGATGACTGTGGGACGTTGTGAGCTGTAATTGTTAGCTGAAGTGTAGGTGTAGTGTCAGTGTATTATCAGCAAGTGTATGTCTGCTTAGGAGCCCTGTACTTCAACAAAACATCTGTGGTAGGTGGTGCCATCTCACATGAAAACTATAATTACCTTCCTACTTTCAACCAGCCCACCTCTTCTGAAACACTAAAGCCAGGTATCCGCAGGCCCTCGCGCTTTGCTGCACAAGTGATAGTTGAAGCAAAATGAATATGGTTACATGTAAAAACCATTTCATGCTATTTTATATTTTGTTAGACAGTAAAGACCCTCTCTGAACATGTGCAGTCTCCACAAGAATAAAACATGATATGATTCTTTTGCTATTCTGTGCACATTCACCACACAGATGACATGTAATCTTTTCTCAGAGCCATTACATTCGCTATCTTCTGAAAAAAAAAAATTGGCAAAACAGTTATACTTGTCCACATTTGCAGCTGCACTTTCCATCTAACAGAACAGTTTAACCACTGGCATATAATAAACCGTGTCAAAACAATATGCACAAAGAAACATAACTTGTTATTAGATGTTGATCCATACAGAAAAAAACATCCCTCTGAGCAGCAACTCAAAATGCTGAGCCTTTCACTTAAATATCTTAGGACATTGTGCTGGGGAAGATTCACATGTACAGTGTTAATCAAAGTGACGGGTAGGCACTCTTTGTTTAGTGAAGCTTGATCAATACACAAGTTATGGAGATTCAGCACTTGTATGCAAGTCAGATCAATAGCCATGTGATAGACACATGTTATTTAAAGACAGAGAGACAGAGGATTGACAGAGAAGACAGAAAAAAGGAGGGAAATGTGGGTAAATAATGAGTGACCGATGGTTAGAGAGAAGCACATCACATATAAGAACAGGCAGATTTCCTGCCAACACTGCAAACACATCCTATTTACATGGGTTCATATAATTAACGGGTTGTTTATCCTGTTCCATGTTGAAAAAACAGCTTTACAACTCTAAACATTACAAAAAAACAATGCATTTCAATTTTGGCCCAGTGTCTACCTCACAATGTAATGACTATTGTGTTTGTGTGTGCGTGTGTGCGTGTGTGCGTGTGTGCGTGTGTGTGTGTGAGTGTGCGTGTGTGCGTGTGTGTGTGCATGTGTGCGCGTGTGTTTGTGTGAGTGGGTGGGAGAATTTGTGGTCAGTCTTTTTGATGGCCAATCATACTCATCGTGTAATGAGAGCTTACAAGCAGGCAAAAGAGAATGAATGTAACGTACTGTCTGCCACGCACAACACATGCCTCTATCAATAACAAGCCTGTTACCTTCCCTCAATCAATGTAACCTCTGTGTGTGTGGAAGTGTGTGTGAGTGTAAGTGTGTGCGCAAATGTGTGTCCACACAAAGCAACTTTTCATCTAATGGCAGAATGCAGCCTCTCAATGTGAGAGCTGCCTGCTTGGCTATGTCAACAAACCACAAGACCACAAGATACCAAAAGCACACACATACACGTGCATGGCAGGAGCTCAAACCTTGGCAGCTGTCTGAATGGCGTATATTAGAGTGTCAGTGTGTGTGTGTATTTATGGATAAAGGCTACCTTGTTAGTAAAACTAAGAAGCATAAATAAAAGAACACGGTTTTTAAACATGTACTCACACTTACTGTACACACATGCAGGCAGACGTACAAACACACACACTCCTAGCTGGCATGAGATACCACACACACTCGAGGCTACATAATATAAGCCACTAGTGTCTCTCTCTCTGGCCCTCTCTATTACACACACACACACACACAAAGCAAACATGTTTGCAGATTGATACGCATGAAAGGAGACTGGAGGAAAAAGAGCTGAGGTGGAGGCAGTTTTAAAATGCAGTTGGCTATTTATGAATGCATTTATTCAATTTTTCACTGTATGTTCAATAACCCTGCTTAGCCACAGGGTTATGACACATTATTTACTAGTTACAAAAACTTAGTATTTTCACACAAGACTGACTGAATTTGTTGCATCCAGCTCAGGGAGACAGTAGTAATGAGGGAGGAGGTGTTAACTACAGAGGAGGGTTTTTAATGAGTTCTCCTGTGTGAATAAAATCATCACTTAAAAAACATGTTTCTCTTTATTTCCAATACTGATACCAAAAGTGACTATATGGGCCTGAAAATTACTACTAGCAAACTTCATTGTAGATGCACTACAAATATGTTATGTCATGTAAACTAAATTTGGCTGGCAGAAGACAAACACTGCAACATGTGCAAACCAGTGCACAGGCAGACACACATGACCAACATGTATGTGTATAAGAGTTTAGAGGGAAGCTGTGTGTTTAGCCATGTTATAGTAGACATATGGAACACAGCTGGAACACACAGAGGTGAATGGGGGATAAGTGCATTATGCTGCAGAGATTTGAATGTTTTTACCAGTAGAATCCAATGTTTGCATGGATTCTTTCATCAATATTCAGTTAGGAGGTTATTTTAAAGGTAAGAAAAGTTGGCAGTCACTGAAAGTGAGCGGAGTCTCTTTTAACTGACAGTTCATGTGAGTTTTTCATAAAATGTGTTTGAGGTAGATAAATATAAACCAGTGTGAAGAAATTGTAAGGCATTCCTCCAATTCATGCCAAATGGTACTTCTGCTTTTCCTGTTTGAAAAGGCATGGAAAAGTCAAATCTCTGCCAAAAATTTGGAGGAAAAGGGACATTTAATCTCTCTTGGCCTCTATTGACCCTTCTGTATCTCCCTGTCACACATGCTCAGACAGGCTGGCACAGCAGACAGGCATCCAAAGGAGCAGTAAAGTGGACAAGGTGTAGGGTTCTTGAGATGAGGGCCTGGTTGTTCCAAATGAGCTGATATTTGGGCAACAGCCAGGCTGCCTGATTAAAAAGAAAAAAAAAAGGAGAAGCATGTTTTGAAGAAGAGAGACTTAGGGGATCTAGGAGAGAGATTGAGTTTTTGCTTATAATGTGCATGAACACTGCTTGAACACACACACACACACACACACTCCTCTGTCCTCTCTTTTGGAATAATTATTCTCACTAATAAAGTCCAGGTCATCTCTCAGTAGAACAGTATAACTCTGCTGTTTTTCACTTCAATTCCCCTGGTCTAAAGCACACAAACACACATACACTTATATCTCTGTCCTAGTGAGGACACTCATTGCCATAATGTATTCCCTAAATCCATATTCTAACATTAACCATCACAAATGAATAACTAATAACCTTTACCTAATTATTACCTTAACCCTCAAAAAGTCTCCACCCTGAAACAGACCTTTACAGTTGTAAGGATCAGCCTAAATATCCTCATAATGCAGCAATGTCCTCACAATACTGGTTAAAAGCTTAAATAGGTCTGCACATACTTAGCAGTGCAAGTACACAAACAGTCGTGTTTTCATAACTTTTGAGGATATTACACAGACATACATGAAAATTTTGAAGACATACTCTGATCATAAACATGGCCTTAACCCCCGAGTTCCCCCTAAATGTCAACATTTTAGGTTATACACACTTTGTCCTCATAAAGAACGTGAGTCCCCAAAATGTGACTGCTAAGACAGATTTGCATCCCCCACAGACACAAACACACACACATACACAGTCATTGCTCCACAGACTGATTGTGTTCACACAGAGAGTCACTAAGGTCACTGTTCAGTTAGCTTGGATGCCGTCTCCATCTCTTCGCTTGATCTCGTTCCGTCACTCACTCCATCCCCACACAAAAGAGCTGAGGCGGTGTTCGCCTGCCCTTGTAGGAGGAAATGAATCACACACACTCATAGACTATCTGTGGTGCTGAGACCGATTGAGTCACTCACAGAATACTGATGAACTCAGAGGTGAAGAGATGCCTGGAAGAAACAGATGGATGCAATTTAATAAGAAGGAAAAGGGAGGAAATCTAAAGGTTCACAGTGAGACACTCTTATCTTACCACAGTCTTAGTAAAATGGTGTAATGTGTCTATAATCCTGTTGTAAATCTGTAACTTAAAAATTCTTTTAAGAATTGGAAAATTGCTTCCTGTTAGATTTTAACATGAAACTAAGATTATTTTCTCTGGACTGAACTATGGCTTATCTAGCAACATAATGCCCTGCTAATGAGAGTGATGGGGACAGAGAGGAAGAGTGTTTGTGTGTGTGCGTGTGTGTGTGTGCGTGTGTGTGTCTGTGAGAGTGCAGACTGGACACAGAAGGATGCTATTACTGAGATGTGATAAGAAACGACAGCTGAGTCCTGTTTGTCCCTAACTGTTGTATTGTGTGTGTGTGTGTGTGTATGTGTGTGCGCGCAAATGTTTGTGTATGTGGAAGAAAACTGGAGGTAAAGACTTCAGGGAAATGGGCTGTCAGACACCCCCATTTATTTTTATATAGAAAAAACAAAGAAAAAATAGTTAAAATAATACCTATTTATTCATACCTTTTTCATTCACGGATTTCACTTTTTTAATGTTTAGCATTAGTTTATTAAATGACACTCAAAAATGAGAAAAAGAAAAAGAAAGTAGAACAATGAAAGAACATGACAGATAAGATCTCATTCTTTAATGAAAAAGGCAAAGAAAAAAGAGAGGAGAGAAGAAGCATGTTCTTGGTCACTTATAGCCTGAATGACACTGGTTTATTAGCATGTTTGTGTGCCTGTGTGTGCGTGTGTGTCTATCTGTGTCTGTGTCTGTGTAATCAGTTACAGATGAGTGACCAAGGAAGTTAAACCTCCTCCACCACCCATATTCATTGACCTCCTCTCAATTCTCTCCTCATTCATTCCCTCACTACGTTCTCCTGTATACACTGAGCAATGCATACACACACACGTAAACAACAGTAAATTTATTCAGAAGAGATTCAAACGATCTCTTGCACCCACACTAGCAGGACACACACACAGACACACACACACAGACACACACAGTACATGGTACAGTGTACCAGGATGATGAAAGAAAGATGAAGATTAAAA
>JAPZDV010000001.1:8332845-8347726 GCA_029814665.1 Acanthurus lineatus
GAATGTACTCACACATGCACACAAATTTTTCAGCCTGCGGTGCAGTGTATTTATAGCAGGACAGCACATGTGACACATGTACCCTCAGTCTAATTTTTGACCCTAAAAGGTAGGTGTGCTGCCTCAGTCAGAACTCACACACAAACAGCACACAAACACACAAGGCCACCACACATTTTTAAAGCAAACAACGTCATCTCCTTCCACACACTCATCTTTCCTGCTATTTCTTTCTCTCTACATGCCACTCCTCTTCTCTGCTCTCTAAGGCTTTCTTTTCAGCCTCCAATACAAAAGGTATGAGGTATACAGTATTTACATTACCAACAACAGCTCTGCTCTAAAACTAGATCCATCATTCTTTATCCATGCTTCAAACTTTGATGACAAAATCACATTGTTCCTGGGGACATGATGAGGGGAGTATTTATTAGGTGACATTAATTCTCTATAGTTGATTTCCATATGAATGAAATGTTAAAGCAAGTGTTGGCAAAGTATGTATTGCTACTTAGCAGGAGAGGTATTGAATGTGTGCCTCAGTCTGAGCTGTAAAAAAATTTCTCTGTGGCAAGTCAATCAACATATATTACTAAAATATATTCTTTGTTCTTTAAAAAACCTTTCTGTCAGGGGTTAGACTTCTGAGTTTTTGCTTAAATATTGACTTTTACTACATAACTGTTTAAATGCCGATTTTTACTATGGACCATCAGGCTTTTATTAGTATTTTGTTGTCATGAAATTTGTCACATCCGTAGACTCTAGTGTGTCCCTTTAAGTGGCTATGAAGACACAACAGTTGTTGTTCATAGTATCAGACATTAGTGAGCTCACACTATGTAAATAAACCTGCTAATCAGCAGAAGAATGTCGCTGCACTAATGTGTATATGAAGGTTTTAAGTAAATAGTTTTGTTATTAGAGAAAGAACTAAGAGAAGAAGATTCTCCATTTTTCATCTTATAAATATGCTTTTAATAATGCAGCCATTGAAATCAACTGCACTTCCATGCTACATACACATTCACATATTGTAGTTTTATAACTCTAATATAACCCTAAATTCCTGATTCAAAAATAACCTTGGTTTGAAAGTTTAAAGCTTAAATTAGTTTTACCAAAGATAAAGTACAGACGTGTGCTCACATACACACACACGCGCACACACACACACACACACGCATACACATCATCCCTGTCACTCACACCTCAGCATGTCATGAGATTTTCCTAGTGTGAGATGCTGAAGATAGATGTGTTATATCTGACTATGATAGTGTGTGAAAGTGCGTGTGTGCTATGTTCGCATGAGTGCGTGTGCACGCCTCTGTGTTATATCAGCTTCTGACGGCAGCTTGGCTAACGTTTAAAGTGTGGTTAGCAGGTCTTCAAATAAACTGTTCAGCGTGCGAGACTTCACAGTGTCACAGTGCTGGAGCTGGCACCTGCAGCTACTGGAACACTGGGACATTTTCACTCTACCTTTTGGCTCTGCATCATTGAAGAGAAAAACTTTCAAAGTTCTGAGGCAAACACCCAGGAAAGAAAAACGGTGTCAGAACAGTCACGACTGACAGAAAGGCAGATGGATGGATGGATCGGCACCAAACATCCTGCATAAATGTCAAATGCTTCAGCTTTGGAAAAGTCTTCCGAAAATGTCTCATCAGAGATTCACAAAAAACATTTAATAACAATAGCTACAAATTCCTGGTATCAAAAGAAAAGATACAGTGTAGAACTTAATGAGAAGTATAATTTAAACAAAAACCACAAAGACTAATATGTGTGCAGTTCGATTCAGGATCATTAACGAGACACCAGCAGGTTTAGTGTCAAGTTATAGTGTGTTAAGTTTTGCATCAGCAAAGGAGCCTTTTTTAGCAGATTTTATTTGCTACAACTCGAAGGAGAAGGAAAAACATTTTGTTTAAGACTAAGCATTAAAGTAACCTATAATACAGTCATAGAATGAAATGTTTGACCACTGCAATCACCCTTTGGTGTCTTGTAAATCCATGAGAGGGAGGCACTTTGTGTGCTTGACACAAACATTAAAGCAAGTAAGATATCTATATACACAAAGCAATGTTCTATATGTTCAGTATAATATGCATATATAAATATGTATATATATATACATACACACACACATATATATATACACAGTATATATTCTCAAACATTGTATCAACACACAGAAACATACCAAAAATATAACCCTTGACAATGGGAGACAGACAGAGGTGACAGTTGTTTAACTACTGTATAGTGTTCTCTACTTATTTCTGGATTGTGGAGGTGATGGAAAGGCAGTTGCCATGGTAGCTATGGACTTCATGGCAGCAGGTGCTGTTGCCACTTTCTCCACCATCCTGCAGTGTGTATGCCTGTGTGTGTGTGTGTGTGTGTGTGTGTGTGTGTGTGTCAGCACATATTCACTCATGCATGTGATTTGCCTCTTTTGCTGTGTGCTGTCAGTGTGCAGGAATGGTAAGTATGTTTGTGTTGGTCTTAGAGTCTGTACTGTATGCAGATCTGCAATAAATGTAAAATTGTCTTCTCTTTCTCTCTACTTACAGTGGACTACAATCGTTTATCAATACATTTTCCCTTATGCCTTTATTAGACTGAAACACAACAGAAAGACAGAAAGCTCAATCGCATGAGTGCATAGTTTAACCTTAGTTTATCAGGTAGTCATTATGTGGGAAACCTTATTTTAAAAAAGTCAGTGCAAAAATGCCAAAGCATTCACTATCATAATGAAAATTTCCAAAGCAAAAGTGTTTTAGCATGAAGTCCATTTACATGCATTTTAAAATACCTAGTGAGAGAAACTGCAGTTAAAGAGTCAAAATGAGGCAAAGTGGAGTGTGCCACTGTGCAAACACTTAATATTTTGTGCATCCATCATCTAGATCTAATAATGTGTGTCTTTGTGCTACATTTTCTAATTAATGTGCATTGGCAAACTCAATTGCATCATCTGCTGCTTTTGGAACTGGCAAAGCTGTTTGTTGCTTCTCTGGCTCTTAAGAGACGTACAGGTTTCACACACTGTGTGTGTTGACTGTGGCTGCACACTGGCTGGGGTAGTTAGTCTAATTAAGTGTGTCCGCTCTGGGTCAGTGACTGTAATGACACTGATAGCACAATTAGGAAAAACCTTCTTCATTCTTTTTTCTAACTACTCATTTTTTCCTCTGTTCCTCCTCCTCCTCTTCCCTCTCTCTCTACTCCTCTAAATTTAATCCTTCTCTAATTTCCCCCTACTTTCTCCAGAACCTGATTTGTAGTGTGTGAAATAGAGAACAAACAGAGAAGAAGAGAGATTCTGAATAGCTAGTGAGAAACAGACAGTAAGAGCATAGACACTGAAAAAATGGATGTATGGGGTCCAATAATAACCCCAACCCCTTCACTGCATCTACAGTGTTTTATGTAATAAAAGGGAAGGGGAACATCACTGAAGGGGCACATAAGGTGCACTTTTCCTTGCTCAAAGACAAGCCCTGTCTGAATGGTCAGGATGAAAGCATTACACTCCACTCACTTAACATATCTATTTCTGTGAGGAATCAGGGATGATTGAAAGGAGACTGTCCAGAAACACAAGCAGAGCAGGAACAGAAGGGCAATAAACTCACTGAAACAAGAAGGTTCAAACAGATGAGGATAACACAATGCGTATGTACACACAGTACGCACACAGACACATACTTACACACTAACACACAGTGTAATATACAGACGATCACTGCATACTGTGGCAGACACAGAAATGCAAATAAGTTAGAAGAGAGCCTGAGCCTATGACAGCTTGCAGTGCATGTATCAGCTTTCTACAGTGATGGCTGTGTAAGTAATGTGCTAAGATAGAACCTAATGCTGCTGCACATACAGCTCGTATTCCACGGCCATCCTTTAAAGCAAAAACAAAGTTCTAGTAGAGTGGACACAGTACCAGGCAGGGGGGGTCCTCCCATGCTGCATACCTGTGCAATAGCTTCACAAGGCCAGTGAGCCAAACACTATTTTTGTCAGAGACATTTCCTGGAATGGTTTTTATCATTTAATATTGGTATCTCTATGGGCCTATGATTTGCCTTACAAGTTTTGATATTGCAGATGAGTGACCGCTGGCAAAGAAAGCTACAAAAATGGTGTTGGACAGCACTGAAAAACTTTAAATATAATGAGGTGAAATGCCAACATATGTGAATCTGGGAATGGCATTCTTCCACTGGCAAGCACTGAGAGAGAGGATGGGAATGAAGGGCAATGTGGAGTTGGCCTGTTTTTTGTTAGATGACAGATGCTAGAAGTTAGCTTAATTAGTTTGTTTTCTAAGTATGGGATTTTTCATTAAAACATATACTTTTACAACTTTCTTACAATTGCAGCTTGCAGCGTAAGCACACACTAAGCCTCACCATCAACCAACACAAATAACTTCTTGTTTTAGAAAAATAACCCTTGAGATCTGTGGTGTTGAGTTTGAGGTTTAGATCATCTATTATCACATTAGCCACACCAATTACTGCGGTAGGCCCAAACCAACAAAGCAAGTAGATCAATCAGTTTGTAGCTTTGAATTCATTCTGCAACTTTATTTATACACATTTTATTCTGAACATGTTGGTTTCTGTCTGCAAACTCTGCTGAGCCAGGGAGAAGAGGTCAGATTTGGGTGTTGTGCTTACAAGCAGTACCCACTAATTCCTGCATGGTGTACCTTTAAATTAACACACAAGTCTCTGAGTAATGTTTTAAAAATGTTTTTTTGGCAAAAAACAATTAAGTTATCAAATTAAAACAGAGAGAGAGTACAGTAAATAATACTTTATGGTGTGTACATATGTGCTCTTGGGGGTTGGGTCAAATTGACATAAACCCAGAGAGAAGCTTTGCAATTCAGCATGCATCAGCATCCCTCCCTCCTTCACACACACTCATCCATCCATCCACACCGGCTTGCTGTTATTGATGAAGCCACCTCTTTATATGGTAATGTCTTTCACACCTGAAAGGCATCAGGAGGACATGATTGCTCTCTCTGTCTTCACACACACACGCCCGCAGACACACGCCTGCGCACGCACACACACATACATGCACACACTATCACACTACTGTACCTATGTATATTCTCTCCTACCTGCCAGACACACACACATGCATGCTAACATACGCTATTATTCACATGAACTCTATATATTTTCACCTCTCTCTGCCTCTCACCAACACGCACACAGCTATAAGGAGCACATTAACGCCGATGGAGATATGTATGCGGCTCACATCTGTCACATGGCGCTGCCGTGGCAACACCAGCTGCCGTGGTTACTGGAGGCCTGCTTCTGCAGTGTTATGGGATTTGGCTATTACAGGATAGCTAGCTACCTGAGTGCAGAAATACATCCTTTGAGGACAGACTGAAAAGCAATAACACTCCACCAATTGATCTGATAAGTGGACTAATTACACACAAATTACTGGCTTTGGGTGGAAATTACCCAGTGACTGGGATTAGTTAAATAGATAATATCCACAAGAGTGCTAACCCCATTTGTGTTTGTGGGTCCGAAGGCATCAGAAACAGAGGACAGATGAAGAACCTCACTGTCTAGATGTGGGGCTTTTTGTGTGGTATTAGAAGGACGTGGTTAACAACATGAGGATTAATACTTTCAACTGCAATTCTGAACCCTTATTGAAAGAATTGAGTGTTTAAAAGCATCTTGATCTTTATATTATAGAGAGTAATAATCATTGTGCAAGGTATATATATTATTGACGGTGCTGCACATCCAGTGTAATTTCATTGGGGTGTATTTAAGGCTACAACTGACAGTCATTTCCATATTAATCAGTTACATTTATTTTCTTTGAAAAATACCCACACATGTTAAAAATGCTAAAGGTTGCATTATCAGATTGATTGTTTTATCCAATCAACAGTCCCAAAAAAGATATTTATTTTAAATGATATACAGCAAAGAAAAGTAGTGAACACTTGCAGCACCAGTAGGTGACACTGATACTTTGTCAGGTAGTTGGTAATCTAACTTGTCCAGATAAAAAGGACATTTCTAGAGGAAATTCAAGACAAATGAAACTCTTGCAAGTTCAGCAAGAACATCTTTCTGTTATCTCTGAATATGGTTTTACAATTCTCATGTCTCTGCGTTGTATATATGATCCCAGTCTCAATATTGTGCACAAGCATTTAAATACAAAATCCATGTACATTACAGCTGCTAAGAGCTGTTTAATCTACAGTCAAATCTAGGCAGATACATCAATAGATTGTCTTTTATTTATATATATGTTTGTGTGTGTGTGAGAGAGAGAGAGAGAGAAAGAGAGAGAGTGTGACTGAATGTATTTGTGTTTGTATAAACTCAAATCATCTGCGCTTCACCTAACATGTCCAAATTTACAAACACACAGATGTACAGATGATCTCAATAAGTCTTAAGTTAGCAGTGAGAGGTCCTCAGGGAGCGAATATATTCACAAACATGTCCTTTTTTGGTTTCTTTTTAATGTCTGAAGTTGAACTGTATATGTTTCACTTTATAAACATACATAGTTTTGACTTTCAGCAGATCTTAAACAGACACTTTGCTATTGACTGAAACACACACACTCACTCACACAAACACACAGTGACCCACTTTTCTGAGCTGAACTGGACCAACCAAAAACAGCTCACCCAGCATCCATTTATGATTTGGGCGTGGATATAAGGGATGAATACACATACACAGACAGATACATGGACATGCACACCAGTGGAGCATGGACAGAGGCCTTAAGTGACTGCAGCTGTGTAGCCAGATGTGCTTTTGAGTCCTGTGGTTACAAATAGGTTTTCACTTTGTGCATGTGTGTGCGTCTCTAAACCAGGAAACATACTCTGCCTAATCCCTCAACAGAACACTCGTTTGTCCAACACACAGCCATACTGCCCTCAGCAATACAATCTGCCTGTCTGTCCCTCTCCTTACTTTTTCTCCAGCTGATCGAGTAACACCGGTGATAAAGGTAAAGAGACAATGATCTTAAATGGACCTCAGTTTAATGCTGTATTTATGTTTTCTTTTATGTCTGCCATCAATAGCTTTCAGTACAGATTTACCTTCCTTCATTCACATCAACTGTAAACCATCATGGCCTCCTAGAGCCACTAGGGAGCAGACTACTCTTGAATAATTAATTGAGTGGACGAAGGATCTTCTCTAAGACATTTGATAGTCGGCAAACAAACACTAAACAAGTAAACATTTGCACTATCTAATTGTCGCTTATCCATCAAACAAGTGGATGAGCAAACACATAAACGCTGGTCTGTCTGCCACAATCTAATAACTTGACATTTGGGCACAGTGACTAGTTTTTACATGGCGTGTGCATGTGTTTGTGTATGTGCATGTGTTTGTATTCATTCAGTGCTTTAACACACATACATGCTAAATGCCTTACAAGCACAAATGAAAACACACAGAACAACAGACAGCCAAACAGCAAAGTATTTAATACAAAAGACCAATGAAGGTCATCATTTGCATAGTATTAACATTCCTGAGAATGTGTGTGTGTGCATGTGTGTGTGAGTGTTTTTGTGTGTGTATATGTGTGTGTGCTTGTGTGAGTGTGCATGGGTCAAGCATGACCTCTCATGTATTTATATCAAGAGAAAAGGACAGGTCTAAATCACTGAGGTGTGTGTGTGTGTGTGTGTGTGTCTGTTTGCGTGCATATGTGTGTGTTTGCGTGTGTGTGTGTATGGTATATGTTACTGGGGTATCAGTTGGTAGATGTGTGTATTTTTTATTCAAGCTGTGAGGGGTCACATATGTCCTAGTGTCCTGTGGGAATAACATGAGGTCTCGTGCTGACAGCACAGCAGGAAGGGACATGGATATGAACACACACAGGCACACACACAAAGACACAAAAATACACAGACACACAAAAACACACAAACACACACAGCTTAAGTGCTGCTCAGGCACATTTGGTGAAGGAGAGGGATTATTAAGTCACATTGCTTCATCAAGGGCACGAGTTCAGCTTTTTCCCGGACAGAGAACACCTGTGTGGGTCAGCTCACTCTTGCAAGAGGAGTAGGAAAAGGATGCCAGGAGGCGCCAACTGACTAAGACTGTGACTCATGCCAATTATAAGATGTACCATGAACCCAGTATTAACAGATCTGATTGATAGCTCTAGTAATTCATTTCACTCACACTTACAATGGTTGTAATGTAATTAATTCCTGCAAGAAACTCTGAAGTCTGGATCCGCCAACAGCTCCTGAGTCAGATGACTCATCCGACTTACAAGCAAGAGCAGTTTATCAGAACCACATTGTACATGTACTCAGTCTACATTACATGCATGTGCATTTTCCACAAACATATACAGCTCCTATGTTTTTTTTTTAGTCATGTGCTTGTGCTTATTCTACAATGCAATAAAATTAACCACAATAGGGAAGCTTTAATCAGCCCGAACTAAACCCAACCTCACATATAACATGTTAATTAGTGGTCTGCACTCCAAGAGTCTTCATTAATTGCCACTTTTCTTAACCATTTCCAACTGTCATGCTCTTGAGCTAATCAGAGCCCACTGTGTCCACCTCTGTCTCTGTCTTACTGCCTGTACAGTGAGTCTCTCTGTCCCACTGTGGTCCTATATCTGACTCCCTCTCACTGAATGCACTTTATTAGCCCTGTGGTGCATAATGCATGCTAATTTGTTACCAATTAACTCCAAGTCTGATGTGCGGCCCCTCTGTATTCATAACTAAAATCCAGTCAACTGCAGCAGAAGATCATCGAACCCACAGGCAACATGTTTGAAAATTATGCAGAGTCAAAAGCCCTGCCAAAAGGGCTTTCAATATGTTTTTTTTCATACCTTTCATATGCATAACCACTCCTTTTTAATGAGCCAAACTAATGTCAAACCTTAAATATACCTTTTTTCCACACTAACCCTTAGTACTTATTTCACAAGGCCTAGCAGAAATATGTGATATGATATATAACAATATATATGTATATTATTTGATTTGATTTTAAATAAATTAGCAGCACTTTGGGGTTTCAGATCTTTCTATTGAGAATCACTGTAATAATGAAATTAAAATTGATTATATGGATTACCCAGAGAAAAAAGGAATCACCTGTCAAAGAGAATTTAAAAAAAGGCAGCAATCTCTATGGATTCATATCTATTATAAGTGGTCTGTGTCTTATTGTAATCCATCATGTTAATTTCTTTACAAAGAGAAAATCAATGTAGGATAAAACTCAAAGAGAAAAGTCAAAATCTGCCTGTGTAATCGATTTTATTGTTTTTGGCACTACGACACCTATTGATTAACAGCTTCAGATAGGATAATTATCCTAAATCCCACAGGCTGTTTGGTCTCTTCTCTTTCCACAGCTGGTCAAATGAGGGTTGGACAAATTGCAGCATCCTTAAGATTTATGGGAACAATAAGTCTGACTACACAGCAACACAGTAAGCAAGGGAATGATTAGAGGCCCAGTCTTCCATGAGCAACCACGTTAATAAGTGTCACTGTCCAAATGCCAGAGTTAATAAAGGAACAGGTTATTTTTGGAGGCCATGCCACCACTGGGTGACAAAACAGGCTGAACAAAAGCATGTTCAGTGAGACTCACACACTCATTGATTAACACCACATGGTAGAAAAATGAGCAGACAGTCTGGTTTTTTACCTTGCTGGAGTAAGGTCCAGGGATGAGTAGTTTCAGTGCTTGTCTTTTCAGCTCTGTCAGCGTAGCGTTGCAGTTCTCACACCATATCCCTCTTTCACTACCAGGGGAACTTCCGCTGCCTGAGGCTGGTGATCCTGTCCCAAAACCAGGGGAGCCGCCCAGAGACCCGGGCGATTCTGTCCCAATCCCTGGGGAAATGGTCCCTGGTGATCCAGAGAATGAACCTGGTGAGGAGATTCCTGAGCCTGGGGATGGGGTGCCTGTGGAGCTCGGCATGGAGCCGGCACCCTCCGGGGCAGGACGCGTGCTGGTGCGGGTGGTTTCTTCATAGGCTTTTCTGTACCATGTGTCCGGGAAGAAGGAGGCAGATTTGGTCGGGGAAGTGTCGGGCATCTGCGAAAAATTAAAAAAGGAGTAAGCACGCCTAAAAGGCCCTTTAAACAGCATACATATTAATGTGTCATTGCAAGAGAAGCATAGTAATAATTTTAATTAATAATGACTGAATTCTCCATGGGCTTTGAATATCTTGAGGCTTGCTGTTGTTCACACAGGCTTACAGGGACTCATAGGCCTTAACAGGGTCAATAAAAACATTAATATTGCAGCTATTCTTAATGACACCTTTGCTTTTCTGCTTTGGCAAGTTGAATTTTTGCCATGAAAAAAGCTTTTATTGTGTGAATATGTGCATATGTACAACATCCCACTCATCCCTGTGCACACAACAGGTTGCACATGTCGGGATGAGAATACAATGATGATGAGAGCATGTTTCTTACATCATATAACATATCCACCTAGTTTTACTGAATGTGCTGTTTTGCTGAATTAGTCAAATCATCCATTGTGTCTGGGTCTGTCCAAATGTATGAGAGAGAATCAAAAATGGCAATTCTCGCATCTAAAAAAACTGTAAATGTCTCATTTAAAAAGGAACTTGCAGAGTAAGTATGCAATTAGTATCAGTATCCCAATGTAACAGGCAGGCAGAGTCAGTAGGTAAACAATGAGTCTAAACTAACAGTTTTGCATTAAAATTAAAAAGTAAAACAGTTTTTTAAAAAATCAACAAATGGAAGCAATGTTAAACATTTACTTGAAAAGAGCTGCAACCCAGGCCAGGGTAGGCAAAATATTGGATGCTGCCATTGCCATCTAAAGGAAGTCAGTTTCCGTGCAGAGACCTGTGTTATTTTGCTCTATTCCGACAGCCACATGCCGGACATCAAACGCGCCACAATGAGTTGAAAATTAGATCGTTTGCGACTGGGTAAATCCAGTCACAGAGAACGGATGCATTGATGTGGTGGTGGCATGGAGAGGTTGGGTAGGCCTGCTATGGCTGCTGTATTCCTTCACGAGGTCTATAATAAGGGATGCAAGCAGTGAGTGGGCTGATAGGTGGGACTGCACAATCAGCTTCAAGTAAAGAGGTGGGTATAATGCGAGTTATAAATTAACGCTAATCAGGCTGCAGGAGGTAGGCAGAGAAACAGGTGTGAGTTTAATACCTAATTTAGCTGCTTGGTCCTCACTTAGTAATAATTAAGAGATGTGGGAGATCACTCAGTGAAAATACACGCCACTGTTGTGAAACCAGGAGCACTGATGTGTGAAATATGATCCTCACAAAGCAATCAATCAGCAGCACGGGCACAAGTCTACTGAAATGAGCTTTCCTGAGTTTCTGAGCCATGCCTGCCTGAAAAGAAGGTGAGCAAACTAATGTTTTGTATCAAAATGGGTGTAAAGGAGTGAGATGGGGTGCATGCATCACCGAACCGATGAGAAGTTCTAATTTTAAACCGGCTTATAGGTGACAGAGGTGTGTCCACCCCTCGGCTACTGGCATTAATAACCTACCCCATATTTTCTGCTCCGGCTGCTCACAGATCTCTCCTTAGTCCCCGACAGTGAAGTCATGTTGGAGGTGAGAAGGAGGGGGAAAAGGAGGAGAGGACAGGAGAAAGAATCTCTGCTGCTGCTTCACATTCAAAAAGGGACCACCGGATCGATTTCAATTAACCACAACGCCCCTGCAGTTTGCGCTTCTCAATCTGGACGCAACCTCACGCCACTTCCAAATGATGCATGTGGAAACCGCTTGCATCCCAGTCCAGTCGCCGAGATATGTAAAATAAAAATCCCAGATGGTTTTTGTTTTCTTTTTTTTCCCACGAGGTTGTTGCTGTTAGAGGGAGCCACAAAGTGAAAATTCACACAGGTCGTGCGAGTAAGCGGCGGACCGCTCCCTGTCAGCAGAGGCTGCTCTGCGCTCAATGAAGGCTCACTGCTCAACAGCGCTCCGGACTGGCATCGCACTCAGCCCTGCCTCTCTCCATCAGCTCTGCGTCTGAGGCTGGCCAGGTAAAACAACACCACCCCCGGGGCAAATTCCGCCTCATGGGCCGCCGACAAAGTCACGACTCATTAGACCGAGTGGGGTAGGAACTGGCTTGTCAGGTCCTCTTTGTTTATAGCTACTTCAAGTGTTACTATACTATCTGTGCCCTCCTGTTGACTTCCCGAGGCTCCGCACTCTGCTGGAGCCAGCAGCGGACTGGAGAGAGGCGCACATCTGGAGGAGGGCGGAGCCAGCCTGCTCCTCATTAACCACAGGCCAATACACATCCAGAGGTTGAAACTGAGCGGCAGGTACATCGCTGCCAGTGTAAAAGGACAACACTGGACTTTTTGGATGGAGGCTTGTGATATTAGGCCCACTTTAAGATGTTGTTTTGATAATGTGGTTGGTCTGTTTTGTGTTTTTTACTCAAATATTTTTTTCGCTGCAAATTTTGAGGTTTGAGTGACCCGAAGGGGCATAACTACACGAAAATAAACCAAGTCTTAAGGTTATTTCAGGCAAATTTGCAGTAGACCAGTTACTAAATGGAATCTCATTATATTTGTTGTCCTGCAGGGCAACAAAAAGTAAAGCATTCAGCAATACCCCATCAGAGGTTTGCTGACAGTGGGGTTGAAGCAAGGAAACAGCTAGTTAAGTAAATAAAATCTGCAGGAAATATAATTTATCAGTCAATAGAACAAATGAAAAAAGAAAAGAATGAAAATGCTGACTTTTTCATGCGATATGTGGTCAGAAGTTTTAAGGTGAGGTGGGCGCAGTGGTGGCAGGGGACTTTAGGAGAGGGTTGATAGAGTAAACAGGGCTCTCATGTAATAGAAACCTATAAAGGTATTAGAAAAAAATAGCCTTAGATGTGAGGAAGGGCCCTTAAGGAATGCCTGTGTACTGGGTCCAGAAATTTGTGCTTTGTCTGGTTGTGGGGAGTTTAAACTTGTGACCTCAGAATTTCTTAAAACCTGACTCTGGTATTTCCTCTTCAAAAAGTAAACCACTGATAGAGTTAAAGACTTTGGGGGCAGAGGGAATGGAGATGGAGAAAAGTAATGCGTTACTTACGAGACGAGTGCTGCATGATATTTGATTTGCAGCTATGATGAGGACTGGATGTGGATGTTATCAAATGAGATACCTAATGAGTGTCAATCCAATCTTTAGCTCTGCCAAAAAAAATTTTAGGTTCCAGCAATAACCTCATCCTTTCTCGACCAAGGTGCCCTTTAGAGGTGTGGTTTTTATTTGTTACTCTCAGCCAAAATGTAAGTGGACTAAGTGTCTGTGATGTGCCTAGTTATGGTAATGCCTTGCAGGAGAAGGTAAGAGGAAAGGATTACCATCCCAGTTTTCAGAAGAGTGGATAATTTAAGAGCAGTTATCTTTCTGCTTTTACTTCTGTAGTCTTATTGTAATGGAGAAGACTTATTTGAATAAAGTCACCTAGGTGTTTTTATTGTATTGTGAAAGAGGTCAGTTTATGTGTGGTTACACAGTGCCCTCTACTGGTATTATAAATTTACTGCTAGAGACAAACAGATATTCAGTAGCTAAATAAACAAAGTGCATAATGGATACTTCAGACTACCATTTTGGGTGGAATAAACCTTTAAAACTATAAGAACCTGGACAGAAAGTAGTGATCTCTGCTTTTCCTTGTGAGTGCAAGGAGCATGCAAAAGTCACTCCATCTCGCTGTGCGTTTACTCATAAAAACTCCTCTCTATAGAGAGCATTACACTATTTTTAATACTTTAATAAATCCAGCATTAACTAGCTCTGTATTTATCAATACATACAAAAATCACATAGTTCAGTGATGTCACATTTCAATAACTGCAGTATGGTATAAAGAAGAAAATATATATGACTGTTAGAGCTTTGGTTGAAGTCAAGAAGCACTAGCCAAGGAGGTCTTTATCTCTTAAAAACCCATCATTTGATGCAAGAAATATCAAGCTTAAAAACTGTTAATGCATTCACAAACTCAGCCATTTACATCAATATAGTAAGAAAAAAAGGCTGAAGCAAAACACAAACAAACAGATTTCAAAATAAAAAAATGCAATATTAGTCACTTAAAAACTTGACATGAACATTCACTTTGCACTAATGATTAAACCCTTTTTATAAAAGAAACATTTGCCTTTGGCTGCCTGTCCATCTGCAAAATAGACCCTCTTAATTCAGAGGAACTGCATTTAAATTTATTTGAGCTTCTTTAAAACATAACACAGATAAGGGTTGGTTTCTTTTTATCTGTGTCTTATAACTTCAATCACAGAACCAATGAGGACATAAAACAATGCAAGACTTTCTTTTTTCTGAGTAATGTAGCAATAGGAAGAAGATTTCTGCTTAGTTCAACAAATACATTTATTATCAAGTTTACATGGTAAGCAAAACCACGATGGAGACTAATGGATCCAACCATAAACAATAAACCATTAAAAACTAGAAATTTTCTGGCTCAAACTGTAATATTTGTCTTTCAGGAAATCACAAATCACAGAGTATTTGACTTAAAAGCACATTAATATCATTTTGCCTACATTCACTTATTCTCTAATTTACTTTGCTCAAATGCACACGCACACACACACACACACACACACTCATACTCATACTCCCATGCACTGACTGTGACATTGTGTCCATTAATGTGAGGAGGCTGCTGGTCATTCATTAGTCTGGTAAATGGCCTGGTGTCTGCTCTGATGCTGACATTCAGACCTGTTAGTGTGGAAAG
>JAPZDV010000001.1:8347826-8426451 GCA_029814665.1 Acanthurus lineatus
CAAAGTAATGTCTGCCTGGGGAGGAGAGGAGATGGAGAGGAGAGGAGAGGAGAGGAGAGGAGAGGAGAGGAGAGGAGAGGAGAGGAGAGGAGAGGAGAATGAAAAAGAGGAGAGGAGAGAATAACAGAAAGAGTGGACAAAAGACAGTAAAATAAAATGAAGCTGAATACCAAGAGAAGAGAAGAAAAATGATTCATCATGATAAAGAACAGTCTTTTTCACTCGTTTTTTCTTCAGTGCCTTTTATTCTCTCTATCAGCCTCTCTTTTCCTTCAGAGCAGCCGTGGTCTTGGTTAATACATGTACTGCCTCTGTTTCCATTATTGAATGTTCTTTGTTATTCTTGCATAGTCCATTGATGCATTTTTCTTCTAGTTAAGTAGTATATTTGAAGTATTTGACTAAAATTGCAGTAAAAATTATTCCAAAGTATGATTTTAAATGTTACTCTAAGGCTGCCTATGCACCTTGCACTGGGGTGTGGCTTGTATCTGTACTGTGTTCCATTATGGTAAATTGGATTACATTCACATCTTACATTAAAACAGATTTATCTGCATTACAAATTAAATAAATTGTTATCATTATATCAACATGAGAGTAGAATTTTGTGCTGCGATTGATGTAGAAAGACTACATTTATTTGATGTACTTTTTAGTAGATGAGATTTAATGTTATGATAAATTAAATGATGAAACTACTTGCAAATAACTGTAGTTGTTAAAAGTGAAATGGTTTCTTTTTGATATTTAGTGAAGAAGAAGCATAAAGTTGCATTAAATGGCAATACTCAAGTAAAGTGCAAGTACTTGAAAACTGCAAAGTGATCAAGATAACTTCCATCCCTGACTAACATATTTTTTTTGTATTTATTTTCATACATTTCAGCACTCAGTCTGTGATGTATCTCTCCTTTCCAACATCTTTTTTTTTCTGTAACAAATATTACATGTGAAAAAAAAATGCAGTGTCATTTTAGCAAGTGAAAGGCCTGCAAAAAAAATTCCCCTTCATCTCTTTACAGGAGGGTCAGAAATGAAAACATGACTGTGAAGCAGCTGCACTTGATGTGACAGGAGCCTTCCCAATTTATTTTGATTGGCCTTGCTTTATGCAAGCTTCGGGTAGATTTCCCATGCGGGCAACTATGCATTCTGGATAACTGGGAAATTTAAAATGTCTGATGCCTACGAGGAAAAACCAGAACTGAAAGCAAAAGTATCATCAGAGTGGATATGTCTATTAGGTTTTATCCTCAATGTGTTTTTGAGTACCAACACTGACGTCTTTGTTATAAGCAGATGATGTAATTTCAGTGTCATTTTTTGACAACAGTAAGACCTGTAGATTGCATGAAATCAAAGGAAATTGCTTAAACAGTGAGGGGCTGTTTGTACACTTCAGTGTAATTAACCACATTTACTCTGTGAATACATGTTGTACATATACCACACACACTGTCATGAAGGAGTCCCCATGATAGACAGGTAAATGAATCCACCTTAAGTGTGAATTAAAGTTTTTTCTCAAACACCTGCTTGCTTAAAATAAGAGGCAAGTTAGTTTGGTGAGAACTTTTTCAGAAATTCTCCAGTAAAAGCTAGTTGATATTGTGACATGGGATTATGAATCACACTGGATGTATAATTGACTTAAACCCTCAGAGAATAAAATGTGTGGAGGTTTGGACCTCAATGTGATCCTTATCTTCAGCCTCATCGTCACCCTGCTGTCCGCGTCAGGCATCGCAGCTGGTCTTGTTAGGAGGTGTCATCATAAAAACAGTCTGATCGGAATGGACTGTACATAGATTTTAATGGATAATAATTGAAAGAGGAACAATGTGGTTTCCCTGACAACTTAAAGCACATTTAAGTTGAATACATGTCTGTGGTTGATTGTAGCTCACCAGTGTGTCACATGTTTCTACACACATGTACATGAGCCATAAGATGTTGAGTCACTATCAGATACAAAGTCACTTCCTTAAAAGGAGATTGCAGGATGAAAAAAAATATACTCTATTGATAGGAAACTTACTATGTAGGTCCACAGTGGCCATATGAATAAATTTTCCAGAACCAGAAGATTACATGAGTGAAATGAGTCATTACGAATGTCCGTTTTCACTGAAATGGACCTCAGAGGATTATGTACATACTTCTAGAATAAACACACAAACAATCTTCTACTCATGAAGCATAAAGATTGGGGCATAAAGAATGATCTTTTGTTCCCACATATGTTCAAAGCTCAGGCTTCTTCTTGTCAAGCTTAGAGTCAAATACATTTTAAATGTTGTTATTGATAACAGTGACTAACCTGCATCTATCTTGGATAGCTTTACATGGTCTGACTTATGTTTAGAGTACTTACAAGTGCTTTATTAGCAGTTTGGTTAATCATCTATTCTTGCCTCTTATAACTCTGTACTACATGTGTTAGGAGTATGATATTACCATTTTACTAGTCTTTCATAGCCAGCTGTACCTCTGCTGTTCTGTCTCAGAGCTGGATTAAAGTAATCAAATCTGGTCTGGCTGAACCAATAATCTTTCTGCCTTCAGAGAAGAAAAACTCTAGGTTGTTTGTATTTCTTTAAACCAGTCACACACATCTTAGGTGGTGCTAAGCTCAGGATGCAACAACACTGCCTTTGGACAATAGTAACAAACAAACAGCAGAAGAGAAGGAGGAGAATGCCTTGTGAAGTAGTTGCCAAATGGTAGACCAGTACCCACAGTCTGGTGAGTCAGGCTACCATTTTAAGTTGTAACTGCATCTTTAAGCATTTATCAACAACAATTTGATTGTAATACACTATATTTATATTGCTTATTGCTGCTCTGCATGTCAAAGATATCTAATAAATAGTTATAATCTGTGTTTTGTTGTTTGGGGGGCTCCATGCACTGAATATTTTAGCATATTGTTGCTGTTTAATTGTACTGATATAATGCTGCTTCCTATTACTCAGCATGAGTTAATGTTTCTTTGTTGCTGTCGCTGTCCTTATGGCTTCCTATTGTCCCCTGCTGGGTTAGTTTTAGAGTTAAATTAAACCTTCTCGTCACTGATTTTAAAACATCTCACCAAGGAATTGCAGTGCAACATTCGTCAGCTGGCAAACACGAACACATTGGAGGTGAGAAAAGGAACGTATCTGCATGCCTGCTAATGGACTTTTATCTAACCATGTGTAATGTTTTTTTGTTTTTTTTTAAATTATTTCTCATTCCTCCTTGAGGCAGGTGAGCCCATGTGAAAATTTGATTAAAACAGAACTTAGAAGACAAATTGCTCCAGAAATGGGTTATTCTCACCATTGTTGTTAAGCACATGAATCAAACAATATGTTTATTGGAATAAATTGATAAAATTAAGTTAAATTAAATCTTCCAAAGCTTTAAGACCTTAGTGGCAAATTCACAATAGTCTTCACTTCAGCATCCATAGAGATGGTAGAGTAATAGAAGGGTTTTTCCAAAAAGATAAAGGATCATTTAGCTTGACAAAATTTTGTTTGGCTCCGTCAACTAATTACTTTTGATATGGCACATTCTGTCATGTTTCAAATTACCAGAGGAAATGAAAAAAAATCTGATTACCTCTTAAATTAAAATGTATTCCTTGATTTTCATCACATTATAAGGGAAACTTAGCATTTTCCTGGATCAAAACACACATTTAGGTTTTCATAAATAGAAAAAGAAGTCATATAATTTGAAATACCCCTCTTTATTTTCTTACTCAACACCTTTTTTTTGAATCAACTTAAAAAGTGACTCAGCTGAGAGATTCTGATCTTTTTTTTTTTAGATTGCTTTCCTACATGCATCTCCTGTCAGTGTGAATTTGAAATTCATTAACAGGGCTGATTCCTCTGCCCACATCGAGCTGGAAGGCAAACTCTGTGTTCTTCTCACTTCCTTTCCTGTGTGTCCTTAATGAAGCAGGATTGATGGCACGCCAGCGGAAACACGGCTCACCTCATCAGCGACCAGCCAGGGGAGGGACGCTCTTCAATAAATAGTGCAGTAAACACACAATTAAGGGCCCACATATCACCGCTCCGTTATTACATCCTACCAATTAAGCATCAAGGGGCAACCTCCTCATTTGTACTGGTGTATGTCTGTAATCATTAATTTAGTAATGATGTGCTGAGTCTCAGTCGCACACTCAATAACCAGTAAAAGGGTAAAGTGATGTGTGTGATGGTGAAGCGTCTGTCTGCTTCCTGTGTTATAAAACTATAAGATAAAGACTGTAAGTTAATGCTATAGTGCTCCAACTCACAGTCTCTATATGGGAAATATGTATAAGATGTTCATGCATTTCTGTTCTTCTTATCTAAAGCGTCTTTATTTATTCTAAACAGCTCTGAGCTAACAATACATTTAACTGATGCTCTGCTATGTAGGCCAACAAAAGCCAACAAAGCCAGTGTGCTCATCTGCTCTGACATTCACTTTAATATTGATAATGTTTAGAGCTCCAGGCCTTTTTTTCATCAACTCAAACCCAAGGGCCCTTAGGGCTGAAGGTAGTTTTAAAATGAAAGGTGTGCTGGAGCGAGTGAGTGTGCACTTACGATCCGTTTTTAGCACCGTGTCTCCTACAAAGCGATGTGCATATTCACTAAAAACAAGCTTCTACCACCACCTGAAGCTCCTGACAATGGATGCAGACAAC
Organism: Acanthurus lineatus; assembly: GCA_029814665.1. NCBI lineage: Eukaryota > Metazoa > Chordata > Actinopteri > Acanthuriformes > Acanthuridae > Acanthurus > Acanthurus lineatus. The sequence goes on from JAPZDV010000001.1 coordinate 8,352,523, forward strand.
TCCAGCTGCTCTCTGTCAGTGCTCCTGTATGGCTTCTGAATGTTTACATTTGACTGCCATCTAGTGGAAAAGATTTGTAAGTGGAGGGATGGTGCTCAGACTTGAAGGCATGCAAGAATTTTAGAATAGCACAAAGACCAGCACATATGTCCCTATGGAACTTTTATTAATGATGAAAATCTCATTTTACTTAAGTACTAAAAAACAGGAAGACACAAACCAATTGAGAGTCCAACGTTCCCTGAATTATCACTCTTCAAAAAAGGTTGCACAAAAAAATGAAAGCTGTGGTCCCCTTATACTTCACAACAACAACTGTTCTACGGTAGGGTGCAGAGGATGAACTGAGGAGTCGTACAGCCCGGGGAACCACCCAAATTTTGTTTCTATAAAGGACAGCTTAAATGTTTTATAGATTTTGTTACATTTGTTTGAATGAGAAACATTAGCATCCATAAGGTATTTGTCAGTAATGCTTACTTTTAAAAGCCAATGTTAGATTATTTGTGCCACAATCTTTTTTCAAAGAGCAAGAAGTTGCTCCAGTGCTCTTGATCTACTGTTGGCCATCATGTATTTCCAAAGTCATGATGGGATATTTTAGAAAAAGCTGTGAACCCTGGCTATGTGCTGGAATCATCCAGGAAGGAGTTCAAAAACATTCAGATAAAACAATGTGAAAGATCTGGTCACTGCATCCTTCATTCATTCCGCAGTTATCAATGAACACTGATCCCTGATCCCAGTTGAAACAGGGTGAGCCACTGAGTGCACACAGGATAGGCTGCCAGTTCACCGCAGGGCCGACACATTGAGACAAACAATCATCCACTCTTACATTCACACCTACAGGCAATTTGGAGTCACCAGTTAACCTAACCTGCATGTCTTTGAATAGTTTGAATAGAGAAAGCTGGAGCACCCAGAGGAAACATGCGCCGACACAGGGAGAACATGCAAATTCCACATAAAAAGACCAGTGGCGGCCAGTTCAAACCCAGAACCTATTATCTTTGAGGAGACGATGCTAACCACTGCAAATTAATCTCAGTCCTCCTGTCATGAACTCCATTGCAGAATCTTAAAGAACACCCACCCATACACCCACCTATGCACCTTCAGCAGTTACACTGATAAAGGTATAAACAGCTTGAACACTGAGACTTTATTCCTCTTCTACCCTAATTTCCCAAGTAAGTAAAGTTTTCTTTTCACCAACGCTGACGGCATTTAATAGTCAAAGATGTATAAGTTTTTTAGTCAGGAGGCAAGAGGCTTTTATTACTCTTAGGGGATTTTAATTTTTCTCCCAGATGGAAATCATGAGCCATGAATATGACTTATGAAAAATAGTGCCACTCTGTAGGAACCCCTTTGGCCACATTGTGCAAAGTTAGAGACAGATATTCAGGTTATCCTCTGCTTAACTCCCACTAAATTACTGTTCTGCTTCTTCTGTCTTTGCAGGCTCTATTCATCATGAAAAGTAGCTGCTGTTTGTTGTCAGTTTTGTTGACGGAAACTGCATGATTAAGTATCTACTATTATAGATACAGGCAAATAAAAAAGGTAAAATTGTTTTCCTATTTGTATTAAAGGAAACATTTTTATCTAGAAAACTACTACAAGACAAGCAGCTTTTAAATCACCTTACTGCCAGTTAGCTTAGCAAAAGCAGTGGTGTTGTGCACAAGACCCGTGATTGATAGATATGGAGTTTCTCAGTGAGGGAGACTCGACGTACTTCCAGCTCCTTTTCAAAGTGCTTTTTACTACTTATGCAAAAAACAATGTTAATCAATATGATAATCATAAATAATCATAATTTTTATTTATTTTAAATATCTATGGAAAGAAATTTTAAGTGATAAAGCACTCTTGCTTTTGACCTGACTCCCTTCATTCGAATAACTGCGATATCTGTTCTTATTATTACTTGTAAAAATGATTTCATTTTCACGAAGATTTGACAGTGGATATTTTAACACACAAAAACAATTTTAGAAATTCAAAAGCAAACAATTAACTGGAGTATATGAGCTAGTATCTCTTTTTTGAGGAAGATCCTGAGGACAAACGCAAGTGTTTTACCACAGGAAGACAAAATTAATTGGACTTATCTTGTCATCATCCATCTTCCTCAAAGCAGGTGGATGAGAGAATACAACCAAAACATAGCAGCCGACTGTCAGCAGATACATGGTTGAATAATTTGACATGAATGGAAAATTATGTACATTGGAGCCCCAGTTAATAATTAACTGAGCAGATTAAATCCTTTTAGAAATATATGAATTCATGAATAATGCATCAGGGCCTTCTCTGTCACACAAGGTTTCTTGAATCTTGCTAATTATGAGTGTAAAACTACAACACTATATCCTGTACCTTGTTTTAGAGTTACATCTATTTTACATTGGTGAGCATGTCAGAGGTAATTAGCCTGACTGGTGTGTGTATGCAAATTGTATTTAATGCATTCAGTGTTGTCTGTCCACAGGAAGAAACATTCTATCTAGAATAAATCAAGCGATCTTTGGTATTTTTTTTTTTACCACACATTTAATCAGATTTGTCCTTACAAAATTATTGTTCTGTGCATCATGTCTTTACTCTTGCCCTCTTTATTCCTTAGTTATGTCCAGAGTGGTTGCAGAGTAGGGTTATGGGGGACCACGATGAGATGGAAGTTTCTCTTTAGATGCTGCTTGACACAGATATAGGATTTCAGATACAAGAACTAACTGAGTCAGAAGCAACAACTTCTGCTTAAGTTTGACCTGTTTCAAAAGCTCCAACATAAGTCTCAGAGAACAAGAGAGACACATTCCTTGCAGACGTACAGTGTATTTCAACTCAAAATGACTCACCAGCACACATGCTGACTGTCAACAGATTCTCCAGGTAAGAAAAAAAACTCACGACATGCAGAGGCTTTAAATTTCTCACTTATGTCATGAAATGTTTGCTGATGAAAATGCAGTCTATGCTGCTCAGCCTTTCAGCTGTTTAAAGGGACACTAAGTTTTGTCACCCCACCTCTCAGAGAAGGTGCAGCACGCAGTGAGAGCTGCATGCAGGCTTTATGATCCACACACCATACAGCTGACCAAGGATTACACATATATTATGTGTTTAATCTGTGAAATAAGATGACACTTTAACAGGCTCTAAAGAGGTCTACTCATACTATAAATAAATATTTCACGTTATTCTGTTGTTTGTGAAATCTCATTAACTTGTATTGGCACCACTAACAACAACATAGACAGATGTTTGTTAATGATTCCCACTGCAACGTCTTGCAGTGTCTATAAGTCAAATGCAAGTTTTATTCCAGAGGTCTATGAGCTGGAGTGTGACTTTTTTAAAGTCCAACACCATCAACCCAACTGCAGATGTATTATCATCATCTCACTCTACGGTACACTAACATCCTTTTTTTTATAGCCAAAATAAACTCTGATTCACATAATACTATTTTGTTCTTATAGTGAAAGTAAATAAAAATAAGTATGTTTTATAGTGTTTTGTTTGTTGTTTATTGTACCCACTTGCCCGTAAAATTGTGTTTAGCCTTTAAATATGAAGATCAAATAGCATTTTAAATTCTTTTTACACACAGTCAGTGAAGACAGATTTTGTTTAAGATTCAATCCAAATACTCCGAAAACACAGAATTTTTTTGTTTTCATATAGCAGCAATTATTTATTTATGCACTTAATCTATGTAGTACAATGCTGTCATTCTTTCATTTTCACACAATAAGTTAGATTCACTTTCAGTGATTTCTGCAAAAAATACATAATGATATTTTAGGTAAGTTCTAACATAGTATATTTTTCATACTGTGTAAGCTGGAGAAACAGCATAATCTTCCCAACTTCAGCAAGGTTTTATCTTGACTAATGCATCTCTTTATTTTAGAGGACTATGGGTAGGTAGGCTACCAGGGGTTTTAGGTTTGTATTCATCAATGTATTTATTGTCGTACTGAGGGATTTTTAATGTCTCTTTGCATAGTTTGCACTGTTACCAGTGAATTATTAATGCAAAAAGACCCATTAGATTTATCCAAAGTCTATTAAATGACCACTGTCTACCTTAGATTACTCAAATATAGCACTACATTTATTTTTTAAGGATTATGGGAATTCGATTAAAAGTAATGTATTACTTTTTATCTCAACTAGCAAAGATCTAAGGGCATTAAAGAGTTAGGTAAGTGATATCCTATATTTTCCCTATTGTCAGGAAATCTCGTTAAACAACCAAATCCAACAAAGTATTGTCCCGCTGACAAATGCTGTCTATGGAGTCAAAGCCTGATATAATTAACTCCTCCGTCTTGAGCTCCACTGTTGCCCAGACACTATCGGAAAGACAATATTGAGCTGCAGTGCTGCACTGTAAGACACGTTTCTTCATTACAATAAACACTGGCACTGTAGTTCATCTTGAGTCAATGCCCAGATTCCCTATTACACTTTATATATAGCTTAATACAGTCCACAACAAACACACTGCTGACAAAAGTTTTTGTCCAGCCATTTTGTATGTTTATTCCTTATGTTATTATTTATACATTCATGTAATTTCATGATTTAGTAGTATCTACAACTAAATTTAATTGTAAACTCTATGTCCGAAAATGATCCGTCTTCCAAGCCAGTGTGCAGAATATGGCAGAAAGTAAATAAAATCTTCATAATTATGCTTCATTACATTGAAAATTAGAATTGTTTTGTTTTTATTAGCTTAAAATGAGCACTTATATATGAACACTAACTAACCCTAACCCTAGATACCATTAAATCCTAAACACAGGATCTTTAAGATGTGAGTAAAAACATGTTCTCTTACAGGGCAGCATGGTGGTGGAGTGGAGGAAGAAAGAAGGTTCTGTGTGGGTTTCCTCCAGTTGCTTTACCTTCCCACAGTCCAAAGACATGCAGGTTAGTTTCATAGGTGACTAAATTGTCCATACATGTGCATGTGAGCATAAATGGTTGTTTGTCTTTATGTTTCAGCACTGTAGTGTACTGCAGACCTGCCCAGGATGCGCCCGACTACTCACCCAATGTCAACTGAAATTAGCTCCAACTCCCGTGACCCTGAGAGGGATAAGCAGCAGTAGATAATGTCTGGATGGTTTTCCTAATACACTCCCCCTCCTAAATTTACAGCAAAGATCGAGGCTTCAAACCAGCAGCCTTTCAGTGATTAACTCACCTCTTAAACTAAAACTGCACCCATTGCTATGAAACACAGGTCGCCAAATCACCTTTCTGTGCCTCTCTGTCCTGTGTCCTCCTGCTGTAGTATATTCAACAGAAAATGACAAAAAATTATTTGCCCCATAATAAATAGAATAGAGGATACCAATAAAATGATTTTATGGAGTCCAGGTAAATGTGGTTCGTGACTGCAGAAAATTATGAGACACTTGCTGCTATAATAATGACCTAATATTCTAAGTTTAGTACAGCTGACACGCACAATCGTACATGGTCATAGCTATAAATGCATATAATGCTGAGTCACTGTATATTCCCTTTATCCCTTCATTGTATATTCCCTTTATCCCTTCATTGTATATTCCCTTTATCCCTCATCTCTCTTAATTCTGTTTGATCTGACAATTAAATCTGTCACAGAATTTTGCTTGATTCTCACCGTCCTTTTTTTGCTTATGTTTCCCTTCATCATTATTGTTTTCTCACTTTCACTTCCATTCTGTTTCCCCAGTCATTTCTTGCCACAAAGTTTTTGCCAAAGAAATCTGGCATGGCTGCAATTTCTGGTTTGGCATGGAACAACAGACTATCAAAAAGCTGTTGTTGCCAGGACGTCGGCACAACAGGGAAACCATTTCACAGGGAGATACCAGTGTTATGATTTTTAAGAGACTGAAAAATATTCACAGAAGACAAAAATTAAGGTAAGAAAAGTTAGATGTGTACGCAGGTAAAAATGATTTAAATTTAAACGTATGTAATTGACAATCTTCAAAGTGTCTTTTCAAGGTGTGTGTGATTGAGGATGAACAGCAGCGGGGGGTGTATCTGCCTCTGCCACTGATAAGACAGAGCTTTTAGTGAGACCTTGCATGCTGACTAGTCGTGTTGAAAAAGCATTGGGTTGTTACTCAGGCATGCAAACATATGCATTCATAGAAAAACACACATAAAGTCTTCGCCTGATGTGAGATTACATCGGCCTCTGATCTGTGAATAAGTGTCTTTCCCTCCCACAGTCTAGCTGGTAAACAACAATCACAAACACTACACTGTTGCACAACAACTAACAGATTACGTGTCTGTGAGACCAAACAAGAATCTGCAAATAATTCACGCTCTAAATGATTTTTCTTCTCCTATTATCAGTCTGTTTGATATGAACTGATCATAGAGCAGAAATGGATGGTAGTGAGGTATAAGGGCAGAGAAAGTAAAAGACTGGAGGGCTGGACAGAGATTTCAAGGAAGAGGACAGAGAGAGAGATGAAGATAAGAAAAAGGAAGTGTTCAGGGAAAGGAAGTGTGTGGGCTGATAATGATTTTAAACTGTACTTAGATGATATCAGGATATGTGACCATCTTAGATGTGAAATTTACTATCTCTGATTATATAAAATATTGGTGTTTAGAGAGACATTTCAAAGCAGCTCTTTGTGCAGAGCTGAGCACTGACTCAAACATACATTCACATCAGATGGAGAATCTGAAACATGCTCAAAGCTTGGAGGCAAACTGTCCTCCAAGCTTTAAGCACTACACAATAATAAACTGATCCTTTTTTTTTCAATTCATCTTTAAAAATACACTTTAAAATGTGCTGTTTTATATTATTATTTTAAATTTTATGGCAGTTACCTGGCAGTGATCCTTTCTCTCTCTGATGTCAGAATCTAATATAGACCTGAAAAACAGAATATTTAACCTCTGTAATGATTTATGCCAACTGTACCCAAGATGATACATCTCTGGTTTGTTTTAAAAGCAAACAAAGTACAGAAAAAGTAACCTACATTAAACAGCAAAATGTTGTTTGGACAAGAGGTAGTTAAGTAGGTTAGTAGTGGTAAAATCTGATTTATTTACTGTGGCTTCCTGATGAGTAACAGCCAAAGTTAACACTAGACTATGATGGATTCAAGAGGCAAATTATGAGGACATCTGGTGGACAGACATAATAATGCTGAAGAGGCACTGGAGAGTGAAAATGTGGCTGAAGAGGGACAGAGAGGGAGAATGTGCAAGGATATTCACAGCTGAAGTGACATTGTGGCAGCAACCCACCAACATGTCTACAGGAAAGTTTCCTTAGCAAACTCAGAGGAGTAAAAACAAACAAAAAAAGTATTAAAGGAGTACAAAGGTAATTAAAAAAGCACAAAGAAAGAACTACGTATGTGAAAAGGTCAACCATCAGAAGACTGAATAAAACAAAAAAGTCTCTATTAATATGTATCATAATGCAAAATACAGCACCTATTGTGCAACAGCTTGTAAACAGTGAGCCGGACAATGAAGTAAGAGAGGAAGAGACATACTGCTAAAGTGATTCGCAAATTAAAATAAGTTGTAAAAATGTTGACTATGGGCTGGCGTTTAAAGCGAAGATTGTATGACCTGGACAAGTCTCAATAGAAAAGGTCTTTTGGTTCCTTAAGAGCACAAATTCTTTCTTTTTCTTTCTATTTCTTTTAAACTGAATATTCCTTTTATTTTAATTATATTTTAATTTTTGTGCTGTATGTTTCATGTCAATGATCTTCAGCTTAAGCTTCAACCTTCTCCTTAATTCATCCATGGCTTCAACAGCATGCATGTATTATAAAAATTATGAGTATGTTCTGATGATACATCCGTGTTCTACAGTCATGAGCTGTGCTCTCCCTATTAAGTCCTAACAGCAACATGTAGCTGATTAATGGTTCCTCCCCAACAGGGAGTTTTGAGTGCACAATCGCAACTGTCAGGGGGATGAATTAAAAAGTACAATAAAATAGTAATTACATATAAATAATTGAGGCAGACAAGGCAGTGTTGAATGTTAGTTTGGGTTGAGTAAACTATCTACAACTATCTGTAGGAAGACAAGCCCAACAACTTATCACATTCCAGCAGTGACACTTGTGGTAGCCATTTGAATTCTGGGGATGGCCCATGTCACCCCTGACCACCCCACCGGGTCTGCCCCATACCACAACAAGATTATTATAAGGCCTATCTGACAATCAGGATCAGAAAAAAATAGTCTAAACTAAATCAAAACAACTGACTGAAATCTTTTTGCATAATCAAAATGTTACCACTGTTAACTCCATGCACCAATGCATACCTGAATGTATTGTTATTCGAGATAAAAGAGATAAAGTACATCAATCATGGATTACAAATGGCCAACACATCTGCGACTAGCCCCGTGGTGCATGAACGTGCAGGCGGGTGCGGTCCTGTGGCTCTGATGCTTGTTCACAAGGCCGAGAAAAATACAAAAATACCTCCGATCTATGATATTAGTGCAAAATTGAAGATGAAAACATCACAATTTTCAAAGGGGCCATTTAAGTATTCGCAATGATAAATTAATGTACCTATGGAAAATTTATCCAAGGAATAATATACATCTCTTTCCTCATTTTAATCAATGGAAAAGGGTCTTTTTGGCACCACGAAACCGCCGTCTTACTTGCATTACTACCTTTTGGCCAGCATGTCTCTTTTGCTTCAAGGGCCGGCTCACTTCCTGGGGGCTTGGTTTACCAGCTACCGCGTGGTCACGTGACACATCTGTCAGGGGACAGCATGGCGGACATGCATGTGGAACCTCAAAAGAAATCGCATCGATTGTCCAGCTAACCCGCCGCCAGAAACATCGATACCCGCGCGCAGAGCCGGGCCGGCGGTGCCCGAACTGACAGCAGAATGGACGAGGACAACAAACTCCAGTTCCCGTCGCTGCCCGCGACCAAGGAGGACCTTCTGGTGAGTGCACGGCAGGCTGCGCTAGCCGACACATCAACGGTGTCCGGCTAATCTGAGCTAGCCTCCGCTCCTGCAGTGTTGTCTGGCAGCTTAAATATGCGCTCATCAGGAAAGTATGTGTTGTTGGAGGCTTAACAAATCGATGAGGGTGCGTGAAACGGTCTTGTGTCTTCAGTTACACTATCTCTTCATGGCTGTATGACGCTACTGTTATTGCTGACTGTGCCGATACTGTCTCCAAACATTAGCCACGTATTTAACTTACACAACTTGCACAACTTAGACTGGGGCCTGTGTTACGGGGAAGGTGTAGATGTTATCGTTCAGGGATATCATTGACTACGGCTTGTAAGGGTAACGACGGGGTTTAACTCTTTCTATTGAGGTACTTCGCCATGGTAACTTATGTTGCACACCTTCGTTTGGGAAAAGAGATGAACGCATATCAAGGCACCGCCTACCGACCAATCAAGTCTCTGAAAACACGGCATCATTATTCATAGCAGATGTCGTGCAGCTCGGTGCGTGGATCGTGGGGGGACTTATGAGGACAAGAGTGCTTAAAGCCCTGACGATTTTATAAAAGAAAAGTAATGGTTATTGTCAGAGATTAATTATCTGTGTCAGTTGCCTGAGCTTGATGATGGAGAGACAGACTGAAGCATCAAAGCCTTGTACTTGTTTTACGTATTAGATATATAAATTAGGCTAGCTTACCGATATGAGTTAGCCTGTATTGTAATTTTTTTATTTATTAGGTTTTTGCTTCAGAGTCCTCTCAATAATGCTGAAGTTAAGGCAGAAAGGATAAGCTCACATTTGAGATTTTCACTCATGGCACATGTATCTATCCAAACAGCACTGTATTTTGTTTAGACTCATGATTTAGTTGAACTAGTGGCTCATAATTATGCCATGATAATATTACTTTAGAGACCTAGAAGATGCAGTGTAATTCATTTTTTTGTGGCTGAGAGAGTCAGTACTTTTTAAACTGTATTTAAGAAATCTCATGTATATTTTTTTGCCAGCGTAATGATGAAATAAGCAATGTGTGATATGATGAAATATATTTCTCAACACATTACTCATCTCTGTTGTGGAGACATTTAGAACAGTTGTCTCTTTGTAATATATTCTTTTCTTTATTAAACCTTGATATTTTATTGTCCTTTGGGGTGCACTTAAAACTATGCAATTTCTTCTCTTTTTTCTTCTCTTTTATCTTCTGACACTGAATCTGAAATAAAAGTTTAAAAGGATGTATAATGGAATAAAAATGTAATAATTAGATCTTCCCTAATGATTTGTCGGTAATATAAGCTATAGAAGTATATAGTCTGAGCTTGAAACATTATGCAGCAGTTTGTAAAAGTCCTTTGAACAGAAGCTTTTTTCTTCTTTTTTTTTGGTGTGAACTTAATCTTTTTCAACTGTGCCAGTTATTTTGAAATCCAGATGTGCATACACAGTCATCTTTTTGTCCTTTTTTTTGGCAGTGCCTCTGCCTGAATCTGGTAGCTGCAGCTGTGTTGCTTTAAGCCTGGATTATGTTTTACATTTGTATGAATTTCTCTAATACAGTAGTTTGCTCTGCTTTTTGTGAAATATTCCACTCTGCTGCCAACAGACTTACCAATATTTGTCATGAGTAATGTATCCCAAAGCTCCTAACCTCACTTTTAAACTCCCCTTTTGCAGGACTGGGCTTACCCAATGAGACGAGAAATGCAGGTATGTAAAATGAGTCAGTAGCGACAGGAGTAGTGTTGACATCAGAAAGTCCCTATACCTGTTTCTGTGCTTTGCATTGGTTCACCATGCTCTAGATGTGTGTTTCCCCCACATTTTATAGCAGCCCCTGGATGAATATAGCAGCATACTGAATGTCGCAATATTGTACAACAATATCATAATTCATTTCTAGGAAAATGTGAAGGCCTGCACAAACAGGAGATGTCTGTTTGTAGGAGGCCACATTTCAATACCTATCTACAACCCACTGCAGTGATATGATCATGTCATTTTATTTTTTCTGCATCCCAAAGTAATGATTAACAAAATGAGCTACTGAATTGCTGTTTGAGAATTAATTAGTTTGAACAGCAAGTAATGTCACTTCCTGTGTTGTTTGTGATGCTTGTTCTATCTTTAATTTCAGGAGATATTACCAGGGCTGTTTTTAGGTCCCTATTCTGCTGCAATGAAAAGCAAGGTAGTTTTTACAGAATTTAGTTCTTGGTACTTGAAGACATAATTTGCATATATTTTTGTTGTTCATATTACTTTTATTTCTCTTTGTCTAGCTGCCAATTCTTGAAAGACAGGGCATAACACATATTGTGTGTGTCCGGCAGGATATTGAAGCCAATTTTATCAAACCTAATTTCCCTCATACATTTAGGTAAGAACTCACATGATCTGTGCACTCAACTTGTACAAGGTTTGATCAAAAAATTATCAGACGGTTCCTGCTGCGCACAAACTGAGCAGAGCAGAGTAATGTGCAGGAAGCAGGTGCAAGCTAGGACTTATAATAAGCCTTCAAAGTAGCATTGTTTGATCATCATCAGCACCTGAGTTACTTGTGTGTTTTTGTGAACAGTTTGGTGTGCACAATGTGATTTCCTGACTCCTGAGCAGAAGCAGCATTGTCAAAGTCTGAGGGGATCTCCATTAAAAGACCCTTAATGACCTTTATACCTCATGTCAAGGAATCATCACCAGTGATGAGAGTTGTGTCTACAGCTGTGTCCCAAAATGAACCTTTGTAAAATTGCAAAATGCACTCAGCAGTGGCACTAGCAACTTGTGTAACTCAGGTTCTGATGATGACCAAGCCATGAAACTTGGACTGCTTACTTACAAAAGTTATGGCTTGCATCTGCTACAAGCACATTACTGTGCAATGCTGCTTTCTTGCACAACAGAAAAGGTCTCTGAAGTTTTTGAGCATACCTCCGAGACCTTATTGATGTTACAAGCATTTTGTGTGAATTGCTGAAAAGACGTACTTGAGCAAACACTTACTTGCTCAACCATATGCTGTATGTTTTATCTTTGCAGATACCTTGTGTTAGATATTGCTGACAATCCAGTGGAAAATATAATACGATTTTTCCCCACAGTGAGTTACAAAGACTTTTTACTTCCTTCTTAGCAAGGCTTCATTGACTGAACTATATAGCATTTACAGGACACTATGTCTGATACGCTGTATTTCATTTTCATCCTTACAGACTAAAGAATTTATTGATAGCTGCTTAGCAACAGGAGGTAAGGATGTATGCACTTGCCATTTTTCATACTCAGAATGTCAATTAAAAATAGTCCCATCAATACTCTTTTGCCTTGTCTTTTTAGGAAAGGTACTGGTTCACGGTAATGCAGGGATATCAAGAAGGTAACCTTTTTTTTGTTTTTAAATGATTCAGCTTCATACATTGAACTTTATTATGCACTGAAATGCCAATTACATGTAGGCGCCAGAGTTTTCTTAATTTCCTGGGATATTGTATTTAATATTTTCTTTACAAAATTAAGACTAGAGTTGTAGAGTCCAGATTGCTGCTGTCAATATAAAACTCTGTCTCCTTTGAATTCTTTCAGTGCGGCCTTAGTGATTGCATACCTTATGGAAACATTTGGGATGAAGTACAGGTGAGCTTTCAGTTTTATCCTAGTAGAACACAAATCTGACATTTTTATAAAATGTACTTGTCAAAAAGTTTCCACAAACATCTTGAGTTTTGTTTGCATCTACATAAAACTCCAATAAAAGAAACCGTAAAATTGCTTGTAGGTGTATGAAAGAAACATAATGCAGCATTATTGTTAGAATGTAAAATGTGATAACATGCTCATTATGCAGGGATTGTTCATTGTTTATTGTGTAGGGATGCATTCAGCCATGTCCAGGAGAGGAGGTTCTGCATCAATCCCAATGTGGGCTTTGTGCATCAGCTACAGGTGAGTCTTTATTATGAAACCTGGGGGCTTCAATACTGGTTGATCATAACATTTAATCAGTGAGTGAGTATCTCGGACTTATTCTGCATTACTGTAAGTAGATGGCTGCTAACTCGTTAGGCAACAAAATATACCATCTCTAGCTCCTTCAAAGCCAAGGGTGTGTCTGTATTAATAATGTTTGCACCACAGTGATTTGGCATCTATAGCTCTGAACCCTTCATTCCCTTTGAAAAGGGAATGAAAGCAGTGTGAGTTATGGGATGTGAACTATATTGCAGCAGATCATGTAGTTGTTTGCACTGCAGGTTTGAGTTGAACAGGTTCATTCAGAGTCTCATTCCCGTATGACTCTGCAGTAATTAATTTCCAATCTTAATGACGCATATGCATCTCTGGGTATCAGCCAGCCTTTGTTGGCCACATTTAGCAAGCTACATATGAAGATGACATCCAGCTCAGTAGCAACATTTGGAAGAGTAGCCTCTTTTTGAGTGATAAAAATCATGACAAGCATGTCTTTGCGCACATGTGAAGGCACATTGTTTACTTTTGATGTTATGTTGAATATTTCATTTCAAAGCTGATGGTACATACATGCTGTTCATGTTTATAATAAAATAAGTGTTAAAATCGTATCCTGATAAAAAACATTCTGGTTTTAGCCATGACAGTTTAGAGGTTGAGGTTCTATTTGAAGTTGAGCATACTTGTTTTTTTTCTGTTGCAGTGACAACAACACAGTTCAGTGACAAGAGCGCCATGACTGTGCTTAAGTCATACTCACTGTAGTTATTAATGAGTATTTGTTTCCTAGGAATATGAAGCAATCTACCTAGCCAAATTGACCATTAAAATGATGTCACCAATGCAGTTGGGCCGGTCCTTCTCCTTACAAGCTGGGATGCCAGGTTTGTTAATTAATAGCAAGTCACACCCTCCTCCTCAGTTTCCTTTTGAAATGAAACATCTGTTCCATTCAAGCCTTTCTAAAATGAGTTCAGCCAATGCTGATCAAGTCCATCATCTCCAGATAACTTCTATGCACTGCGCAGTATACCAAAGTTTTTAAAGCTTGTAACTTCTCTCACTACCACAAGGAGGAGAAGAAAGTTCCACACTCCAGGTTTAAATCTTTTTTTTTCTCCCTAAATAATGGTAACTTTGCCAAATGCAGATTATTAAGTGTTTTGGGTTGAGGAGTTCCTTAAACCAGACAGGATAACAGTTATTCCTCCAGATATTATTCCTTTGTAGTAATTGCAGACTTCTTTTTGAACTCAGTACACTGTAACATAATGGAAGAATCTCTTTCCTTTCATGTAACAGGAAGCCGTAAACGCAGCTTGGAGGAGGATGAAGACTTTGGAGCAATGCAGGTCACAGCAGCACAGAACGGATGAGCTTTGCTGATATTTAGCCGTGTGGCGCAGTGCACTCTATCTCTCTCTCAATTTTTTTTTTTTTTTGTTACATTTTTAATGGGATTAAAAATGTAAATATTTGAACTTTTTCTAAAGGGGAAAGGACTAGGGCGGGATCGGGACACTCATGTCTGAGACATGGAGGACTGGCGGGAACGGACAAATTTGATAACCTTTTTTTTTTTTTTTTTGTCTTGAGCTGTATGCACTGATGGGAGAATTTTTGCAGTTTTATAGTATTTAAAGCATTTTGCATTTGCAGCGGGACAGTATTGCAATAATGCACTTTTCGATACTTGAATTTGTGTAGACCACCAGAATGGGGCAGACAGCAAAAGGGAACGTAGCCAGGACGTCGCCCAGAGAAGGATGTGAGAAGAGGAGTAGCTAATGCCTTTATTTTGGGAGTAATAGGATTATGGACTAATATCAGGCTTAATGTGGGATAGTAAGGAATGGAAAATAACAACTCACTGCTTAATAAAAGGAAGTCTGACTCAGTCCTATTGAGTTGTTTTTATGTCATGATGTAATACTGTGTATCACACTCCATGTTCCTCTTTTCAGTATATGATTCATAAATAATATTTATTAGTGTTGTTAAAGGAAGTAAAGTCACACATTCAAAAATAAGCTAAAGTTATGCTAAATTCATTGCTTTTTATTTTTTTTAACAAACCCTTTTTGGAGACCTTGCCATGTTTGTCAGTAACAATAAATAACATCCACTAGATCACCGTCTGTACAGGTTGTATGATTAGCTGTGGTGATAAAATCATCCAAGACAGCTGATGTCTACAGGAAATCATGGGGAAATCATCCACGTTAAATGTGGTTTCTAATGTCCTTTGTATAGCAGAGGCATATTCAACCTTTTAAAAGTCCCCATCTGTGACACCAAAGATTAGTTACACCTCATTCAGGATTTTAAGTTCATGTCGTACAAAAATGAATCATTTGCACTGTGCATAGAAAATGTTTCACAGTAACTGAAGATAAGATGTAGATACAACAAATAATTGATTTTTTTCATGAAAACATTAATAACCTTTGTAGTAAAAATTTTACTGATTTGCTTAACAAGCAAAAATATAAGCAAGAAAGCATGGTGGATTGTAGAATGTTTTATGTGACTATTACATACTTGAAAATAAATTACATTAAATATGTTCCCCTGTTACCCTGATAAACAGCATAATTATAAAATGTAGATTTAACTTACAAAAATCTGTTTTATCCATTTTCCACAACAAAATGTTGTTGTGGAAAAACGATCTTTTCACAGTTGTGATCTAATTTTAAATATTGACTAAATACAAAACCTTAAGAACAAGTTAATGCTTCACCACTGCCTCACAAACAATCCTTCCTGTTCACTAAATATATTACACAATATAACAGTCTTGGCTTGATGATGTCTTGTCTTCAGACCTACATTGCAATTATCTAGCAACACAACTGTCAAAGAAAGACAGAAAACACTTTGTATCAAAGGGGACAAATTAGAAAAATGGAATCAAACTAAATCCCAAAGCCTCTTTAGAGACAGAAGATTATAATCACATTTAAAGAAACAAAGCCAAGTATTTCTTTGGTGATTTGATGATAAATGTGACAGATCTGATAGAAAAGTTTAATTTAAGAGAAGAAAGTAATTCTTTTAACCTTACTTAGCTGCTGTTGTTGCCTGTAATAAATATTTTTTAAAATATTCAGTTGCTCAGGATACATAATTTGGTATCTATTTAAGTTTTCAAGCAAAATTGTATTTGTAGTTTCTCTGGGAGTAAACAGCAAGTTATCAGGA
Organism: Acanthurus lineatus; assembly: GCA_029814665.1. Taxonomy (NCBI): domain Eukaryota; kingdom Metazoa; phylum Chordata; class Actinopteri; order Acanthuriformes; family Acanthuridae; genus Acanthurus; species Acanthurus lineatus. The sequence continues at coordinate 8,368,717 of JAPZDV010000001.1, forward strand.
CATTACATTTAGAGTAACTGACATTCTTCAGTTGGTGAGGAAGATGATGACAGGGCTCCACCCTTGAGAGGTTAGGGTGAACTGAGTGGATGGTTTCAACACACATTTATGTTTACTCGAGCGCACTGAGGTCAGGATGAGCAGGAACGACTCAACTGAGTCACAACCACAAACTCAACCTTGTGCAGCTCTTTTAGTTCTTAAGACACTTTGTCAGTTTTATGTTGAGATGTTAGTGGATGTATAAAGGTGCCGTCCATGCCCCAACAAGGGAGCTGTAAAGCTGCTGCTGCTGTCCTCAGTCGAAGAATCGAGATTGCATGTAAGTCTCGTCTGAGGTGGTGTAACCAAATTTTTGGTAGAAAGCCACGTTTTTGGGTGCACATTCCAGTGTGATTTTATAGCAATTCAGTTTTTTGCTGAGAAGAGTGAGTGTTGAAACTAACCTGTAAAAGGAAAAACAGAGAGAGAGAGAAAGACTTAAAGTAAATCAGCACAGATCACAAGATATTTCCTAAATAAGTCTCCCATATGAACAATTTTCATGTCTGTTGGTTTTTGTGAACAAATACAGAGATTTAAAAAACAAGCCAAAAAGTCTTTGTCAGGCTCTCATAGGTCTACTCACAGTTTGCCCAGTTGCTTCCCTCTGCATACGTCACTGACCACCACCTCCTCCACCCGGCCTCTCTACAAACAGGACAGAATAGACAGGGTGTTCATTTCACTCATAACTTCATCATCATTTTTTGGGGAGATTAAAAAGAAGTCAGAGGTGAATGCTTTGCCTCAGCCATTCAACCATAGAGGACTCTTGCCTCTTTCAACACTTGATTAGCCTCCTTAGTGTAGCAGGCAAGTATAAGCCTCAAACTGCAAGAGGTGAAGGTTAGTAACTTCCATCCCAGCTTTGCACAGTTACATTAAAATCTAAATTATCTCAAACATGGCTTCTATAGAATTCAAAGGACAGAATAACTGATGGAGAACTGTAAAACCTGTTTATGCAATAGGGATGGGTCTTCTTATTTGAATTTTCAAAAAGTCATTTAATTTTTAATAAAACCTAATATTTTATCCAACTATTTTCTTAAAAATCTATTTTCCCTTGTATTGCACCGTTACCAGGCAAAGTAAATTTGATCATAGTCGTGTAAAGTGAAGATCAGCCCTCATCTTTAAGACAAAAGCTTAAACATGCTTCACCGTCCCATCGACAAGAAACATTACCACACAGTAAAAAACTATGATATCAATGAAAATGAGCTGCACGCTCAGTTAACTGTGTTAAAAAAAGGTCTCTGACAATAGATTTATAGACAGCATTTAACAACTACATCACATGTACCTGTCATCCGTCATCACAAACACAGCTGGGAAGTACAGACTGCTGTTCAGCAGGCCAAATCAATGCAGCATATTGCTAAAAACTTGGCTAATATGTCCTCCACTGCTCTCATTCACTCTGTGTGCAGGTATGTGCCTGCATTGTGTGTGCACAGGGATTTTTAAATAATAGTCTAATAAGTCCCTACAGTCTGGTATTTTACTTGTCCTGCCCATCTCTGGAATGTGTTTTTAAAATATGCATAAGTTGGTAGTGAGGATGTTAATTACCTTGGCACAGGAGTGGATGAATTTGTGTTCAATGATCAATGAGGCTGTGGCAACAATCTGTGCCAGGTTTGTGTCCTCCACCACAACAACGTAGTAGTCTCCTGTCTTCTTCATATGCTCAAACTTTTCTGGAAACAGACAACAGACAACATGCTTTTTAAATTTTTTTTAATCTTCATTGATATTTAATCACATCGGTTAATATCTGCAGTCTGTTACCTTAGATAATTGCGTTTTTTAATTTTAAATCTGTGATCTGATGTGTATAAACACACTTTGAAATAAATCTTTTAATGTTGAATGTTAAGAGAATAAAACAGAAACTCAAATTTGTCTCAAATAAAAGTAGTATTATGCAGTGTGACTTACTCATGAACTGCTCTGGTGTGACATCGCCTGTCAGTGTGAGCTGCGATAAAACCTTGAAGAAACCTTGAGCACAGAAACAAAAAAACACTTGGTGTGACTGTCAGTGGGTATTCTTATACCATTTCTTGATTTTTCTTCGTTTCAGCTAAGTAAGTTTAGCAAATACAGTTCTGTTGTACAACTAACTGATATTTAATTTCTCTTAATAGATTCAGCTCTACATGCTCCTAGACTGAAAATACAAACCAAATAAATTTTTCATCCTTTTATAATTCTTATTTTTGTCATTACCATCTATTACAAAGAATCACTCAATTCATACTCTCTTGGGAATACAAGTACTGGTCTGGAATATGTGCCCCACCAAGTCTCTGCCTCACCTCTGTTAAAGTCTGCCATGCAGAGTGGCCTGAGCACCAGGCCTTCCCCAGGGCTCGACAGGGAGATGGGAGGAGAGAAGGAGACAGTGTTGCAACTCCAGTCAAGCTCCTGAAGAAGGGAGGGCTCAAAAAGGGGAGTCTCGTCCAGCAGCATTCCACAACCTCTGCTTAAAAAACATGCACACGCAGACACACACACACACACATACACACACAAGGGCACACTAAGTTGAGTCCACAGACAAATACAGACTTATAAATGCATGTATACTGAGCTTATGACACAATGAATAGAAAAACTTTATATAATCCATCTGGAATACTCTGTAAGCATAAATGGGTTCTGTCAGCTTGGACCGGAACTCTGCCTGCTCTAAGTCACACAGAACTTTGACCTGACAAACACAATTTCACTTGGTAAAAAGTTGTCACAACCTCACTGCCAAGTTTCATTGGATGACAAGCCAGCTGGCATATAAGTACATCTCTGTATTATCACACCATGGTTCAACATTGAACACACCACATGTAATTTATGCCGTCAGCCCGATGATGCATTTGAAGCAGTGAAAACTATGTAAGAAGACATAGGACAGGTGAACAAAATTCTTAAAGGATTAAAGACTAAAATTTTGACAAGGAAAAACACAAATAGGCTTGCTCATTCTTTTCATATTTTTATAAATCTGTACACACAAATGATGCCTGTTTTGTAAATCTCACAAGCTTCATTTCCACTTGGACAGTTATTCAAAATGGATGTAAAAACATGTGCACACACTTCCATTCACTGGTCCTGTGACCTACCAATGAGAAGAACAGTAACCAAAAAAAGGGGGTATTTAACTGATCATGTAACATCAACAAGGTTCCTCAACACTACAAAAACAGCTGTCATGTGGCATGTGTTACACTCTGTTGTGTCATGTCTCAAGGATGATAACTGACTGATCTGTAAAGCCAGTGTTGAAAGACAGTTTTGCACAGTGATCAGGATCAAATGGAATTAACATTAATATTAAATAACAGTTTCAATGTAAATAAAAAGAATGAAAATGGATCTCTAATAGATTAATTTAGAATTAAATTTATAAATACACCTCTGAATGATAGTCTACAAACATGTACTCTGTGAAATTGAAGTAAAAGTTACGCAGCAAAAACATTACATAGAGCTTCATTCATACAAAAATTATACCTCTGATATATTAATATATGTTAGAATGCTTTTCATGCTTTTGATCTTTGGTTCTTCTAAATTCTGCACAGGTATATGAAATTAAAAAGTGGATTATTATGTTTTTTAATTGGGAAAAGTGATTTTTGGACATGACCAAGTGAAGCTCAGGTCAAATCCTGCCACATCTTAATACATTACATCATGATGTAGCACCATTCTCAGCCTTCATCCATGATTCTGTGTCCCCAGGATATGAACCAGGAAATGTAATATGAGAAGGGCCCATTCATAGCAGGCCAACAGGTAACATGGAAGTGTTTTTGATAGCGGCTTTAACAATAGTTTGACTTTGGACTCTCATCTCGGCGATAGCTTTACTTAAAGTAACGTAAGTAGTCAGAGGCGAGCGAGTCTGGACGCTTACAGCAAAGACATACACCAATACTGCAAAGTAAAGTTAAACCTGCACATGTTCACCACGTTATTGAAATATATTACACTGTAAAGAGTTAACGTTGCTGTTTTGGCTAGCTAACGTTTGTTTGAAGAACACATCACTACGCTAGTCTTGTTACTCTCATTGTTAAATAACCAGATGAACTATAATACGACAGGCTAGTATGTTCTATCAAATGACGCTACTGTCAGATCAGTTACTTTCACATTTCACGTAATTTAAAACGTAGCTTTCTCTCTTCATAAATCGCCTCGCTGGCTACGCAGCTAGTTAGCTGGTTTAACAACTTACTCACCAGCAGAAAACACGGACAAGAAGAGAAAGTCAAGTTGAATTCCCAGATTGAGACAACCTAAAACGACGACCGACTAGTTTTGTATGAGGTTTCGGACCATCATTACGATGAACAGCGTGGGTGTGTTTGCCTGTTCTTCCGACATGCACGAGCCTATGACGTGGCACTGATTCCGGGAGTAAGGGGCGCAGTCCAATGACGTCAATCAGTCTGTACAAATACACATCCCATTTAGAATTCCATTTAACAGTGTTTCTATTGTTATATGTTGTTGAAACCTTTTAGCAGCTAAACACTTGGATTTCTTTCTGGCTCAGTCAAGCGCACACGCATGCGCAAGCACATGCGCACACAAAGACATAAACATTTATTGGGCCAATAAATTCAAAGGTCCAGTACATTGGATCCTTGTATAAATACAAGGCCATATATCATTATTGCACTTTCAGCAGTGTTATTTTAGAACACGTAGGTCTGCAGCAGCCTCTGTTTGTACAATAGAAACAAATAGGGTTCACATCTACAAAGCCAAGCCAAAGCAGAGGTGGGTTGGTTTCAAGAACAGAGATTCAACTACTGTATTTTGTTAAAAAGCTGTAGAAGCTCTGTTTATTGAGTCTTTTGTATTAACATATTTTACAAAAACTAGATTTACAGAAATTATCCATAACTGAACCATTCTTGATTTAGGCACAAAAATACAGGAAAGCTCAGTTCAAAAAAGTATTTCAGTTTGATTAAATAAGTAATGGTTATGAAAGACGAACCATGAATAGGAAAATATATCATGGATATTAAGAGCTGTTAAATAACTGTATGGAAAAACTGTAAATGAAAACAAGTCTATCCAATTTCTCTTTTACATTTTGACTTATTGAAATCTAAATCCTAGATTGTATCCTCTTACAACACCCCAAGCAGAGTTTAAAAACAAAAAAACAAAAAAACAAAAAAAAAAACACACACAGTAAAGGTCACAACACTTCAGCTTTAAGTGGAAGTTTGTGGGCTACTCTTTGGGATAAAGTGGGAGGAAACAAAAGCACTTGTCTATATTCATGCATATCTCAGCCCAAACTGCCCTTGCACGGTAATCAAAAGAAATAAAATATTTATAATACAGTCTCCATCTCTTTGTCTGTTGATATGTCTCAACCAGCTACGGATTAAGTGAAATTTGACAAAACCAGAAATGCTTCAAGGGCCCAGTCCATGTTTACATTGCTGTACATTACTGAAATAAACTCTTTGAGCAGAGGATTATCATGTTCTCAACTAGTATGATTTTTGAATCAGCACTTCTCAATATGAGTGGACGAAAGTTGCACGAGTAAAACATTTTAAGTCAAATTTCCTCTTAAAGATTTTCGCTCATTCAGGTCATAATCTATCACTCAGTGTAAAGTCTGGCAAGTTTTGCTGCTGCTAATTTTTGCTTGAATAAGAGATAAAATGTCCTCAAGAGACTGTTCAGCAAGTTCAGCTGTTGAAGATTTATCATGTACACACCCTAAAAATTCCAACAACCCATTACTATACTCTGTGAAAATATTTTCTTACCCAGAGAAAACTTCTCTTGAACAGAGGTTAACTTAAAGACTAAGAAGATGACACCATTGTAATATGTAATACGTACACCCCAGCCTCTGTATGTCGAAGGAACAATATTAAAAAACAAAGATTTACAGCCCCCACCCTTGTCAAAAAACAAATGCAAACTGTTTGCAATGGGTGATATTACACTAAATACTTAACCCATATAGGTCAAAAACACTTTGTTTGCAGCATTATTTTGATAGAAACATTCATATTAGACAGAAAGGCGGACCAATACTAAAGTGACATTCTCTTACTCCAAGGTAAGAAATTAAAACGTGTCATTGTTTTGCCTACACTCAGTTCACAGTTAAAACTCATAAAAGAATAACACACAAATACATCGGTTGAGGTTTTTTTTTCATCCAAAATGTGTAGCTTTCCGCCATGAGCAACACAAATGAAAATAGTCTGATAAAAGAAAAACAAAGACCCAAACAGCTTTATCTAGCAATGACACCTTCAAAACCCCTTGAATAAAAGACTCTCTGAATGCATGCTCATTTTTGATAGCCAGTTCAAATCATGGCAGATACTGATTCCCCACTCAAGCTGGTGGTTGCAATGTGTGGCACATGATAAAGGGCAATACAACCTTGCACTACTTGACTTGCACCCACCAGTTATAATATGCTCCAAATACTCTGGACTCAGTGAGGCAGAAGCCATTCACAATAGTGAAATGGGAGGGAATGGGAGGGGAGGGGAAGGGGGAGGGGTCATTGTAATAGCTCTGTGCCTCTTGGGGTCATGATGTGGTAGAATCATCTGCTGAAGTCAATCTGTGTATCAGGGTGCAGGGTCTTGTTGATTTTGCATGCGTCTCTCTGCAGCTGCTGCCATGGTTCTACGTCTTAGCATGGCTGAGTTCAGTTCTGGAACAGTGTCCTCCTCCAGCCCAGGCAAATCCTCATCCTGGTCCTCTGGACTCTTGTTCAGATATCTCCTACAGAGAAGAAATTAAGAAACATCTCCATTGCAACTGATATGCTAAACACTGGTGAAAAAAAAGGCAACCAGGAATGTCATGAGCAATGATAGTAGAAAACTCCAGTAGCATTGTACAAACCTGCGGGCCTGCTGGAGCATCTCTTCTTTCCTCTGCTTTAACATCTTCTGCCTTTCCTCAGCTGACTTAGAGAAGCGACTTCCTCTCACTTCCAGGTTGTCGGATTCACTGAGGCCTGGCTCAGCGGCTCCACTGGGTCCTTCCTGTTCATCTGGGGCAGGGTTCACCTGTGCAGGGCCACGCTCTATGGCCTATGGGAGAAACAAAACCAAAATACAATGGCCGGCTGTTGCAAAAAAACCTCAAGCAATGTGATCAGTATGAAAGAGAGAGCCATAAAGTACTGAGGGGGTTCTTGGAGAAATCATCTAAGCGGTGTTGATTAAAAAAAGGCGAGTCTTTTCAGAGGAGTCAATGAAATAATTAAAAAGATGTCTTTAACATTTAACCTCCAGCAGACTAACCTGTGTTGGGAAAGGCACCTGGATGCGCCCCTCCAGGATGTTGTCAGTAGTGACCTCCACAGAGCGAGTTAACTGGAGGTCCTGCATTACCAGGTAGGAGGGCACCTGGGGGAACATCTCTTGGATCTGATGGGCCTGACAACCAGCAGGTGCATTCAAAGTAAAGAGGGCAATAGAGAAAGACAGTAAGTACATTCAAGAGGGAAAAGAAGAACATAGTAAAAAAAAGGTTGAAACTGAAGATTTTTTTTAAGGATCACACAAACTGGTCTAGTAGAGTATTGGTGACTTGCAGAGTGTATTACTATTTTGGTGAGCTATTACCAAGAGTCAAATGAGTCATGTGAGCAAGTAATGATTTTACGATCATCTGGGCAAAGGTACCCTACCCTGGCAACACTTTTCAGGCAATAAACATTGGCTACTCATAACCAGAGAAACAAGAAGTAAAGGTTGCAGCAAAATAGAGGCAGCATTTGCTTTATGCAAATAAAGTGTCAAAAAAATGTCAGCAACAAATATACAAACATCCGCATAACTGACCATGGCCATTAGCTGTGAGTTGTTGGCCTGAGCAATGCCCAAGATGTTGGTGGTGTGCATTACTTCCACTGAGAAACTGGGCAGCCAACTTGCAATGCGAGAACCTGCAAGATAATTTCCGGATTTTAGAAATTATTCTCACACACAGATAATATCTGATGTAACGTTACTCCACTGCTACATTAATTTCAGAATCTGTGTCTGACAGACTAACCATCAAAGTGGAAGAAGTGGTTGTGTTGGTTGATATGTGGTCTAGGATCTGCACCAGCTCCTACTGGGCCAATGTTATCTTCCATGGCCCCACCCTGCTGCTGGCTTCTCGGCTGGCCCCCGTCCCCATTTATGTTCAGAGATGTCCTACATGTTGGACATGAGGTGTCCTGCTCGAGCCATGAGCGCAAACAAGAGCTGGAAGAACACACAAAACTGTTAGAAAGTGTTATTATGGCATTTCTCTGTTAAAAACTTTAATATTCATATCAGGGCTCAGAACAAGTAATGTTTTTACTTCAAAAGTATGTACAACTTATGCAAGATTTCTGCACTAACCAAAGTACAGATACTGTGTATAAGATTCAAATGTCTGGCTGCCCGTGTCCCTGCAGATTAACCTTTTCTAGGCTGTTAAACAGGTCGGATGCACCAGTCAAACAACCCCTACATGGGCTGTGTTATGCAGTCAAGCAACTGCTGTTGATTGAAATGACACTTTACTTGTGGAAGAGATGTCCACAGGGTAATTTGCGTGCTGTCAACATGGCATCCCAGCAGATGGCACAATCATCATCATTAGCTGCAAGCTCCTCTGCCGTAGCAACAGCAAATCTGCACAAATGATGTTTAGGGTGAATACAATTAATTATGAAATACAATTTATTATGAAATATGTAATGATCCATGGAAAATACAAAGCTTTTGTTAGAAATTAATTGACTAAACAAACAAAGCCCAAAAATCCATGGAGTACAAAGAAAAAGCAATTAAATCCAAGAATAAAATCACCTGGCCTCCATGTTGTTAATGACGCGGAGATAGTTCTTGTGTCTGCGGACACGGCGCTGGACTTCATGGAAGAGATACCGCAGCTGCATGAAGATAACCAAGCTTGCCATGGACAGCCAGATGTTACCAAAAAGCTAATATGAGAAAAATGGACAGAAAAGATGAAAGATCAGGAGAGCTGAAGAAGAGAAAAAGACAAACTAAATCCTTTTAACATCTTCTAGCTGAGGCTCTCCCATTAAATTACTTTTCCATCTGTCCTGGTCCAAGTCGGGCACGTTTTTTAACCATTGGAAAAAACAGAAGGCAGTTTTGATACAATGGCTGACAGAGAAGCATTGGCAGTCCATCCAGCGGAACTTACCAGGAACCAAAAATTAAAATGGTCATTTCGGTCTACTGTTTAGATGAAATAGGAGAATTTCTTTTTTTTTTGCCTTAAAATTGGACAGGTCTGCTCCAACTTGCATGCGCTGCTCAGCAATATGTCAAATTTTGGTTGTGCATCGATCCTAGACATTTTGGTCAGTGCCAGATAATAACACTTCTTGGAAATCAAAAATAAAGCCACAGGTATCAGACCTCTGCTGGGTCTTGCATGCCAGGCTAGATAACGCTTGCTCCCTGTTTTATCTTACCAGCATATGTATATGGTGAATGAGATCCAGAAAGAGCATAGCCAGCTCCATGATGAAGTCTGTGTAGTAGACGTATGTTCCCTTACTCTCCCAAGTCCCTGGATGGTTTAGATCCCACAGATGGATTGAGTATCTGGGGGGCAAAGCATTTTTAGGTGAGGAGGCACAGGCGGTATTCAGACGGCACAGTGGATGATGTGACCACGATCATAGATGGTGATTGGAATAGAAATCAATAAAGATAAAAAGTTCTCACATTCATTAAATGTGAGTAGGCTGTTTTTGCTATGGAATGGGAAAAAACACAACACAAATGGGCAGCAATCAACAAGAAGGCTGATTTGGTCTGAATAAGGCCTTTTGATGTAATAAGAGAGAAACACAATATTTCCATGTATAATAGCTTTAAGCAAATAGGCTTTGTAAAAAAAAAAAAAAAAAAAAAGTATTGAAAATAGTCCAACAACTCTGAACTCTCATTCAAATGTTTATGTACTATTTAACAAGCCACAGCACTGTTCCTGACAACAATTTTACAAGCTTTAAAGCTGGACTAAAGATAACTGTATCAATGAACACCTCAGCCAATTAGAGTTGTTTCGGCTGCTTGTTTAATCCTGACTACCCTCTCGGGGACAAAGAAGCCTTTCACATGAGTGCAATGGAACCAGAGGAAGACAAATGCTGTAGCTAACATTAGAGCCTGATACTAAGTCTGTTCGTGCGATGTCATCCCTTCTGCTGCGGTGTGTTCACGTGCATGCATGTGTGGGGAGGCTTTAAAAAGGACTTACCGCATGATGACATGCCCGGTGCGTACAGTCACCAGCAGACACTGTTAAAAAAAAAGGTACACATATGAGCAATGGCGAAAGTTTAATTGATTTTTTTTAACAGAATCATCTTAAATATAATTTTACAACTGACATTGGTACAAAATACTGACTTTAGGAAATGATGAGGGGATGTTTTGTGCTCTGAATTGCACAGAAATATCTGTATGTTTATAGGCAAAACCTGCCTTTTAAAACATAGAAACATCTTAGTTAATAATATATCTCTTTCCACACAGCATGGAAATCACATTTGTAACTGAAAACATAAGAGATGACTTCAACGGCCCTGAAACTGGCATACCATAATGATATGCAACCATTATTAATGTTACCAATACCTACAAAAAATGTTTTTCCTCTTATGTTGTCTATTTACAATTGCAGACCAGGGCAACCACGGAGTCTGTGGCTAAGTTTTACAAATTTTACAAATTTCATGTAATGGAGGAATACATAAAACTGTGGAGACTATTTATTTATTTGTTTGTTGTCTGTTAGTTTGTTTGTTTGTTTAAACAGATATTTAGAAATATATGGGCTCAATTATTTAAAAATATTTAATAAAGAGCCAACAATCATCTGTCTTTGTGGGACAGTGGTCGAAATGGTTCTCACCTCTGCTGCCATGAAGGAGAGGGTGTGCATGCCATGGGAAGCTCCCAGCAGACCACAGACCACTGCCAGGCCACAGCAGTCCAGCAACAGAGAGACCAGCAGACAGAGCACTCGCACATGACTGTTCATGGGAGTGGAGGGTGAGAAAGACAGCTGTAGGGAAGAAAATATGGATGTTAAGGCAACTGTGCATCTTCTAAGTTCTTTCATTTTGTTAAGTCCTAAAGTTTCTGGGAGATTTTACTCTGGCTGACCTCTACAAGACATTTTATGTGATAGTGGACTATATTATTAAAGTTGATGCAAAACTGATGTTGTATATATTTTAGAATTCCTGATGGATTAAGAAATATTTTGTTTCAGTTTTTAAAATGTAATATTACAGAATGTTTTGACATTTGAAGAATATAGAAATGCCAAACAATACAAAGGGTTCATGTAACTTACAGCTATTGATGGTAAACAGCTGAATAAAAAATAAGAACAGTACAGACAGAAAGGAAAATAGTAATAAATTAAAAGACAATTCATCCACTTCAGAACATAGGGTTTTTGTTTTCCATCTTACTCACAAAATGCACAACATGTTTTACTGCGGCTCAGTGGCATTCTCAAAGGGCATTTCTACTGTAGAAAAAGTGAACTTTTCCCATCTAAATTAAACACAACCGATTAAAAAAAAAAAAAAATCAATAAACCTCCTCACAAACACAACCCCCAAAACAACCAACTGGCAAAACATAGCTTCAGACAGCTAACACAGTCTACAGTAAATAGTATAAAATTTAGGACCTTATTACAAACATCAACACAGCTGAGCTAAAAGAAATATACCAGGTTTCGATAATTCTGCTAAATCTAATACTGCAAGGTTTTTCCAGCACATGACAACATGATATACCACTCCTCCTTAAAGATTTAACCTACATGTGTAATCTTAAACCTCAAAGCTACAACCCACAGATACGGTAGACAGGAAGGAAGCCAGCTGTGTTAACACAACTGACAGACTACCTGTATGAACACATATAAATGCAGATCTAAACTCAAAGTTGAGAGAAAGAAACAAGGGCCATAAGACAATTATACATGCATATCCCAGTGAGACATGAACCAAAAATAATATCTCAGTATACTCAGGCAAAGACAGGTTTTCTACCATATTTTAAAATATGCAGCTGCTGAACAAGTACATGAAAACTACATAAAATACCAAAAAATGGCAGGGCACAGGCAGGACAGGGTAATATGGCCAACATCAAGTGTCAATATTTTTAAAAATATTTTTGATGAAAAACTGATTTTGATATTATGACATTTCTTTAGGGATGACTATTTGAGCTTAAATAGAATATTGACACAATGGGATATCTGATAAATAATAATGTGGATTTAATGACTAAATCGGTCAAGGCAGCTTTTAAAACCAGGAAAAACAACACATACACAATACCACAATAACATGATATCAAAAATTTAAGACAAATAGTCACGTATCACAAACTCAGGTAGAAATAATCATTTGGAACACTACGCAGTCATCATTAGATAACAAGCAGCATATCACCAACTTAATGCCTATTTTAAATTAATCTGCCTTTAAAGAGGGAATTATATCTGATATTTTGTTTACCACAACATGCAGAGCACAATCCGATACAGGGGCATGTCAATGTAGTGACTGCAACTATATCAACAGCCAAACAAGACATTTCAGGGACCTATTAATAGATCCAAGCTGACTAGACCCACTCTAAGACTTTGGGGGACACTGACCAAACCTTCTTAAAAAGAATGCTTTGTTGAGTTTAAAGTGTTTTAAATGAGGTGTCATCAAATGACAGGTTTTTTTTTTTGTCTGTCAGTTACTCTCAGTTGGTGAGAGTACCAACGCTGCCCCACAGAATGTAGGTCTAGTCCTATCATATTAACTGTATGGCATAAATAGCAACATGTTACATGTCATAGACAGACATTTAAGGCTATTCATTAAAACTAAACTTATTACTAATGTGCACTTTTGTGATTAAGCTTTTGAGTTATTTTGTGCCATTTACAAAAATCACCATACTTAGTCAATTCTTTACTGCTCATTTCTGATTCCTGGATCCATTTATAAATGGCAATGTGGTAGTCATTTGGAGGAGCAGGTGTATACTTTTTATAACTAAGATTAATTATGTAGGTTTCCTGTCTAAAATACAAGAGCTCAAAGAGAATAGAGTCTCCACAGCAAAAAAACACAGAACCTCCAGACACCTATGACAACAGTGTTCCCCCTCCTGCAAGAGAAACAGAAGCATCTGCTGCCATGTCACCAAACTGAGGACAGCCCTTGTTCTTGGGCTGTGAGTCCTCTTAACTCATCCCTCTCACTCAAGTGTTGCAAAAAGGTAAAAAGGTAAGGAAAAACACCTTTACATTTAGTGGCCCATTCAAAATATGAGTTTTTATCTTATATCTGATGTTTTTGTACCAACTGGGTGCAATATAAGCTGATAAAACTTTGTTGGTTTCGGTTTTGTATTGTAGTCTGATTGGTTAGAAAAACATCAGGCGTAATACTAGTTGGGCTGTAGCTCTTCTCAGATGATATTGACTGCTTAACTGCAATAAGAGAGTAAATGAGGATAGATACACACATCATGAGACACAGATTCATAGTGCCTATAATCTATTGAATTAATGTTTTTGTTTACTTCCCTATTTTGCCATTTAAGGTAATGATAAACCATGGCCCAGGGCACTTGAAAAAGAAACAAAAGAGAAGTATTGTTTATAATACTTACATATTCAAATCTATCTTTGCAGAGCTGTACCATGAGGTGGAGAAAAACCAAGGCAGAGAACCACAAACACCACATGACCACCTCCTCTACTGTCTGCACGTTCAATACGCCAAAGATGAAAATGAACTTGTAGAAGATGAAGTTCCAGAACTTATCTTTAAGGTGCTGAGGAATGAACAAAGATCAAATTAGACACCATTTGTCTGATACTTAAATGCAAAAGAAGAGCTGCAATGACTCTTTAGACAGTTTGCTTTGAAGACATCAATGACCCCAGGCATAAAAGTAGCTATATTCATTATTTCAGCATTGTTAAAGACACAGGCTTACCTGCTTCTCACTGACTCTTAGTGGGCCAAACACCACATACTGAATCATTTTTGCAATTATCATCAGAGAGCAACAGAATGTGTTGACTAAGACCTAGGGAAGACAATACAACTTCAATTAGTTTTCCTTAATCAACAACATAATCTTATCTGGTAATAAAAAGTTCTAAAGTGACTGACACTCACCCACACAAAGAGACTGTCAGTGACAAGATACCACAGCACAGTGGTTGCCAGTTCTGTGCTGCTGACATAATTATTTAGATTTTCAAGATCCGCTTCAGAGGGAGCTGGGGTTTCATCAGTTTCCAGTGCCCCAAAACCCGGGTCAGTCACAGTGGTGTAGGCACTGAAGATGCTGCCAGCAAGCAAAGCCACACTCAGTGCAGTGTAGGTTTGCAGGCTGGGCCAGGGAAACCTCTCCAAAAACAGCAGAGGCATTGCAGTGTTTACTGACCACTTCTCTAACTGTGAAAATGGTGTTCGGGCCGATCCAAGAATTCAAACAACCTGAGGACAGAAGTTAGTTAACTTTAGCTAATGTTAGCGTTGGCCAAACTTTGCTAAGCTAGCGCTGGTTTTTAAGGTACATATTGGCTTACTCCTGAATTAAATTGTCTTTAATGAAGCATAACAATTATTCCACAAGAACAATGTAAAAACTGTGGCTCAGCTACCAACCTGGCTAAAGTTAATACCCTTGAAGAACTAAGGCTAAATGTTTTGAGTTCACGCCCCTAACATTATCAGTTAGCTATTTATCTGACCACCGTTACCTAATACTAGCTTACTTGTTAGCTAATGTTAGCTACGTAGCTAGCCACTATTAGCAAACCCCAAACGTCTAGCTCGTATTTAATCGTCACTTACAGTTTGTCGCAAATCGAGTTAAACACAATATCCAACGTCCCTTGTTGTAACCAGTGTAGTACTTTTAGTGCCACTGCACCGAGAACATCAGTGTTGACAACATCGTCATGTTTATTTCACCGAGCAGGCAGCTGGCTGAGAGGGAGGCTTCTTCTTCTGCGTTATGTCTGTTGGTTCCTGACATTCTGTGTCTTAATTACTGCCACCATCTGGTGTCAGTGAATTCCTACAGTGTCGCGCTTGGTTTGTTAGATTTTTCTTATCAGTTCTGATGCTTACCTGTTCTTCTGAGGATTCTTTGCTGTGTGTGCTTTCTCCATACTACAAAATACTGTTTAACTATGTTTTCAGCAGCCTTTGTCTTTTCATTTCTTCAGTGACTCCTTTCTCGTTGAAATTAGTTTCCTGTAACTAACAAGCATACTGTCAAACGTCTCTGGTGCAAAAATCAGTTCTTGTCATTATTATCCCTGCTTTTTATGTCCCTCCTTAATTCTTACAATACCTATAAAAATGATGTAAATGACTTCATCCTATTTCCTGATTTCTGTGCTGTGGTCAAGCCTGGTTTTCTAACGCCTCTTCCCCTTTTGATTTTGAAAATTTGTAGTGTTTTCTTGTTTTTTTTTACAGTGGCTTTTTTAGCTTTAGCAACTCTCCATTACCCAGTATTCCCATAGGAGCAGGGACCAAAGTGATTGTCCTGGTGCTACATCTCGTTCAGCCAAAATTTGTTTTTGGTGCTTTCTCCTTTTCCCAGCAGACCTGGGTAACTCCATAACCTCCTAAATTCATCTCACACTAGACAAGGAGCTGTTTTCTACATAAACACAAAGGCACTGTAACAAAGGCCCTAGTCACTACAGGGAGGGGGCATGACCAACTGACAAATTGGGACTGAAACTACCTTGAATAATAATAATTTATGGGGAGAAAAAAAATTAAAAAACAAGAGTTTACTGACGCCATTTTTAGAATCTTTATTACAGTAAATAGGCTATTGATAATAATAAATTAATTATAATTAATTAATTATAAGAATTTTTTAAATTCTATTTTTTTATTTTATCATTTATCAAATTGTGGCTGAGTCCCCCATACCAGCAGCCTTATTCCCAGAACAACATCTGGGAAGAGAAACAGTAAAAATAAAATAAAAAAAGGACTGTAAAACATTGTGACCATAAACTCAGTCTCACTGTTAGTTTGACATTTTCTGCTGCTGCAATTTAATTCAGAGGCCCAAAACATCAGGAACCCTTGTGATCCAAATATGTAGGTCAGTCAGTAGGTCAACAGAATTATGCAACAGAGGCCAGTTCTGAGGGTGCAATAAAAGACCTTTGACTTTTATAAATTTTCAGTAATAAAGTTTCAGTCACGGAACAGAAACAGAAAGTTCTCAACAGAAGATCGGTGAGTTTTGAATTCCCGTCCTTTTTAAATGAGCACACTTGCATAAATTAAATTTGTAAGTCTTGATGGGGTTCCTGTTCAACTCAACCATAAAGGGAAGTGAAGACTTGCTTAAGCAGCACTTCATTTTTCTTTTCATGCAGACACCACTGTCAGAACACACACTTGTAGCATGAACCACTCAACTAAGCACTTGTTCACTGAGGAAATGGCCCCTGAGGAGTTTGAAGGTGGGACAGCAGTGGCTTGTGTGATCCTCGGTCTGTCCTTCCTGATTGGAGCTCCGGGAAACCTGCTGGTGATCTGGACGATCCTGAGACACGTCAAGCAGCGCTCTCACACTGTGGTACTCATTCTGCACCTGGCTGCTGCCGACCTGCTGGTCCTCATCACACTGCCTGTATGGATCTACTCCCTGGCTCATTCCTGGGTACTTGGAGAGGTCTCCTGCAAAGTCATGGTGTACACTGTCAATGTGTGCATGTTTAGCAGCATCTTCCTCATCACTCTTATGGGTGTGGAACGCTTTGCAGCCATCTACCACCCATTTTTGATCATGCGTTGGAAGGACAAAAGCATTTTAAACAGATGTCTTTTATCTTTGTGGCTTCTTGCTTCACTTTTAGGAGTACCAACCTTATTGACCCAACCTTCGGATAAAAATGAAGAGAATGAGCAGTGTTTTATCAGGGAATTCAGCTCTTTGACTGAACTGATCATCTTGTTGTGTCTAGAGATTGTGGGGGGCTTTGCAGTTCCTTATACCATCCTTATTATTTGTTACTGTCTAGTAGCTGCCAAACTCAGAACAATGAGTTTTATCTCCAAACAGAAATCCATGTTTCTTGTTCACGCTGTGGTGATAGCTTTCACACTGTGCTGGCTGCCTTACCATATCATCAACATTATCGATCTGGTTTGCATAGGGTCAGACCAAGAACATGAATGTGTGCCACAGAGTGTTGTTTATGCCTCTGGTGCCCTTGTTTTTATTAGCAGCTCAGTGAATCCTTTGTTGTATGCCTTCTTTGCGAGGAACTTACAAGGGAGTCTGAGGGAGTCGCGACTGGTCAAGCTGTTCCAGGAAATGGCCACTCACACCAACAGACTCAGAGAGCTGGTAGTACTCCAGCACAGCAGCCAGAGGGCAGAAAACGCACAGGCAGAGCTGACATCTGACTCTGTACTGAAAGAGATTGAAACTCCAAGCTGTGATGATGAGAAAACGATGCACTCATCTTCCAGTGTTAGTTAACTGATTATTAAGACCTACATATGATCAAAGGTTTTGAAAACTTGTGTGTCACATGTAAAAGAGTGCTGGCTATGGTTACAATATCCTCCTATCCTTGTCTCAAATTCTCAAGTTTACCTTCAAATGTCAGTGCAGGGAAGGATGTGATTGTCATCTCTATTTGTTTTTCAGTTTTGGTGATTATTTATTGCTGTATAGTTTAAGATAATGAAACATGATAAGCTACAGTACTATAGTAAATATTGTAATTTAGTCTTTGTAGGGCTTGGCAAGAAATCAATTATAATTTTTTTTCTTTTTTAAGAGTTGTTTTTTTTTTTAAATCTGTGACTTTTAATTTATTTGTTTTTGTTGTCTTTTAAATGCAATTTATGCAATGTTTTCTGAATGTTTTATTCTATGCTCCTGTAAAGCACTTTTAATTGCCTTGTATCTGAATGGTGATGTGTATATTAGCTCACCTTCCTTTGCAATTGGACCCCTTTTTTAGCCTCTCTTTAAAAGTTTAAAACCTTTTTTCTCATGCGAATGCTAATCGGACTGCCTTGGTGAATGTTACTCCCTGGTAAGTACTTTTAATCAGTGGACTCTAACTTATCTAAAACTTTTTTTTTTCTAAATCACTTGAGCTCTGCTTCCCTTTAATACAAAAGATACATGACCCAAGGTGAAAAATGGACTAGTGACGCATTCATGAATCACCATACTGTGTCTTAAATATGTCTATGAGGAAACCCCTTTCCTGTGCAGTCTATTCTGAAAGGGAAGTGAAGACTTGCTTGAGCAGCACTTCATTTTTCTTTTCATGCAGACACCACTGTAAGCACACACACTCGTAGCATGAACCACTAAACTAAGCACTTGTTCACTGAGGAAATGGCCCCTGAAGAGTTTGAAGGTGGGACAGCAGTGGCTTGTGTGATCCTCGGTCTGTCCTTTCTGATTGGAGCTCCGGGAAACCTGCTGGTGATCTGGACGATCCTGAGACACGTCAAGCAGCGCTCTCACACTGTGGTACTCATTCTGCACCTGGCTGCTGCCGACCTGCTGGTCCTCATCACACTGCCTGTATGGATCTACTCCCTGGCTCATTCCTGGGTGTTTGGAGAGGTCTCCTGCAAAGTCATGGTATACATGATCAATGCCTGTATGTATAGCAGCGTCTTCCTCATTACACTCATGAGCGTGGAACGCTTTGTGGCCGTGCGTTATCCCTTTGCCTCAGCTGGCTGGAAGAGGAAAAAAGCCTTGAATAAAGTTCTGCTGGCTCTGTGGACTCTAGCATTCTTGTTCAGCATACCTGTCATCCCTACTCAGGTTGTAGGGAAAGATTCTGGTGAAGAGCACTGTCTGTACCGGGAATACACATCTGATACCCAGGAGCTCGTGTGTTTGCTGCTAGAGACACTTGTGGGCTACATACTACCTTTCTCCATCCTTGTTGTCTGCTATGGCTGCCTGTGCAGCCGGATCACTCAGATGACCTTCAAGTCCAAGCATAAGTCCACAATCCTGATTGCCAGTGTAGTGGTTGTGTTTGCCATTTGCTGGACGCCTCACCACATAGGAAACATCCTCTCGCTCATCATCCTGGCCACTGAAGATTCCAGTCCCGTCACAGCAGATAATCTGGAGAGTGCCAGGAGCACCATGACCTTCATTGCTGGGGCCATGGTCTTCATCAGCAGCACTGTGAACCCCATTCTCTATATGTTCGCAGCTCGTTCTTTTAGGAGCTCCCTGCGTGACACCGGCATCCAGAAGCTCTTCCGCCACATCTCCAGCACCAACCCAGGTGAGGGTAACAGAGAGGTGTCCTTTGTATGCAAGCGGCAAAGCAATCAGACCCAGAGCTCTCAGTGCATATCTGAGTCAAGAGACCAAATGGACATATTAATAAAAATGTGTGAAAGCAATCCATCGTGATGCTGAGAATGTACAGTGTCAGTGATGTGTGCCTCTATGTAGATAATGCTGTTTATACTCTATTTTATGATGAAAAAATGTTGCCCAAAATGAAGCTCGCTGTGTACAACATTACATCAGATGAACAGGAAGTTTGTTTTTCTTTAAAATACTTGCCAAAATCTGTAAATGACATTTTACAAGTTTTTTTAAACGTTGAACATATATTTATAAATGTGTTTTATATTGTGCTGGACATGTCTCAGTGGAAGTTTTGTAAAAATACAGTATTTTTATTATTTTGTTGATGCTGAAAAAAGGGAAACTGCATTGTTATTCACTCTGTGTAAAAATTGTTTAAATTGTTTGTAAGTGTGAGAACATAATTACATAAAGAACAATAAGTTTAATCATGGTTGTCTGCCACTTCTTCCTTCTGCCTTTATCTCAGAGAAACATTTCTTTCACAGCTTTTGCTTGAACGGATATGAGACTTTAGACAAAAAACCTCAAGAACATGTCAATCTTCCTGTTTTTTTCCTTTGTTAAGGAACTATAACATTTCTGACATGGTCTCATCATGGTTGTGAACTTGTACAACAAAACCTTCACAATTCACCTTGTGTTTTTTGTGCATATATAAAGTCCAAAGTTTACTACTCTTGTCAAAATTTTCGTGACAAATTAACTAAGAATTGTCCTGGTATTCCACTACAGTCATGCTTTTGACTTCCTCCCAATGAAAAGATTGCAAAATGAAAAACTGCATGTTCCCTTTGCTGGGCAGCAAAAAGCGGAATCATGTCCTGGTGTTTGCCACAGTCTTAAAAAAACCCTATCTGCACCTTCAAGTGAGAGAGTTTAGTATAAACTCATAAACTGATATTTATACAAAATTTGTTGTTAGGAATTTAAACATTACTTTCTAATCTTTGACTACATAAAATTTGGTCTCACCAAGTCACACAACCAGTAGATGGCAGTGGAGGTACTTTTTTAAAAAGAGTCTTTATACCTTTTTAATGTGATACGATAATATTTTTAATTCATTATTCCATTTTATGTCTTGTATGTCTTTATCCAAAAGAATCTATCCAAGGAATGTCTATAACATTGATTTATTTTGAAAGGACTCGAAATTACCTCATTAATCATGGCTTGTGTAATTTCTGGGCAGTTTAAAGTAGACTGGATGTAGTTTGTGACATACAGAGTGAAAAGTTCAAATTCAAAGATTCGAATTAAAAAAAATTGAACATTTAAAAGAACCAACATCCCAAACTACTGATTCTCTCATTTATGTGTTAAATGCTATGAGAGTCTCAGAGAATAAACCCATTGTTACAGTGCTCAGTTTGTCTATGGGGCCACTTATTATAAATGAGTCAGGATTATTTTAAACGGAAACCTGTGGTGAGTGAATGACAAAAAAAAAGAGTGTCAAAAGAAATCTCACAGCTGACTTACTTGACCTTTACTCACAGAATAAGGAAGCAGTATCTACATGACAACAGGCATGTGCCTGATGAACCCTTTGCCTTTATTATGAGCACATTCAGGACTTTAATGTTACTTTATATTTAATTAACGTTTGGTCTTTGGTGTCCCTCATGGTCTTAAGAAATACAATATCAAAGCATTATTAGCTATATAATATAGGCACTCTGACACGCAAAATACTCTGATATGCAGTATTTGGGTCACAGTTAATTGCTTACTTTTTGCCTTCTGTATAAAAAAATCAGGTTATTAATATAAGATTACTGGTAACCCTCGTACCTATGTAATCCATACTTCCTCCAGCTAAAAGCACACCACAGGACTGGACTGGACCTGTCAAAGGGATTATGGCTCCATGAATCATGGCTTTTTCTCAAGTTCACAGAGAGCTACTAGTTGGGATAACTGTATTTGCCACTGACTCCATCTGAATTGTACAACTTTTTTTTACCAATTACACCTGTTGAACAAAAACAAAAAAGGGTTAGACCTAGTTTGTCATTCTGGTGACACAGACAAGACGACGTGTATAAGCATGTGATGTTATGAAGACAAATGTTCTTTTTTTGTTGTGTGTGTGGGGGGGTCATTATGTGTCTAGGATTTCAGATGAAGTGTTTCCCAGTCTGTCCCTTAACCAGTTAGACTGGTTGAGTTGGAAAGAATGATTCTATATGAGGAAGGAGACACTGGGAATTACTCTTCAGTTTGAGGGATTTAAAATGAGTGAAGGGTGGTAAAGAGACAAAAAGCCTTGCTTTCACTACAGTCTGCTGGCCCATAGCGAACAGAGATGGGAGTGTCAGGAGCAACAAAAAATGGCATTCTGGGAACCAGGCCAAAGACTAGTGAAAACTCCAGCAGGCCAGTAAGGACCTGTGAAGTTACTGACACTTGGCCCTTTTGAAGTGGCTTTTTATTTGAAATATGCTGTTGTGCATTATACACTTAAAAAAACTATGAGACCTATAGTTGAAGAGAAAAACTACTGCTGAGCACCACAAGCTACTGTGCTTGCTGTATTTCCTTTTGTACCTTTTAACTGGAACAACCTCACTGTAAATAAAACTACCAAAGATATTGTCAGGTGAGTGAATAAGTGCAAATCTTCCTAAAAATACCACAGTAGCAAGCAGTTATAATAAGCCCACCTTCTACAGCGCAGGTGTAAAACTTTGCCTTTAACCTGAGAGTACTTTAGACTGATTATAAAAATGCCAGTTTGTCAGAAGAAGTACATTGCATTGATTATGCCAGAGAGTAAAATATTGTTTGTGCAGCAAAATGTTATTTTAGTGTTGATCAGCTCAGTTGCAGCAAAAGACTAACAATTCCCATAATGTGTATCCTTCAATAGCCTCCATTGTTCTCTACATCCTGGCTTTACACTTAACACTCTGTCAGAACTGGGTAAAGAGGTTGTTTCCTGAAAGTGAGGCCATGTAAATATAATGGTTTTATCAGCGTGAAATTATGTGCTAAAATACTTCCTATGCAATGTCAAGAAAGAAAAGCAGATGATAAATAGATAGATGATACAAACACATAGCAAATGTTCTTTGAGCACATAAACATAAAATGGTCAAAAACTCTCATCCCTAAAAGTTTAACACCTGGCTACATAACCTTGGACAAGAGATAACCTTTAGTAAAGGTTCCACATTTATTAAACTCTTTTGAGGAGAGACTTAGCACTGCTGTAGGTCCCATTTGTAGAGATTACTATTTGCAAAGAAACTGGAGTTCTAAAAACACAAACAATAGCAAAACACTCAAAAACTACCCGTCAGTCTACAGATGTACTTTTGTAGCAGTTCCGTATTGAACACCATTACTCGTTCACTCTCCACTACCACCGCGATACAGACGTTATCTCGTACGCCTCATGGAGGTATTGCAGTCCTGTTAATCCAGTCCACTTCCTGATTCAGCCGATCTGACCAATGAGATCGCAGCACTCACTCCAGCGTCCCGCCCTCACCTTTCTAAAGCAGCCAATGGCCGACACCTCTGAGACTCTCCTCGCGCAGAGGCCGCCCCACACAGGTAACTCATAAAAAAATAGAAAGGAGAGGAAAAAAAACTCCAGGGCTTGTTATGGAGTGCGTGTGAAGGAAACACGGATTTCCACCCTTCTTTACCAGTTAAACCAGTATCTCTGGATAGAACACACTCAAGTACTTCAACAGGTAGAGTCTCTGACCGCAAACTCTTTCGTTGCTCCTCTGAAAATAATCTCCCCCCTTCTCTCTTTCTCCGTTTACCTCAATTGAGTTTCCAGTCCTTTTGTTCGCTCTTCTTATCACTTGGAAAAAGGTGAACCCTCGTGTTATTTTTATTTTAATCTTTGCTTTAATTGTAGTTTTTACCCTTGTGGTCCCTGATGGCTTCGCACAGTGATACTCTGGTGGTGTTCTTTGGGGCAACAGCTGGTGCAAATGGGGGTAAACTGGGTTCGGATGAGAGGGAAATAATTCTCTTGGTGTGGCAAATTGTGGATCTACATGAGAAAAAGGTACGGACCTTTCTGACCTGTTCGTTCGTTGTACGGTTTCTTATGTATCCAGAGTGTTTGTGGCATAGTGTCTACCTGTAGTGAACAGTATGTTTGACATTTAAATCAACATGGTGTGCTCTCTGAAACCGTCTGTAGCCTGCTTCTCTCTCATGCTAGCTAACGCTACATCAATTCGCCGTCCGGCCGCCTCGTTAGCTCACCTTGTTTTACAGGTGTGCGACCAAAATTGAACAAGCAGGTGAGGAGGGTAATTTCACCTTATAGAGAAAACACACCTTTTTGGTTTGGCATGTCAGCTTCTCGATGTAAACAACGCTTTATTGACAATTAAGTGCTCATTGCAACTATATTGTCAATTTGTTTGTTTGACTTTGTTGTTGTTGTTGTTGTTGTTGTTGTAACAGTTCATTTCCTGAATGCGGGGGCTATAGCCTGTAATTTGCCATCAATTAGCATGTTTTGGTGTTTTTTTTGTTTTGTTTTTTTACAATTCATTCTGCGCCATGAAACGCTGAATACTTTAACAGGTCGGGAAGCTTCAGAGATGTCTTGTCAAGCCAGACACTTTGGAGCTGACAGACCAGTGTAAAGAGGAGACGGGACTGACTCTGGACGACATCGTCAAAGCTGAGCCTCTGGATAAAGTTCTGCAACAGGTGAGTCTTGCTGGTCACTTGAATGTGAGGGGGACATTTTCCATCTAAAATAGGCCTTGCAAGTCCTGGTGCTCACTTTCACACACATGAAAACCACAGCAATGGCTCACAAATAGCTCATAAAATCTCAAAAATCCAGTGGTTCATTAAACCAACCGTCCTCTAGAAATGTTTCCCTGCAGCGAGATGAGACATGACAAGCCTGACTCAGTATTAAGTTGTTATGTTAGTGCTTGGAGTGTCAAATTACCCTGACGACCTTTAAGAAATAATGGTCTTCCACCTGGTTGAGATGTGTCATGGGATTGGCCCTGACAGTTGAACTCTGCTGACAGTTTGTAGAGGCTCGGGGGCTAGGATAGGCAGAGCCAGAGGCATCTGGAGATAAGGAGGAGTCGCAGGTCTAGTCTTGCCTTGGCCTGATGCATGCTGCAGACATCTGGAAGGCGGAATGTTTACCTGGGACCGCACCTCTGTTTGAGGCTGCAGGACAGACGGGAGGGGAAGGCCTTCAGATCTTGTGCCTCATCCTCAGCAGTCAGTTACGACGCTTCTTGATACCCAAAAAATTGCTTTCTGGTTCCTCCCTGTCAGGAGGCGTGTTTTGACAAAAACTGCCTGTGTTGCCAAACGTGTTTTTCTTCCACCCCCGCACAAGAGTGTTTGTTTGCAATATTCCCACCCCTGAAGTATTCTGTAGGTTGAAAACCCCTCATTATCATTCTGGAACAGTGAGCTTTGGTTGATATAAGTTTTACTGTGACTTGAATGCCATGCATACATAAGCAGGTTGGTAATCAATAGAAAATGGGGTTTTCCTAAATTTCTTCTCAGGGTTTTATAGCAATGATGCTGCTGGAGTTATGACATTCAATGCATAGTTGAACACGGTAAAAATGTTCCATCTGAGTTTGGTCTAAATGCCGAATTCATTCGTGCCTCAAAGACCTGGTAAGACTTCAGCTCCACTGTAGGTTAGTTTGTGTGCTGAACCTTCAAATATTAACCCAAGCAATCAGTTTGTTCTTTTCATTCCTTCGTCTCACCAGTAACTTTCTCTCACTCTTTGTCATTCTAAGATTAGTTTTATCCTTGTTGATACAGGGAAGAAAAGGAAAGAGACATTTTTTTCAGACAGTTTAAAGTGGTGTTTAGTTTGTTCTTTAGATGGGGTTGTCCATTCCAATTTATTCAATGAGAGAGAGAAACAAGCAGCTTCCTCTGATTGTTGGGCTTGTCATATTGACCTGTGTGGTTTGGGCCCCCAAGGACATCTGTCTTTTTTTCTGTGGTGAAAGATTTATTAAGGTAGAGAAGGCTGGAGAGGTTAGTAAGGTTGTTCAACACTTGGCTGCCACACAGTTGGCCAGCTGAACCCCATAACACTGAGATTTAAAATATTAAAATCAACATATATGTAATGTTGATGATGCACCATGTTACTCTGTCCTTTCCATCAGTCAGTAAACCTACTCATGTCTTTTATAACGCTTTTCCCTTATACACAGACTGATCCACATTAAAACTGAGAAGCAGCACATTGCACATTAATGAAACAATGTAAAGCCAAACTTAGGTTAAAGAATGGATATGAGCTTTTTCTTTCTCATCCTTTTTTTAACATGTGCAGCAGTTCTTGTTAATGTGGTATAACAATAATTAATTAATTACTCTGCAGTTATACTGATCAAAGTCTCTGAAACTTCAGGGTAATGAATTTAAGTTGATACATTTTTAAAAAATTCATAATGAAGTGTGAAAGCAAGCTAAAATATATAAGGGCTGTGTTAGAACAGAGTAATGTGCAAGATAAATGAATTACCAGTACCAAAGTGAGGTTGTTTTTTTTTTTTTTTCAACTGGTAGTCACTCTTTCATCCCATCATTGTGGGTGCACGTCACGGCTGCAGTGCACTGCGGCTCCTTGGTGAGGGTTGACTGATGGTTTAGCTGTTGTTAGGCTGCTGCTGATTGCACAGGCTCAGTTTAGTCTGCGACAGCATGTAGCAGCCTGTGTGATATGTGGCTTCACACACGCACCTTGTTGTTGCTGTTGTTGTGAAACTGAAAAGATTGCATCCTCTCACTTACCATGACACTTCTCTTTCAACTGTTTTACACCCCAGCCAGAGATGCTGACTACCAGCTGTGGCATTAAGTTGCTGATGTTTGGTGGTGGCTAACAAAGAAACACGGTTGACATGATGAACCACATCTTAGACTGAGTCACACAACCTGGATTTCAACACTACAATAAAAAGCTGCATAAAATTGACACATAAAAATCTGACTTGTGCGAACCCAAACCTCATGTCATTTCTGCTGGGTGTGTCTGAAGATTAATGTCAAGTTAATACCTCTACAAAAAGAATTTTGACGTTGACTTAAGTGTGTTTTCATTGGCACAAGAAACAAGTTAGTAGGAGAAATCAAACTCTGACATTTTTCTTGATCCCAGGCAGTTAAAAAGAAACTACATTTTAACAATGATTGGGAAGGTGGGTTATTAAGGAAAAGCGGTGGTTGCTATTGTAAAGTTCATGTGAACTCATGAAAATGTTTGAGAGCATCCCACACTGTTTTTATTTATGATGATTTTGGCATAATTGGAAACTATCCTTCTGACTGTTTGATGTACAACTAGGGTAGAGCGATATGGCAGAAAAAATAATCACAATATTTTTCCATATTGATCATTATTGATATAAATAACAATGTATAATTTGGTAATGCTGCAGCTTTTAAGAGTATCAAGAGTAAGAGTAGTGGTCAGACTGACGCCTAAAGAAAACAGAGGTTTCATCAGTCAAATTTGACTTTAGTTTGTCTGCATGAAAAATGAACAGCATAAAATAAGCTTTTAACTCTGCAAACAGGTTAGACCCACATTTTATGCTCTTGTTTTGGTGGCTGGATTCTTACCTTGTGAGGTGATGAAAAAAAGTTTTCTTGTGTTTCCAATCTCTATTGGCATTCTGTGACAGTTGTATAATGTTCTGCAGACTCTCTTAATCTGTGCGTGGTCTCCTCTAAAATATCCAAACCACTTCTTTTTATTTACCAGTGTGTTACTTTTCTTTGTAATTATCTCAGCTTTGGGGTGGCTGTTGTGGCTCAGAATGTAAAGCTAGTTATCTACTTATCAGGAGGCCAGTGCATCAATCCTTGCCCCTCCAGTCTGCATGTTAAAGTGTCTATGGGCAATTTACTGGACCACAAATTGCTACCATTGGCTGTGCCTTCGCTATGTGTGTATATTAGTTTCTGATGCATGTTTGAATGGGTGAACGCTGACATGGGTAAATGTTGACATGCATTGTAAAGCCCTTTGAGTGGTCATAAGACTAGAAAAGCACTGTATAAATGTCATCCATTCCATTTACTTTAGAGGCTAACTCAAGTTCAGTTTCGCCGTTGTTCTCCCTGTTCAGTTCTCCCTGTTTGGTTCATTCATTTTTTTTTACCTCTTTTCCACAGGACTTCCACTTTTACATTCCCTTTCTTCATCAGTAGCTCAAATAAAAGGAAATGCGTCTATGCTTTGATGTTTGATGCAAAAAGCTGCCGAACAATTAGCTATTGTCAACTTTATTTGATGTTTGATAGGCGGCTTAATCTTTTTCAGGTTAAAATAAAAAAAAAAAAAAAGAAGCTGAGATTGTAACAGCTGTACAGTGTCTTGAAAGGTGCTGATGTGCTATGTTGGGCTGGCAGCAATGTGTGTTTTAGATTTAGTTGTCTTAATATATACTTTAGGGACTACCCTAAAACTCCTTGCTGCCCTTATCGGAGTTTGCTTCAGCAACGACCACCCTACCTCAACTCTATATACAAACAGTTCTGCTACACTGGAGGACAGACGCTGATAGGACCATGTTCAAAGGCCATTTCCTCCCCCTCATCTGTGGAAAGCCTTTCAAAGGGTAGAGTGAGAAGGAAAGTGGTTTCAGAGAAATTGGTGTCCATAGTATGTGAGTCCTAAAATAATATTGTACAAACAGATGTTGTCTTTGAATGGAACAAAAATTTTTTTTTTTTTTCTTCAAAAGGTGAAATGGCATTATGATACAAAGTGTGACATGAATTATCACACCTTATTTTAATTCACACTGGACATTAAAAATCCTGTTTTGCACCAAATCTGTTTCTGTATAAATCATGCTCTTTTGAAATGAAATGTAGGTAATTTAAGGTTGGAGCACTGTGGCCTATTTTTTTGTGGTCTGTTCATCTGTTGCTCATTGGCCTGTTGTCTTTGTCTATCTGTTGTCAGTATGAGAAGTGGCCTCTGTGAAGCTTGTTCTCTGTTGTTTTTGACATAGAGGTGAATAGGAGAGGGCGTGCCACCATGTGCTTTAAAACATTTACTTTTCTCTCAGTGATCCGGCTTTAGTAGTTGACCAAGGTGGAGCCACATGTGCAGCAATGAGCAAACATTCATCCTGTTATCACCGTAAATGTGAAATGGTGCGGCATTACTGTGCTTTAAAACGTGTCTGGAATTAATTTGCAGAATTTTAAGCGTCATAATTTTTCGATTTTTTTTTTTTTGTTTGTTTTTTTTTTGTTTTTTCTGTTTACCCTAACAACAATGAATGCTATAGCTAAAAAATGAGGTTGGATCAAAGATCTTTTTTTTTAAAGGTGACATTGTGACTTTTAAGACACATGAAATTCTTTTTTAGTAGTCTTTTTTACTTATTCTTGTTACTTACTTTTGAAACAACAACACTATCATTGGCTATCCTTTTGAAGGCTCCAGTTCAAGGTGGTCTGTTGATACTGGGATCTGAACAGTTTGTTTACTTTAGCAGTCTAATATGCAAATTGACTTAGGATGGGGTTTAAAAAAGAAGAATCATATTTTTCATTACTTAATTCTACTATTTATAAGTATATCATGACTATGATGAGCAACAGTTTGACCAACGATGGCTGTGATATTTGTCAGTGATCTCCTGCAAAGCACTTGAAGTAGATCTTTCCCCTTGTGTTCCAAAAGTTGTATTTGGGCTTCACCTTTAAGTTAAGAATAATGTTTTGACAGCATGCACAATTAAGTATGTGGTTCATTTTTTTTTAATCAACATTTACCTGTGGACTTATTGTTTTCATCTGCAGTTCATATACCGCATTCCTGCCAGTTTACATATAGTACTAGATTTGGGTTAACTCCCTAACATTTGCTATGTACTTATTCAGTGGCTCCTAAAGAACGAGATGAGCATCATTACTACCTTAATTTGTTTTTCCCATCAAGTTTTTGTCCAGACACATTGAAACCCCCCTCAATCTAACCCAAAAGCATTTGTTCCCTTGTCAGCAGCTGGTTGATGTTGCCAAGTAGCCCTGAATTTCTCTGTGAATGTTAAAGAGCAGGCCTCAACACGCACCTCTAATACTCTCTTACTGTCTGGAGACCTGTCATATATAGCCAGTGGCCATGTAAAGCTAGTCAGCACCTAGACAGTCTGATTATATACAGAGTTGACTTTAGGGGTCCAAGGAAAAAAAAAAGGTGGAAAAACTAGCTGTCTGAAGTAATCTATCTTGCATGGTAACATTGAGCTGTAAGTGAATACAAGCTGTACTCAAGCAAATCTGTCTTTAAAAAGGTTTCAAAATGTCAAGGTTGCCAAATATTAAGAAAATTCTGTGTGGCACCCATGCAAGTGATACAACTAACCATTTATAGATTTCTCATCCCTTCCAAACACCATTTTTATAGGATGAAATGTTAATGGATTAATTTGAAGTCAGTATCAAAAAAATCAAGAGGATTAAAAGATGAATTTTGTTGCTAGTTAGGGAGAGAGAGAAATTGAAACTGCTTCATTTTATAACCCTTCATTAGACACATTATGCGATACATATGCAGAAATTACTTGAAATACCCAGTGAAATTGACACTGGAACTGATGATGAACTGATTTTTTTTCTTCCAAAGTGGATATTTAAAAAAAAACAAAAAACAAAAAAAAACTGTAACTTTCTGACTTCTCCCATCCCACAGCCTGTATCTGCTACTGTTGACTATGGCTCATGCACAGCTCCCCAAACTGTCACCAAACCCACCAGGTATTTTCGGTCTGCTTGTTCTGTTAAGGGCATCTGCCGGGCATTAGTGAGCTCTCTGATTGCATTTTGAACCGTTCACACATAGCAATTGTAACCAGTTTTTGAGGGCAAGCGAAAGCCTTGGATTGCCTTTACTCCACTTCTTTAAAAAGCTCTTTATTTATATTCCTGTAGTTGGTTGATTGAGTTTTACTGAGCAAATAGATTTTCAAGTGGACTTTGATGCTGCAATGCTGTTTTCAAATTTTTACCCACTGAAAGGGGAAAGTGCCCAGTGAAAATCTGATTATAAAAAAGACAGGCTTTCAAGTATGACATCACCAATAGTTTTCGAGGTCATTCGTGGTTCACTTTACAGCTTTGACAAGCATGATGTAGAATTTTGAAGTCACCTGTTC
Source organism: Acanthurus lineatus (assembly GCA_029814665.1). Taxonomy (NCBI): domain Eukaryota; kingdom Metazoa; phylum Chordata; class Actinopteri; order Acanthuriformes; family Acanthuridae; genus Acanthurus; species Acanthurus lineatus. The sequence continues at coordinate 8,399,435 of JAPZDV010000001.1, forward strand.
ACATGTACTGAGAATGGACCTTAGAGTTAAAATAGAGGACATGTTGTGTCCAGCAGGCAAACTTTAGAAGTTAACACAATTACATAATAGTAGATAACAAAATTTTTAATAAGGTTAAAGGAGTAGATGCCATCTTAATGTGGAATTAAATCTTTGTTGTGGAAAAAAGAAATCAGACACGCATGCTTGTTTCAAAACTGACAAATTGTATATTTCTTAATACATGTCTGGAGAGAAACTTTAGGCTTGAAGATTCCTATTGAAATGAATCAACTAAAACCATGAGGGATCATGTATCACATTCTCAGAAATGCTGTTGTTTGACCTCAAATGTCATTTGCTTTAGTAAATGTTGGTGGTGGCCTCTGTTGATGGTGAAATGCTGCCAACAACAGGTTGACACAACAAAAAGAATTGGGCTCATTGAATATGGTAGTTATAAACAAACGTGTACATATGTGGGAGTTGCTGGTATTTAGGCCTGGGTGTTGTAGCCATAAGGGTTTGCGTGAATTGGAGACAGGCAGGTTGGACACGTATGGGTTGTTTTTCCTCTTGTCTGGCCGCGACTGCTGGTTGTGCTAAGAGGAAACTGTGATCCAGGTGATTAGTGGTGTGATCATTCCTCTCCTTTGTCTGCTCCTTACTTCACTGGGCAAACACTGAAACCTGTTGGACAAGCTGTGTTCCTAATGAGAAACAAACCCTCATTCACATGACAAACACAACACCACCTTCACTTGTCTGCTTTTAGATTGCAGTCCAATTTAGTTCTCACTTTCATATTGTAAATGGTGTTTGCATAACCAATGCTTGTGGTATTCACTTATTATAAAATCCCTAAATGTTTGGAGATAACTGGAAGTTAATTAATCAAATATAAATGGCCTTTTTTTCTTTAGAGATACACTTTTTAGTTCTCTTCAGATTTAATATTGAAAGTCAGGCTCTCATATTATGGGTACAAATTCTAAAATGTATGTTTCCATTTCTTTTCTCCCTTTCTTCTGTTTATTTGTGCAGTTCCAGCAGTCAGTGTCATCAGAACTGAAATGCCTCGGCAGAAGCTCTTACACACTTTGCGTGAACGGTCCTCTCGTCATCCGTCAGACCCTCCACCCAGAAGCTTCCAAAAAGGTAACTTGTCAATAGAGTAAATTAATTTTAATATTTGATATCTGCAATTAAATTATGTTTCCAGTAGAATTTTAGACCTTTTCAAAACATATTATCTTGCAAGCTCAATGTATAATGACATGTTCTTTTAAAAGAGAATATTTTAGTCGCTTTGTCTGAATGAAAAAGTCTTAAATGTGCATGTTTTCATGAGATATTTTATGTTAAATGCCTAGCATTAGCATGCTATACTTTACCTTGGAACATAACAGTTATCCTGCTAAAAAAAACAGTTGTTCCTTTCTCTGCTTGTGGCTCTAAATAAAGTGTGTGAAAAACCATATGGAAACTTCAAACATGTATAACCAGTTCTTTTCTAGGAATGTCGTGGAGTTAAATTTGATAAGTTTGACAAGTGTGACTTATTTCCTCATGAATGTGGGCATTGACCCGTACTAAGAAGTGAAACATTTCTTTTGAATTAAGTTTCCCTCTTGTTGATGATTCTTTGTATAACTCTGACTCATGATAATGTCAGCATGTAAAACCTTTTTGTCTGAATTCTCACTTTTTCATCTTTGTCTGTTAGCTTCCTGTTGTATCAAATACCTGTATCAGATTTCATGCTGTCATACTAAATCCTGTTCTCCCTTTCTTTTCAGAATCTTGTTCTTCCAGAATGTTTCTTTTCATTTGTGGACGTGAGGAAGGAGTTTCACAAATGCTGCCCCAGCGCTGGCCCTGTGCAGAAGCTCGAACTTGCCTCCATGTTGGAATGTATCCTTTGCTAGCCTGTGCACAAAAACTATATTCATAGTCTCTTGATACTATATAATAATTAATTTTTTTAATTGTGGTTTCAGGAAAAATACTATGAAAATTATAAATATACAGCCCACTGATAAACAAAGTATACAGGCAATTTAGTTTAGTTTTACTGATATTAAAGCGAGTAGAAACAGAATCCTAACAGCATGACACATTTACAAGTCATTTAAAGACAAAATAAAAGGTTAGCTTAAACTGTTCAGAGCCCTTAACTGTGTGTGCATAGATGTTGGTCTTCCTGCTGTATCAGAGCAGATGATGGGGGTAAAGGAGGTGAGGAGCATGGTGCAGCTAACACTCCACATCCTGGCTGAGCCTTACAGTAAGTGACTTTGTACCCTAAATGTTCTGAAATTGAGCTACAATTGAACTAATCTCCACCATCTCTCATGGCACTGTCAAATAGCAGAACCTAAACTACTGGCACAGAAAAATATTAGGCCAGCGGCATGCACTGTTTGTAAGTGTGTATTAGCATGTGTTAAAACCTTCTTTGGTTACGTGATTGTTTGCGTGCACATAATTAGCACTGTGACTGCAAGACTGAAGTTTGCATAGTACCACAATGCCTCTTGCAGTTTTGAACTCAAAGGTGGAAGCATCTTAGTAATGTCATCTTTGGTTAAAGTGCTTGAAATACTTGGGGATTTTCATTGAAACAAAATCTTAAAATCTATCTTATCTCGTTTGCTATTAGGAAATTTAATGCACACAGACTAAACTCCACATATGCTACAGTGCAAATAAATCACTCTTTAATCTGATATCCTCTGTCTCGACTGTCACCTCTGGCTTTACCCCTTTAATAACAGCTAAGTATGTCTTTGGGTGTGATGGGTAACAGGAATGCAGACTGCTTAAAACACATGCTGCTGGGCAGGGTGAACCTGTTCACTGCAGAAAACAGAACAGTGTTTGGCACACCAAGTATCCAGCGGCACATTTAATCAAACTTTTTTTCTTTTTTAGATCACAAGTTTTCCTGTGTTGAAACAGTAAAGTACAAGTTTGACTCCAGCACTTGGTATGTATGAACTTTTCAGCCAATGTATTTTTACCTCATTTATTCTTTGTGTGTGTTCTCTCACACCCATGAGCCGGCAGTATTGTGTTCAGACTGACTACACCCCTTCAGACATTTTCAGACCTCAGACCTCGCGCCCTTAGCATTGATTACAGCAACAAGGAAACCACGAGTGTGTTATTAAAGCTGTCCAACTTTGCCATCAAGTGCTTACCTGGCTATCTGGTAGCAGAACACCAAATCCTGCTGCTCTCAGACAGTCAAAAGCCTATCACCCTGACAACCCCCTGACATTTAATCGTGGGAGTGCGTTACTGTGTTAAGCACTCACTGTGAGTGGCCTCTGTGTGTACAGTCGTTGGACAATTTGTTCACATCTAACAGGAATGATGCTGTTGGTGTTTTTTTTTCTCAAAGCTATAATCTTCTGCAGGCATGTTTTTACATAATCTTTTCTTATATTTTTAGTTTTCAAATAAAGGCAGAATGTCTTAAATGTTTATTTTTTTCCCTGTCTCTTCAGCAGTAAGACTGAGCCGGTGGACAGTGAGACAGTGATCAGAGCGCGGGGGCTTCCATGGCAGTCCTCAGACCAAGACATTGCTCGCTTCTTTAAAGGCCTCAGTATCGCAAAGTATGTTGTACTTAATGGATCTTCACTGTATATATCTTTCAATATACATCTGCAATAATCTTACCTTTTTATTCTGCTGCGGCAAATAATTTTTAGTGTGGTTTGAGCTCTCAGCATGACAGTCAAAATGGAGAATCTCAGTTTTGGTAGTAGTGCTTTCAAATTTGCCATTGTAACTTCAGACTTTGGTAATGAACACTGAAGGTAGCTCTGATTTTGCTGTGTGTGTGTATTTCTACTGTATTCATATAGGATTTTCTACGTGGTAAATTATTTAAATTTGTGAAAGTGTCAGTCACAAATTTTGCCTCCTTGATGAGAACTAAAAGTAATAAAAAATTATTAAATTCTAATACCATCATACTGTCAAGTACCTGTGACCAAAGTTTTACTTTGAATCATCATCCATACAATTAACTCTGGTCATACTTGTCTGTGAACTTGTACTTCAGAGGTGGCGTGGCACTCTGTCTTAATGCTCAGGGCAGGAGAAATGGCGAGGCTTTAGTTCGTTTCATCAACTCAGAACACAGGGACCTGGCTCTCGAGCGCCACAAGCACCACATGGGAAGCCGCTATATCGAGGTGAGATTCTGCTTTTATTTCAGTAACACTCTGCCTTACTAAACCTTACTGAACACCAGACCCTTTTTTGAGATATATGGTAGTCAATGTAAGTCTGTTGAATTGTTCTCTAAACTAAATTATTTTTTAATTATTAGTCATTTAAATAAATATCCTCAAACTTGATAGATAAAACTTAAAAAAGTAAGAGATAAAGATATGTAATTTGTCACTGTCACGTTGTAGGCAGAGTTTGTTACATTTCTAGGAGTTAAGTTGTTCTTAATGGCTAAATCTAGTTTCCCTTCTCTCAGGTCTACAAGGCCACAGGGGAGGAATTCCTCAAGATTGCAGGAGGTCAGATTTCAATTTTTTTTCTTCTTCACTCTTCGCTGCAAGTTTGTATGAAAACTTATGGTAAAAGGCTTTTTGTTAGTGTGAGGCAGACTTTTATTTCAAGGCTTTCCCGCATCTTTGAGGAAAATCAAGACCCTTCCACATCTGTAAAAGAGCAGTGCTTTAGTGACTGTAAAAGCAGGAATCTCATTTGCGCTCTGGCTCTCTCTCCTGTTACCTGTGTTCTGCCTCATCCCCGTGGCTCTCCAGCAGCTTATCTTGGACTAATGAAAGACGCTTTGTGAGGCGCTTCCCCCACTCATCCCCCACCCCTTTCCTCACCTCCTCACCCCCTGCCCAACCTTTCAGAGGCCAGTTGGAGAAGAAATTTCACTCTCGGCTAACAGCAGCTCACCTGTTCTGCCAGTTCTGCCTCGAGCTGCTCTCCCCTGAGGGAGAGAGGGCTGACGGTGGGTGAAAGGACGGGCTCGGTGCTGTTACAAAGGGGGTGTGAAGAGACAAAGGCAGGGCCTGAGGCCTCTGGACCACAGAGCAACAGCCCGCAGTAACACAGGACACAGATAGCAGACAAAGAAACACAGTCAGTCAGAGCAGATAACTTAGAGCAGCCACAACTCTGACTATGGACTTTACTCAGATGAATTAAGGTCAGAACAGACTGACAGCTCGTTGGACTTTAAGCAAATAGTTATAACAAAGAAAGAGCATGTATAGATAGAAACGAAAGTGGTTCACAGTGTAATTCAGAAATTGCAATATCAGGTAATATCAGTGCTGTTTTGGAAAATGAACTTTGTTATTGTAACTATTTAATTTGAACATTTAGGAATTGTTTGACCTTTTATCATAGAGTACAAATATAATAAAATATATAAAAAAAATATGAAACACAAAGTTCAATATCTCAAGAAGTTGATGAAAGTCAATCAAAGGCCTTGTAAGTTTTATTTATCCTTCCAGACATGGTTTAATTTCTTTCATCTACTGTATACTTTTCTACCTAGTGACAATCAAAGTGATGAAACAAGGCTATATGGTTTAAACAAAACTTAACTGAACATGACACTGTATTGTATGAATGCAGTTTGGTGTCCTGGGGTTGGTTGGTTTAACGGCACCACACCAGATGGGATAACTTGCAAATCGAAAGGTTGACTGCAAGATAGAAAGAGACTATTTGTTTTTATTTCTCCTATTTGCATTGTTATTGAGTCAACATGGACTCTCAGCTTTCGCAAGTCTCACCTCAAACTGGTTCTTCTTGCACTGTAAAAGTAAAAAACAGAGTAAAGGGGAACATGATGTAAACACAGGAAATAAACTAGAAACCATATGCAGGTCATTGTGTAATACGGGTCAGTAGATTTATCTGTGTGAACTCTCTACCATGGTGTAACTGTGCCTGCGCACATCTCAGTGCACAGAGGCAGTGTTACACTTTCTAGTGGCATAGCGGCGAGTTTCCATGTATGAACACCTTGGGCTGGCCAGTATAAGGATGTTGTGATGTAATATCAGTGTTCATATTTCCTTGAATTACCAGTGATCTTCTTAAAAGCTATTTGAAGAATTTCTCAGGAAATTTGATGCCTAAATAAGTTACAGTAAGATTCATGATGTGTCATCTTAAGTCATAGTTTTTTTGTTTGTTTCCTCAATACTTTCCCATCAGCCTCGGATGTATTTTGTGTTTAATGTCAGTTCTCAATGTTAACATGCTAAGATGATAGTGATCATGGTAAACATTTTGCCCACCAAACTTTAACATGTTCGCCTTGATATTGAAAGTATATTAGCATGCTAACTTAAGCATTTTGCTCAAAATACTGCTGTTTGCATGTAAAGTCCCAAAGAGCTTCTGTCGTGGCTGTACACTCTTTGTTTTGCTTCATAAAAAGTTTCCTGAAACTTAAGTCCAAATGCCACAAAGCAAGTTGGCCAAGGAAAACAAAGCAAATACAGAACTTGCATGTGAATAAAATGAGCATCATGGTGATGGCTTTATGATGTTATGTATTTAATCATTGCTATCCTATAAAACCAGGTACATCTAACGAGGTGGCCCAGTTCCTGTCCAAAGAAAACCAGGTGATTATCCGTATGCGGGGGTTGCCATTCACTGCCACACCGCAGGATGTGATGTCCTTCCTTGGCCCTGAGAGCCCAGTTACAGATGGTGCCGAGGGTCTGCTCTTTGTCAAGTACCCTGATGGAAGGCCCACTGGCGATGCCTTTGTGCTTTTTTCTTGTGAAGAGTATGCCCAGAATGCCCTAAAGAAGCATAAGCAAATTCTGGGAAAGCGTTACATCGAGCTGTTTCGGAGTACTGCAGCTGAAGTGCAACAGGTAAATTCTTCAACCTGTATGAACTCAAAAATCTTTGAGCAGCTAGTTTGTCATTACATAATCTGTCATGATGGATTGAAAAAACTGGGAGAACTTGCTGACAAACTGCATCAAAAGATCCAAAATGGATATAAAATAAAGTGGCTGTTGGTGTTGTGTATGGTCTTTTTTTAGATAAAGAAGTGACTTTAAGCTTCCCTGTAAGAGATGGTTAATAAATAGGCTTTCAGTAATTCCAAAAATATCAGTTTCACAATAGCATCAAAACTAGTAATATGAAGAAGGGAACTTGTGGTTTAGACTCAAATATGTCCATGTTTCAGTAACTGGACTACTTTTGATATGTAATAAACTTATAAAATATAAGGATCAATGCAGTTTGTTTTTTTTTCCCAATTTGAGCTGACCATTTGAGATAAGAAAGCCTTTATAGTAATTGATGAACAATCTAATGTGTGATACCGATCAACATGGACCGAGGGCCACAACAGCTGCTTCCCGTCAGAAATTTTTTTCAAACATCTGATGTCATGGCAACTAAACAGTCAGCAAACATCGCATTGAAAATATGTGCCAGTAGAGCCGAAACATTCAATAGATGAGGTGGCCGTGGAGTTTTCACAGCTGAAAATAAGTTATTTCACAATGTTTTTATTGTTTTCACTGAGCAACTTTTTCTCTTTTCGGCTTGTTTCTGTTGGCTGTGAATTGTTACCAACAAGATGGCCATACTTGATTCAGTCTGGTTCATTTTTAAGTTTTCTGTATTAAATTCTGAATTTTGCTGTTTCGGTTCATGTCAAATCTCACTAAGAGAGCTATAGTGACTCTGTGATGTTTGAAATGTGAAATGAACTTTATTTTCCTGATCTTTTAGAGGTTTAATTGAATGAGATTTCAGGGCATTTTCAGGAAAATAGCATTAATGTATTCCAACTTCTTTATCTTTCCCCGTTGTTGTTGTGTTTGCCAGGTCCTTAATCGCTACATGTCCACACCTCTGATCTCAACACTGCCCCCCTCACCCATTGTGCCTGTCCCGGTCCTTGGCACCCCTCCCTTTTTACCAGCAGCCAGCAGCACCCGAGACTGTGTCCGCCTCCGTGGCCTGCCCTATACTGCTGGTATTGAAGATATCCTGGAGTTCATGGGAGAGCACACGGTTGACATCAAACCCCACGGAGTCCACATGGTCCTCAACCAACAGGTCAGACCGGTGTGGACTGGTGGGCTCAGGCACATTTATAACTGTGAAGCTCCATGTCCCCAAAGTTTCTTAGACATCCCTGTTCATCATTGGTCAAGTATCAAACATCTCAAGTGTAGAAGCAGACATGGCAAGGTAGAACAAGTCTGAGAAAATTTAAGTTTTTAAAATTATTTGAAAGAATGGATTATAATAATGTCCACATACAGCAAAACCAAAAAAAGAAAAAGTTGCGAGGGCAATGTTTGGAGCAAAAAAAAAAAACAACTTTTCTTTTAAAGTTATCATTCCCTTGAGTTCCCAGATTTTATTTCTTCTTTTTTTCTTTTTTTTCTCCTGACATTCACACTTAAGTTATGCTGTTCAGACTTTCCAGCCGTCACGTAGTACAGAAGAAAATAAAACTGATAGGTAAAAATCCTACTTGCGTTGAATAATATTTTTGTTTTTGCTTTTATTTATTTAAGAATAAAAGCCTATATCTTTATTTTAAAGTATTTAAGACTTTAAGTTTAACCAAAATCTGTCATAGTGGAAGTTAATAACCTAGCATTTTCTTGAAGAAGTTTATCCAATTAACTAACTCATCTACCCATATCCATTATGTAACTCTTGCTTTGAATTTTGTTGGTAGGTATTCTTCTGCACCCTGGTGCTTATTTCAGCTACGTCTGTTTTTGTCTTCCATGCAGGGCCGACCCTCAGGTGATGCTTTTATTCAAATGAAATCATCTGACAAGGCGTTTATGGTGGCCCAGAAATGCCATAAAAAGACCATGAAGGATCGTTATGTGGAGGTGTTCCAGTGCTCCACAGAGGAGATGAGCATCGTGCTGATGGGAGGAACCCTGAACCGCAGTGGCCTCTCTCCACCACCCTGCAAGCTTCCCTGTAGGTGAACGCCAACAATGTAGTCTGCTTTTCTTCTTTTTTCTTTTTTTTCTGTGTTGATTGCGATAATTCCGATGAAACATTGTTGAACTGTATAAAGCTTCCCTTTTCTTGTCAGTGAGATATTGCACTCGTGTGAAATAGTGATGCCAGTTTCGACAGCTGAATGAAACTCTGTACTTTGCTCTGTCATGACTCATATCTGTGGTGCTGGAGATAAGAATAAGATTGGGATTGGCAGCCACCTGAAAGGACCTTCTGTGATTGTTTCTTTTAATGAACATTGATCAACAAATCTCAACAATCCTTGTCACCTTTAATCCTTACTAGAATTAGAGTTATATTAAGAGTTAAAGTAATCTATTCTTGCAAATAATTTCACCCAGACAAACCTGGAAGCTCTTCACAAGGTCAGTGTGTTGGCACTAACGTGGGTCACAGCTGTCCAAAGCCTTCCACAGATAGTGGCTGTTTGTATGTAAATACAACCGTACCCTCATTTGTGTGTGTTTACATTGTAAGTATGACAGCCTGAAGGACACAGTTAGCTTTGTAAATAAAATTCCTGACATACAGAGAGTGCTTTTGGAGGGCCTGTCATGTAAACCACCTGTTTGAAAGGAAGATTTAAGATGAATGGTAATGGCAGGACAAACAGGGATTCCTGTCTAAATGTCCATCGGATTGTTTAGAGTTTGTTAAGCAAATTGTATGTTTGTGATAAATTATTTTACCAAAATAAGTACTTTGCTTACATTTAAATTTTTTTTAAAACTTTGTTCGGTCTTTTATACACCTGTGACTGCAAATGCCAGATGCCTGTGTGTGTATGTAATCTTGTTTTGTTTAGACATATTGAATGATGTGCAAGTTCACTGATGTAAAATAGAAAAATCTCTTCAAAGTCTTTTTTAGATAAAATACAGTTAGGAAATATTTGGCACTTTTTCTCTGGAAGAAATGATGTTCTCAGGTACTCACAACTTACTAATGTATTGGTTTCATAATTGTATATTGTGAGCTTGACCTTCCTGTTTTAGAGAAATTTGTTTTCTCAATGTTTCACCCAGACACAAAAAATCCCCGGGCAGCATGTTGTAACCAAGCATGTACAGTAGTTGTCGATACCACACTTTACCATGAGCAAGTCTGTGCATGCACTGAGCACAACATATAAATAACCAGACACTGTATATGTATATCTTGGTTTCTTTCTGCAGGTCTGTCCCCCCCAACAGCCTACGCTGCCTTCCCCACCCCGCCTGCCATTCTCTCTGAGGCTGCTCTCTACCAGCCCCCCCTGCTGGCTGCTCCAAGACCTCCTCAGTCCACTGCACACAGCCCTGCTCTGGCCTATTACCCACCTCATCCACACCTGTACATGAATATGAACATGAACTACACAGCTTACTACCCCAGGTTAGTGCATCATCAGCTACAGCCGACTACTTGGTCAGTACAAAGCTGTCACATTCATTTGTCCCTTCTGCAAATCTCTAACTTGACTTTTGTTCACCTACATTCTCTCTCTCTCTCCAGCCCTCCAGTTTCTCCTTCCACCGTTAGCTACTTTGCAGCCCCACCAGGAGCCGTGGCAGCAGCAGTTGCCGCTCAACCCCACCCTGCTGCAGCCGCCACCTCATCAGTACTGCCTCAGCCTGGTGCACTGGTCAGGATGCAGGGCCTGCCCTACAACACTGGAGTCAAGGATATTCTCAACTTCTTCCAGGGATACCAGGTCAGTGCGTGTGCAACCATGGTTCCAATTGAGATGTTGTGTAAAACATTAACAAAATAAAATACATTTTAGCTTTATTTAAAAGTGCTTGCACACTTTGATGCACATTCTTTCCAGAAGAATTCCTGGTCGAGTGCTGCACTGTAAGTTGTGCCGACCATTTATTGCAGACACTTGATTAAGATGGTAACTTGAAGATGGTACAGTATAACAATAAGCAGTGGGTCTGCTGTCATATGTTGCTGAATTTTGAGTTCTTCCCACAGTCTGTTCCCCTACATGGTAAAATCTAGAGCTGTTGGAGCACCGACCTCTCAGCACTGCAGCTAGGAAGATTTCCCGTTGATGCTTGTTATTGCAAAATCACGCCACAACAGTATAAAACTAAGACACTAAGAGACTTGTATGCACTTGTGCCCCCCTCTCCCCCTGTGCTTCCCATATTTTCTCACTGGCAGTCCTGATTGGGTGGAGTCCTCTGAAGCAGGTATGAAGCCTGACAGGTGTGGCTCCAGACGGTTTCTCAACTTGAGGAGGGAGGGAGGGAGGAGAGGGAGTTGAGCTGAAGGTGTTGTGCTGTTGTTGTGGCACACAGCTTGGGTTTGCTGTTGGTCTTCATGGCTTTTGTCATTTAGTGCTGGTGCGCCCCTGTACATTAAACAGTGTGTGTGTCTTCCTGGGGTACTTATAAAATGCTCAGGTTACAACAATACACAGATCCAGGTACAATAATAATAAATATAGAAAATATTATAATAATAATAATGACTGATACTTACAATAGCACTAATGTGTATGTGTGTGAAAGAGAGCGTGTAAGTGTGTGTGAAGTGTGAGTAAAGCTGTTTCAGTCCTTGGCTGAACTACTGCAATTGTATCTTGAATGGAGTTTGTGTGTGGGTTTTTTTAATTTGTTTGTTTGTTTGTTTTTTTCTGTCTGCAGTAGCGTCTCTCACTCTGTGTGAGAAATGGTTCTCACAGTCTTGCAGATGTCCTTTTAATACACAAGTTCATGCTAATGAAGCCTGTTTAACCAGAACTTGAAGTATTTGTGTGTGTTTCTGGTTTTGTGTGTTAACACCCTTCTTTTTTGAGTTAGGGTTAGGTAGAGTGATGAGAACATTTGCCTCTGCATCTTGTGTGTATCTAAGACTGTGTGCTGTGATGTGTGAACACTGTGGAGGCCTCCCACCCTGACTGTGCGTTCATTATTATGCTGTCTGTAGTACGCCCCTGACGAGTACAGCGGCATGGTTCAGATGAGCGAACAGGCCAGGAGTCTGATTCAGCCCAAAGAATGGCTCTGTCTGTAGGGACTCACCCCAAGGTAAGAAGAGCCTCCAGCAGAGAACCAAAGTGGACAGAGGGGGCATTTCCTTGACTTAAACAAACTCTGTATGTGCAGGGTAATGCTCAACATGCAGAAATGAACTAGCATCATACCATCCAGTAAGCAGTGAGCTGGTGATTTGCAGATCAAGATGTCAAATTTTTGAAAATCAAGTGAACTTCTTTTAAAATGTCACACTAAAGGCAACAAAAACACATTCAAACATGTAGCAGATGTATGCTTCACAGTGAAATGTAGCAATTCAACATCTCAGTGACTGTACATCTCTTAACTTGCAAATCACCAAATCAGTGCTTACTGAAAGTTCAACCAAAGTTTCCAGAGAGGTCAGAACTTTGCCCAAGAAACCTGAATTATGTGTTTATTTGATTGCAGTTTTCACATCTTGCAGAAACACTCAACCTTACTTAAATATGGCTAGCATGAAATTTAAAATGGTGCTCATTATGGACAATTTGTAGGACACAAAATCCCAGAATATAACAGGAGATGACTGTTGCAACGGTTACCAAGTTTCATTCTGACCATTGGAATGATTAATCAGAATTTCTTTATTTTATTTCTTTTAATTATTTTTATTTATTCATTCATTCATTCACTCATTCATTCATTCAATCATTTATTCATTAATTTCTTTATTTAAATTTTACCTGCACAAGCCATTTAACATATCTTATTGAAGTGAAAGAATAATTTGACTCGAAAAATCCAAATGCCCAATCTAGCCTTAAAGGTTCTGAGTTTGTGACTCGGCATGTCGACCTGCTGCTTTCTAAACAAATCTACCTCATATCTTAAACCTGTCCTGTATGCATGTTAGAAGTGCTGAGTCCTGACTGACATTTACATACATATGGATATGCAACACACATTTCTCAGAGTGCATGAACTACGTTGTTTGTTTTATTGTTGAGTCTTCTGATGATCAGTCATCCCACAGTCATAAATTTCACCACCAACATTAATAACTGTAGATGGAGTTATGGCTGACACTGGGCCTGACCTGTGCCTCGTATTTGTTTCTGAATGAGATTATCTTTTCAGTTTTTATAGCTTGGACTCATGACAGCAGTGCATCCTGCTGATAATTTGCAGAAAATTAGATCCACTCTAGTTATGGACACTTTGTTCTTAGGTGCCTTCCTCTAATTCCCTTTAAGTAAATTTTAGTTAAAAAGTAGTAGTTTTTGGAAAAGTAATACTTTTTTCATCAACTGGGCTAACAGAAGTATTGATTAAGGATCTCTGATAATATGCAAACTACAGTGTTGGTTAGTCTTGGTTCAGCACTTCTTCACTAAACCACCTCATGAAAATGGCTTTTGTATCAGAGCCTACATCACTGCCTCGATCATTTCCAGTGGATGCTCTATCCTACTAACACAGTCTCCCTCTCTCATGCTCCCCCTCTCATGCTCTGACATCCAATCCTCAAACATGTAGACTTAATGGGTTTTACTGCTGTTATTGCCAGTGTGATCTGTGAGTTGTTTCGGATCTGCATGTCTAGTGAAACCCGATTTTATTTTTTGCATCACGCTTGATTTTGATGCAAGACTTGGATGCATGCGCACTAACTGATGATGTGTGTGGTTCAGTTCCTCTGAGAACAGCATGTACTCTGCTTTTGCTTTACGATCTGCACATTAATCCCTACATTTTTTTTAAATCTAAATGGACCGGTTTGATGAGAAGATCTCTCTCAGCGTTCAGCCTCTGCTATTGGGCTCCCCCTGGTGTTTTCCCACTGCAGCTGCATTAAAATCAGTGATTCTCACTATTTTGTTTTTTCTCTTTTTTTTCTTTTTTCTTTTCCCTCTGCAGCTCCAGTCAGACGGCGTTCTCATTTTGTACAACTTCAGTGGCCAGTGCAGTGGCGAGGCCTTGATCACATTCCCCAGCGAGGAGATCGCCAGGCGGGCCGTAGCTGAGCGTTCCAACCACCCCTTCTATGGCCAGCAGGTCCACCTGGTCCTCTGTAACTGACCACCAGCCCTTTATCCTCCTCAATTTAACCTTCCATTGATGAACACAGCCTCACAAATATCTGCCACCACAGCTTTTTCAGATAGCTGAAAAAGTTCCAGTTGATCTCAGTGCCACTCTTAACAACTACTGAACTTTTCCCTTTTCCCATGATTTGCAATTTATTAACACACACTGAGACTGCTGGCCCTGACACTCCTGAAGCCGCTGCTGGAGTTTGGACAACCACTGGTGAATCAGCTGAAGTCATCATAGCTCCACCTGGAGCTCATGACTTTGTGGATGTCACGCACACTAATTCTGTGTGCACCTACTGTAATAGCTGGTTGTGGAGACGAGATGGTGTGGAGCCTGAACACAACCACATCAGTGGCTATGCAAAGCCAAAAATGCATGTATATTTAAATACTCTATATGTGTGTCCTTGATAAAACTGTACAGATGTTCATCCTGAAATGCTTGAGGCTGTACAAACTACTTCGGCGTACAATCTTTTCTGTATATTTCTAAATGTTTGCTCTTAACCACTATAAGATTCAGACTTCTCAGAGGTTATGATCGCTTGGGTTCTGCAGCTCTGTGTAAACACAGAGGACTGTGTGTAAGGATGCACAGTGTTTGTTGATTGGATGGCTTCCAGCAGTGTAGTGGTGGTGCCATTAAAAAGAGAGAGACAAAAGCCATAAAGACTGACTTAGACTACTGAAAAAAAACAGGGATTATCAAACTGTACTTAACTGTCATAGATGAATTTGAATAAGTCTTAAGCTGCAGTGACTGTCAGTCAACCCTAAAACACCAAATGCCAGCTTACTGATGAATTATTAACTGAATTCTTTTCTGTAAAAAGCATTAATGTGTGACATCCAGTTATTATCATTTCATTTAGTCCTTTTTCAAGCACTACAGATTTATTTGCTCCAATCAAAGAGTTAATCTTTAAAGGATTAGAATGACAAATTAATTCTATTTTTTTATCCAGTTTCCTTACAAAAGTGGACATTTTGTTATTAAATATAAAAGGCAGAGGTGTATCCTGAAGCATTCTGTAATGATCAATCTCAGCTACAAGATCTCTTCTGTTTTGTTTTCCAAGCTATTTATCCTGATCAGTCTGTAGCATGCTTTAATGACCGGAGTACTGTGTAAAAGTTGCATGAGTTTTTTTTTTTCCTGTGACAGGCCTGCTGACAGCTGTCTTAGTTATTTTCCTTTTTATTGTGCCTACATCAACCAGAGTGCAACACTGACCCGAATGAGGCCAGGGACACCTCTGGTGGAAGAGATGTTTGCTTCTTTCGTTGCAAGTTTGAGACTTGTATAAATTTAGATCTGTGTATAAGACTGTAAAAAAAAAAACTAAAAATAAAAAAGGTTGACCATAATTCATGTTTTATTGGTCTCATTTGAAGAGATTAAATTCACAAGGCATTAATACATCCAATAATAGATTTGTCCTGATCAAAACCATAGAATTGCAAGTATGGCGTCGGTCATGTGGCGCCATTTTACCCATTGATTAATATGGGGAAAGGAATATTGATAGTTAAGAGGAAAAATTTTCTGTGGGTACATAAACTTACCAGCACAAACACTTAAGAAGCCTTTTCTTAATAATGATGATTTCTTCTTCTTTCTTCCTCTTGTATCAGAGATCGAAGGTATTTTTCTCAGCTTGTGAGCACGCATCAGAGCCTCAGGACGGCCCCTCCCTTCGTGTATTACAGGGCTAATCACAGATGATGTAGTCTATTTGTAATCCACCACTGATGTACTCTGTTGTCTTGTACTATGACACATTCACATATTCACTGATGTTAACATCAACATTGGTAATGTTTCGATTTTGTTTAGAGTTTATGATTATCAGTTTTTTTAATTAAGCTTTGATTGACTCTTTACAATGAGTTTACTTATTTTCTTGCAATGAGAAAGCTTGAAAAAAAAACTAATTGCGACTAATAATGGCAGATCAGAAAAGAATCTCAGTGTCTGAAAGTGTTTTTTAGAGGAAAGCTACGATCCTGCTGGTGTGTGTAGGTTAAAATAAATTTTCCTGCTCGATGGTGTAAGAATGGCATCTGAAGAGTTTTATCAACCAACACACAGTTTTCTAGAGAGATAAATTTAAATCCCCTATGATTCTTACAAACAGAACTGAAATCCAACATTTCTGATCTTTCAGTCATTGTTTTGTTCCTATCAAACTGCTGGATCCAGGAAACCCCTGAGGAGCATCAAGCTGTGCCAACGTCTATCAAAGCTCCTGAGACTGGAGCTGAAAACAGTCAGACCGCAGTCAAACTGCAAGGAGACACAGTGAGGGCTGATTTATTGAGGTTGTAACAACTGACTTTATTGTCTCGGTGTGTGTTCAGTTGAACTGTGACTGAACATGAAAATGCCACAGCAAACTGAGGTTTTTCTTTTCCTTTCCAGGTAAATCTTTAGATTTAGAGATTTTACATTCGCTTTTCAAACAAAACATTAAACAAGTGATTGTGGAGTTGAGAGCAAAGAGCAACTCAGGTGTGTTTCAACAGATTTACAAGTAATGATTTCAAATTTAGTGGTGGGAAAAGTCAGTCTGGTGAGATGTATCTGTCCTCTGTAGTGCACAGGAAAAGACAAAGTGCTGTGAAAGATAAAAATGTATAATTTTAGAAGATATCTCAAAGAAAAACAAAGTAAACACAGGACAGGTGAGCCAGACAGTGTTTCAACTCAACCTTTTTTTCTGAGCAGATGGAGTGTTTCTGACACACTTCCCTTTTTAGACTAAATCACCTGGGAGGTTGTTGGTTTTTGGGTTCTCCGGTGGCTTAGATCTGGACCTGCTTGCTCCTTGGGGGCGGAGGGTGTTGTTGCGACCCCCCACGTCAACTACCAACCACAACCAATGACAAACCTTCCCACACACAAACAGAGTACACAACTAATACTCAGTTACTCACAGAGGACACAACAATCACAAAAAAACGATCTCATCACTGTTCCAGTTATTTTAGCATAAAATATAGTTTTTTCTACCATTGCCAGTGTAAGTGCTTGTATTTTGGATGAAGTTTCCTTTTTCTTACTGCCAAAGTTAATGTTATTTTAAAGTCTGCTGTTATTGTTTTTGCTTTTGTGTTCGCCCTACCCCCCCTTGTCTTTCCTTGCAACACAAGGAGCATATCAGACTCCTCCTTTGCAGAACAAATCTTTTTTGGCACCCCAAGGCAGCCAGAGCTTTCACACTGCAAGTCCATGCTGCCAAACAGGGCAGGTTAATAGAAAAAAAAAGGAATCTAGTACAATATTTGAAATAATAATCTACTGTCAGTCTTGTGCTGAATTGTTATCAGATTAGTGGGACAGATTTGGAAGAAAGGAAGAAATCGGGACAAAAGAGTCTGTAAAGAAAAATGCTGCTTGTTAATCAAAGTCATGAGAAGAAAGGACTCGGGGCCATAACTGAGTTTTTTGTTTTATTGATATACACTACTTTAGAGCCTACAGTATGATGCAAGGTATTCCCTTTGAATAATTTCAAAAAGCACTGCAGTCTTAAAAATTACAAAAAATTTTAACATACAAAATATACAAGAAATGACAATACAAGGCTCGGTAAACATCAGCTAAACCTGTATTTCCCTTTAATTTTACGCACACACACACATGCACTCTCACACACACGCACACACACACATATGCATATTTACACACATGTATTCACCACTTGTACATGTCCCCAACCTTTTAGGAATGACATCCATTTCAAAGTATCAAAAATAGAGTTGTACAGTCTCTGTTGCTTTACCATGTAAAATGGGAACATATTGTTCGGTCTTTGGTTGTGACAGAAGAGGACGGCAGCCAGAGTTTACTGTCACTGCTGGTTTTGTTTTGTTTTTTTTGTTGTTTTTTTGTTTTTTTTCTGTGTCCAACAAGCTGCAGAAAGAGCTTTATATGCAAAAAAAAGCAATCTCCCTTCTCCCACCCATCCCCTCAATGTCCAACCTGTGCCCACCCAGCCAACCCCCCCAAAAAAAGAAAAGCAACAAACTAACAAATAATAGTAATAATAATAATAGTCAATGACTCATGTCTTAGTCATGGGGGAAAATAAAAATCAACCCAGTACAGCATACAGACACACTGACAAACTGGTTTTCAAACAAGAGTTAAGGCATCCTCATAGTTTACATAGTGAGATGATGCTCTCAGTATCTGAGTGTGTGTGTTTTTTTCTTCCTGCTCAGTTAAGTTCAAAAGCAACATTATTACAAATATTTTTTAATCTCATTTTTCATATTTAATTTCATATCTCACCTTTGCTGCTGTTATAGTTTGCATAGCCTAAATACAAGTGTGTGCTTCTGTTGTTGAAAATAGGACTCTAAAAATTCCTGCTTCTGTACAGAATATTTGGTACAAACACTAACCATCTATCCAAACACACACACACACACACACACACACACACAAACACAAACAAACACACATACACACAACCTATTTCGATGCTTGCACTGCGTAGTTGACAAGGCAGATTGGCTGATGGACAACTCCAGGGTGCTAACAAAATCAATCAAGCATCTACGAGTCTACAGTCTACTTCTATAGGCATCAAGGTCTTTTTTTTTTCTTTTTTTTTCTTCTTTTTAAAGGCATTAGGCAGAATTTTAATGCATAGCAGTATCATTTTCACCTGGAAACTGACATCAAACTGTTGTAAGCAACACTCCTCTGCTCTCACATGCAGGAGCATCATTGTCGAGCTTAAGGCAAAAAAGCCAAAGGGAATCTTTGCACCAGAATCTGTCTCTGTCTCTGTATGGGACTACAAACCTGCCTGTGTTATTGCTGCCAGACAGGTGCCACATGTCTGCTGGAATATTAATGTATACATCGTCGTGAATAGACACCATTAAGGAGGAATCTTTGATTGTGAACAGCAATCACTGATAGTTGCAATCAGAGGATGTGGAAGACCCCATTACATCCAGATGTTGTTCTGTTGTTGGGATTTTACCTTGTTCATTACAGAGGGGGGTACCAAACATAAATGCAACATACAGACATCATAAATTATAAAATACTTTCACAACTTTTACATTATTTCCTTTTATATGTTGCTGTCACACCATTACAGTCACAGGTATGGTGGCTGCTGGGAATTAGAAGGCACACGAGGGCCCCTGGGGGATTCAGGGATGTATTGCATGAAAAGAAAACACAAACATTTTTCTGAAGTGTGGCCTTCATGGGCATCTTTAAATATCTTTGAATGAAAATGATCAAGTGGACTTACTGACACCATCCCTCCATCAGGATTCAACAAATTGTACCCACAAGACCCGAGTCACATCTCTTTTGGAAACAATATGACAGTCAAACTCAAAGCCAGCTGTGCAAAACGACAAAAAAAAAGCTTTTGCTACCATTCAAAGCTGCTAAGTGTTAATAAGGCATTTGTTCAACTTGAATAAGATAAGAAAACATGGGAGGGAGGGGGAGGACATAAAGATAAAATAGAGGAGAAAGAGGGGAGGGGGTGTTCATGCACAGATATCTACATGGCTGCAAGATCACTAAAAGATGTGGAATGTCGCAGGTTGCAGATCCAAGACCAGCACCAGAGGAGCTTGTCCTCTCTGCGGGGCCCCTGCACTCCAGACCCGAACGGTTTTATCATTTCAAAGGGAGAAAAACGAGAAGTGGACGGTGTTGTCATCACTAAGCCACCAGTGAGAAACAAAGATGG
This sequence comes from Acanthurus lineatus, assembly GCA_029814665.1. Classification (NCBI taxonomy): domain Eukaryota; kingdom Metazoa; phylum Chordata; class Actinopteri; order Acanthuriformes; family Acanthuridae; genus Acanthurus; species Acanthurus lineatus. The sequence continues at coordinate 8,419,226 of JAPZDV010000001.1, forward strand.
ACAGGAAAGTTAGGCCCAATATTCAGAATTTTTCTAGAAGATTTTAACTGATAATAAGAATTCTTACCATTCAGTGTTTTTTATTTGGGAATTTGGGTTTAAAGCTGATTAATAATAGCCTTAAATTATTATTTCTGGTCTGAAATCTCTCACTTTGAGTGAGATTACTTTTTGCCACATCATGCCACAATTTTGCTGTTGCTCATTTAGGCAAACCCACAATGTCTTGTAGCATCCTGGGAGTCTTATTACCCCGATGATTGTAAATGCTGCCTGAGAAACTCTTTTAAACCTTCAGACAAGTTTTGAATCCTGGTTCTGGCTTTCTGTGAGAGCGAGTCCTCCTGTGTCACAAGACGTCTTCATTCATGAAAGGTCAATGCTGGTGAGAAGGGGGACGACAACAAACGCCACTGAACTGTTTTCACTACAGAAAGTTTTTCTAAAGAACGAGTGCTCCAAACTCACAGAGAGCTGATTGGTCAGGAAGACAGCTGTGCTTTGAAAGGTCAGACCTAATGAAGAAGGACGACTCGCATCATGTCAATCCTCATTGTTCACTGACCATTTTTTTCCCTCACTGTAACTCGGCTTGGCTACATTCTCCTGCTCCCCTCTCTGTCTGACATGTCTGAAGCTGTGAGTTCTGGATCCATTCCTCCAACTGAGAGACACAGAAGGGTTTTAAATGCAAACGGAGAAGACAGATGAGAGGATCTTCTTGCCAGGCTGGTGGTCTAGCAGGTCAACAAAGCTTCAATGGATTTTTCCCATAATTACTCTGTCTTTAACCGAAGCCATAGTTATTTCTTCCTGCCCTCTTGTCTCAACATGCAGGACCAGCAGCTAGACCAGGGTCCAGGGTCCGGGGTCCGGGGTCCGGGGTCCGGGGACCAGGATCCAGGGTCCGGGGGGCAGTGTCGGAGCTGTGGGCTGCAGGGTTTGGAGCTGGAGGGGATTAGCAGGGGGCTGAGCTAGGAGTGGTTGTGTGCTGATGGAGGACCATGAGCGCTGGGGGACTGGGACATGTCTCTGCCGATGATTTCATTCACTGTGGGGGCAAAAAAAAAAAAGGAAGACACATTATTACTTACTGACACTATTTAAGTTATTACATGAACTCTGTGGCAGCAGTAAAGAATATTACGTGAATGATGAAGTCCAAAGCTTCAAACCTGCCTCAGAAAGTACTTCATTTAATTGAACTGATTTAAAAGTGTTGCAGGGAGACAGTTTATTCTAGTGTTCTGTACATTAGGTGGATAACAACAGAGGAGAAAAACTGAGAAATACAGTGTCGTAGACTTTGGAAACCACCTGTTGTTACTGTGCATGCTGAATTTGAATTTGAGGCCCTGAAACTTCTAATCTTATTTTCAGACACAAAAGGAAACAAGGCAGTGGTGCACTAAAGAACAAGTGCACCTTTCTCCCCAGCAGAGGGCAGTGTTGCGCTATTCTGAGATCCCACCAAGACTGTAAGGTGGAACTGAACCAGGCAAGAGTCCAAAGTGGAAAAACTCAAACAAACAGGCGAACGCAAAGTTCACAAAGTCCCTGCTCTGACGTGAGATATAATCAGTCCTGACACAACAAATGAGAGAAACTATTCCATTCAGTAAATGTGCCAGTTCAGACCTTTGTTTGAGTCCAAGAGCTGTTACCACAGCACACTGACTGTTATAAACACAACCCTGTAGGGCCGACAGTTACTTCATTAGAGCTTTAATGGTCACTTTGCTTTATTAGGGTTTGTAAGAACGAGCAAAAAGCCCGTGTAAAACCAACCCTTTGTTACATGCGTGCCGTCGTGCTCGGAGTTGCACTGAGGCACGACGGGGATAATTACTTTACCGAGTCGGTTACAGGCTGATTTTAAATAAATAACAGATAACTCTTTTCACTGCGCTGCTGCCTGTTTTTCCGCCAGCGCGTGATTGTTTTACATCTGCTGCCTCCATTCAGTCTTCAAACTGGGACCACAAGAGACGCAGCAGGGAGCTAGTAAAAAGTGCAGCCGTGAAGTAAATCAACTTCAAATACTTTGACGTGGGGAGGAAGACATGAGGACAGACAGGCAGACTTTCATTTGTTTGGAATTCATGGAAAATGTGATGTGAATGTTTTTTTTCCACCGTCACAATATGTGTGCAAGTGTGTTTGAGAGTGTTCAGTTTTTGTCCTGTGATGCCTTCATGTAATTTCTATAACTGTTTTTAAAGTGACGTCGGCAGGTCAGAAACACAAGTGCAGAAATCAGGCTGGGCAAACTGGTTTGGGAGGGTGCAGCAGAGCCCTCTGGCCCAGTTTAAAACTGGGCAGATTTACAATCAGACCTGTCTGTGCATGACACGTCAAAATACTGCTCCATTTCTCCCCACATATTTCTATACGCATGTACTGTAAAAAACTCACATTCCCCCAGTTCATAATCAACTCATCTATTACTGTAACTCCATTTTAAAAAAAAAAAGGCAGGAGGTGACTCAGGCAATGATGAGCAAATGAACCCAGTCAAGTGTTTGTTTCATATTTAAATTGGATGACACACAGAGTGAAACGCCCCACTGTTAAAAAAAAACAATTGTATGCATTAAGGCAACACATTTTCACGCTTGATCGACTCAGTTAAAAACAATAATCCTCATAGCTACGTGTGTTGCCTTCCTGTCTTATTCAATCATCTTGTCAAACTACATGTATCTTCCGTGTGTTAACTGCACATTTAGCATTAAACAGTGCTGCTGCAGGACCAGCAGGTTTCGTTTAGTGTACATTCAGTTGTTTTATTTGTGTTTTCTGCTGCTTGCTTTTGTGTCTGGCCACCATCACTCACATCATCCTGTTAGCGTGGGAGGCTCTTCCTTTCCCATGTCAACCATGTTCACACACAATCACACTTGCAGCAACACCACACACTTATGAGATGACACTGTGACTATCAAAGCACACTTTTACCTTTGTGTATGTGTAACACTGCTGTACAATATAAACAAGTTGGCCAGTTTATCAATTTTGTCACACAACATCGGTGAAATAAAACTGTGATGGAGAACTACAGATCTCCTTTAAAGGCTGTGACCTTTCAAGACTAACAGTGCAACTGTACTCAAAATAAACAGCATCTTACAGTCAGTAAAACAGCATCAGAGCAGCTGTGTTAATGAAATGAAAATGCTGGAAACTACGTTCTTTATGTCTAATATCCTCACTGATTTGATTATCTAAAAAAGCTTTTTAGCTCACTCTTAAAATTTTAAATTAGAACAAACATTTCATAGCTTAAATGGGTCTACGTTCTTTTAAAACTGTCCATTGATATGTAAACTTTTGTAAATTAAATCACAGAGTCAGTTACAGAGCGATGTTTGTGGGCCTGGCAAAGCCTCCTGTATCGTGAAATGGGTTGAACTCTGCTGATTGATGAGTGAATCTGCTCAAACACCACAGAAATATGAGCAGTGATGTGCGAAAGACCGGCATCAGTGGGCGTCTGTAAAAACACACAGCTTTCCGCTGAACTGATTAGATTGTTGCAAGAGACAAAACATTAACCTACAGCCTGACAGATAACTCAGGAGAGACGCGGAAGGCAATTAGCATTAAATAATCTTAAAACCCATGACTCGATCAAGTGCAACTTTAGACTAATTCTTCTCAATGTGATTCACCCAGTTTTCTCATAAAAAAGGTGCTGGAAGAGGTTTCCCCACGCAATCTGTCAGAAACATTTTCGTTAGGCTTCACTCTCGATATTACAGCTGCACTCAATGTAAATTTGGTTGAGTTGATTTGGGGCCGTTTGGAAAAAAAAAAGAAGGGTAAATTTATTTTAAGGCAGATTTCCATCCAAGTCTCCACTCAGACAACGGAAAGCAGAAACCGCAACTGATGCTTTATTTATTTTTCCCTTTTGATCAAATGTTGTTGAGAAAGCAATTATTATTTTTATAAAAACATAAAACAGAAAGTATACTTCAGTGACCTATGAAAGTTTCTCTCTGATGGAAAAAATGTAGCACTTGAGAAAAATTATCTGATATAAAACAAAAGCTTTATTTTCCCTTAACAATAAACAATTATCTATGCCACAGATAGAATCACTGAATTGAAGCTTGAGCTACATACATCGATAATCCAGAATTGAAAGAGAGGTTTGAGTCGAGCCGGCCTGTGAGGAGTTTCATATGCTGATAGTGTTTCTCAGATTTACTGGTATTGCTCATGACAAAGCAACAGAAAGTCGGTGATTCAGCGCTGCCAGCAATAGTAAGTTTGTCTCTGAATAGCTCAGCCGGAGGGAGATCCTCTGCAGATGACTGGGAGGGGGGCTCCCTAGTCAAAATATACATTTGCAGTCAGCCGACTGCTACTACTACTACTGCTACTACTGCTGTTGCTCTCAGGTAGGCTCCCTATGGGTAGAGCCTTTCTCTTTTACTGCTCCATGTATGAAACATTTGTTTGAGATGAGAATTCATAAGAAAATCTATTTAAAAAAGCAGAGAACATGTGACATCTAGGTCCTCTGCTGTCCATCATCCATGCTATAAAACGCTGGTTTGGAAGCCTGGGAAATCAATCATCCTGCAGCTATCTATCAATACTCTGTCCTGCAGTGGACTTTAAATGTTTTTTGTGTCTTTATATCCTTAATGTTCATACTAGTCCTTTTAAATGAACAAGTGTTTTGTGTTTTTTTGTGTGGAACTAGAGGGAAAAGACGGGAGAGACATAAATCTCTGAACAAGGCCAGTTAGACTCATTTGTTGAATTAGCCATCACTGTTTACCAGCAGTGGCATCACAGTCAGAAACAAGTGAAGATGGCTTACATTACTGTCACACAAAATGACCAATATGACCACAAAATTTCCAGAATGCCACACAATCACAGTTTTTGCACTTTAAAAGACAAACTATTACTCTAAATGATACAAATTTGCTGTCAAATGCTGAATGAAATACACATTTCATCCAGCAGGAGATCACTGAGATCTGAGGTCTTCTTCTCTAAGATGCATGTTAGAGGAGGTCCACTGAAAAGATTTCCATAATGCAAACCAGCGGTGAAATAAGCTGATGGACATTCAATATGACAAACATACCTACTGTCGAAATGGAAAATGAGTAATTATCAAAACCCTCTGACACACTGAAAGAAGTTCCCTGACCCAGGCTTAAAAAACATTACTCTGGCATAGCTGCTTAAGCAAATAACTTGAACACTGACTGATTCTTCAGTCCAACATGCCACAATGGAAAACATTTGTGAAACAGGAACAGAAAGAGGAAAGACTTGAGTTTGCCTGCAAGAGGGAATATAAAAGCACACATTTTCCACTCGCAGGGCCCTGCAATGACATGCACGCGTCTTCAGAAAGGCTCAGGTACTGCTGAAGAGAAAACACGAAGTAAAATCCACTAAGCGATTAAACATATTGGAAATAGATGGTCAGCTCTACACAAGTTTCACAGATCAGTCTGAATAAAACTTTGTCTGCTTCACTCTTTAAAACTCTGCTGCTGCTCTGTTAATGCAAAATGTGTTTTATTTCAACTTTCCTTTCCGAGTAAACAAGTGAGTGGCTGGGTGAGGGCAGAGAGTATGGTGGTAAAGTTCGTTGAAAGTCAGTTTTTTAAAAGTCACTCATTTGTGTGAATCATAGGTGAATTTCCCATTTGATCTGACAGTAAGTGATTCACCACACTTTCGCCTTTCATCTGGGACCCGGAGCAGAGGCTCTGCTCAGCAGATGACCACACGACCCGGCTTTGAGAAGGAAACCACAGGCGCTCACATCACCACCTGAGCGGATCAGCCAGGCCCGCTGCAATGGTTGATAGCACATAAAATGGCACACAAAAGATAGCTTGAAGCTAATGAGCCTCTGATGTCAAAACTATAATTACACTAAAGCTTATGCCTTTTAATGGGTGGGTGTCAGGAGCTGCTAACCCTAAAATACTAGATTTGTTTTTATCACATTAGCAGAATTTTAGTTAATGGTTCCCATTCCGTGATGACAACATGGAACAGTAAGTACAAAACCAGCAGTTATTTATACCATCAACTGTTTGTTTGGTCACAAAAATTTCAGAAAATAGTGGAAAAAGCTTTTTTTTTCATTTTAAATGGCTTTTTTTATCCAGCTAAAATCCGAAGATATTTAATTTGCAGTCAGGTCACATTAGTGAAAGGAAGGCAGAAAATCACTTTTACATCTAAGAAGCTACAATCAGTGGATGTTTTGTATTTTTAATTTTAATTAAACTGTTGAAGAGTAACCTTTTTGTTGCTTTTGAAAAAAGTGTAAGAGTCAAGTATAAAAATAGTATTTAGCTTAGTATGTCATGGTGTAACGGACTTAACGGCAACTTAACAGCTACACCCTGAAGTGACTCACCTAAACTCAATGCCTACACACACTTGCACACTCACATTTCAGCAGGTATACATTTGCTCGCGGCAGTGAAATCTACTTTACCAAATTCTGTCATGTCCTCACTTGTGCACCATGAGAGAGGTGCTGACTAGTATTTATTTTCCAGTCCAACACTCAACGCTTTGCAACGCTCAACGCTTTGCTGACAAGCACAAATCAACACTGGCAACACTGGCGCTCGCGAGGAGGAACATGAGCAGCCAACAACACAACAAACAAAATCCTGGCAAAATCCCCAACAAAGACAGCATGCTTAATTTTAATGATAATATGATAAGTGTATATGTAGTAACATGAGCTGAGAGCTAATATGTTGCTTTGAGGCAGCTGTAACTCAAAAGCTCTTAAATCAGTGTGTGTGTGTGAATGTTTCCTGGTGAGCAGGCTTGCATTTTGTATAAGAGCCCCTGCCATTAGTGTGTGAATGCTGACTTGTATTGTGAAGCATTTTGAGTGGTTGAAAGAGGACAAAAGCGACAACTAAATGCAGTCCATTTACCATTTAACTCTCATCCCCACTAAGTGATTTCCAGGCTTCCCCTGTTTTCCAAAAGGCAGCACTGGCACCTTCACAGGCTCCAGCCTAAGACAAGACCTCCATATTACACTCTTTTAGACTCTGCCTTAATGGAAAAATGACACAGAAAGTCAGTTTCCATTTGTTTCAGGGGAAAAGACCAGTCAGTGTTTACAACTGTTTTTTAGGAACAGCAGCAACATTTAATGGAAATGTATTTTCCTTCCACTGCTGCTTTTTCATGCCATCAAATCAAAAGATCTG
>JAPZDV010000001.1:8426484-8439464 GCA_029814665.1 Acanthurus lineatus
AAGATCTGTTTTATTACTCTCGAATAGTTGGTTAAGGCACTTTTGTACACACATAAATGTGTACACAAACATAAATACTGATACTTTTTGCTTGAATAATACAAATAATCAAAGTAAAAGTAACTACAGATAGCCTTATTTTTTTCCTAATTGTGCACACATACAAAAAACTAATCATGAATGAAAAAACTGTTTGTCTGATAAAACAACTTGAGTGATAGTTATTGTTGTTTGACATAAAGGCTGCTTAGCCAGAGCCGCCAACAATTCAATACTTTTACACTGTTGCTGAGTTACGGTTGTTGATCTTTGTAATAGTGGCTATTAAATGAAAATTAATGAGGCAGAGTATAAAAAAAAATAATACGAAGCTCATACAAATTTTTCTTAACTTTCCAAAGAAAATCTGTAAATCAGGATCATTTACAAAGGTAGCCAAATACCAAAGGTCATTTCCAAGTCTAATTTCATGTTTAATTTCATTTGGGATAGAACTAGAGTCATATTTTTCGCCACCTGTCAAAGGTAAATCCAATATTCACTGGCGTTTTTTCCTCTCCAGTCGGCCAACTCCTTAGAAAAACATCCAAGTCTTCTTTGGATTGCTAGATGTTGGCCTCTTCCCTATTCACTTGTTTTAGTCATTTACGACCCTGCTATTTTGCAATATTCAGGGTGCGGTCAGTTACATTGTGGGCAGAGAGCAGCTCCCAGTGAACTTCAGGAAAGCTGGGATGTTGCTGTTGGTTCTTTGTGGCATTAGTGGTGCTGACAAGCATTTCTCATTACAACAAGATACCTGTTTTGATGTTAAACCAATAACCTGACAGATTTACTGTCTGATCAGAGCCATTTGAGTTGAAATAAAACCTCTCTTTTTTAATATAAGGCTGAAGCCAATAGCTGTTAGTTTGACTTAGCATGAAGGCTGGAAACAGAGAGGAAACAGCTAACCCTGCTTTGTTTGAAAGTACCTAAATTCTTCTACCAGATGCTCTAATGCTCACATATATCTCCCTTGTTCTAGTCTAGTCTTTTTAAAGCCAACTGGCTAAAACATGTTGAGGTTTTACTGGGGGATTCACGTTGTTTTTTTTCTATTATTATTTTTGTAGGGATTAAACAGAGGAGACACAGCATGTTTATTACCAAACGTGAGAGGTGTTAAGTAGATTTTGCTACCTTCAAAAAAATGCTTGACTGTTTTTTTTTTCCTTTTTCAGTCATTATTCTAAGATAATTGAAAAGCACCTGGCTGTACCCTCATATTTAACCTACAGACAAGAATCGTATTGATCTTCTTGTTTTACTGTGGGTAAAACTTAATGCAGTGAACATGTGTGCTAACCTCATAATGATGTGGCCTGTAAAAAATTTGGGAAAAAAGTATAAATTTGTCAAAAATATTTAAGAAAAAAGTGCCAAAACTAATTTTGCAATAGTTCCTGGACTTTTCTGCCCATCTCTTCACAGTCTGTGCTCTTGTAAAAACACAATAACAGAACATTAAAATATATATTTTAAGATGTGCTCACTGCACAGTCACTGCCTCATATATTTGATTACATCTACAGGATAACTTGTGCCACTCCCTGTGTGTATCTGTTTGTGTGTGTGCATTTGTGTCATTACTGCGTTTGTGTCTCTCTCAAGGACTACAGGCAGCAGGACTCGACCTATTATTAACCCTCAAAGCCATGCTCGCAGTTTGAGTCAGCTGTGCATTTGAACAAGGTAAGACCAACAAAGCCCAGCCTTTGTTGTAAGCACACACCATGGACAATACTCACACCACAGTAACTGCATACACACACACAAAAACACAAACGTACTATCCCTTCCCAACTGAGCTCTGTAAACACAGAGATCGTCACATTGTGATTAATTAGTTAAATGCAGGGCTCAGCAGCCAAGGAGCTTCGGATTCTGTCACCATGTCAGCTGTACTCATCGTCACAGGAGGGTCCACTCTTTAAACCTCCACTGTGTTTGTGGAGTAACCAAACACACAGGTTTACAGGGCTTTGGCAGGCCTGGGGGGATATACAGTGATGTATTAGAGAAACTGTAAGGACAATCTAAAGCCATCACCTGCTTATCCTTTAATTGTACCATAGAAATAAAACAAATAGAATCTGTACTTGTCACGCTTTGGTCTCTAGGCAGATTGTGCCACACGGTGTCAAAGAAAACCTTTGTCTTTGATAATATCTCAGGATGGCAGCACCAAACTTTACTCTGTTCTTTTTGATTCAGACCTCAAAGCAGTAAAATACACAAAGCTGCATATTTTAGCCACTTTCATTTATGTCCCATGCTGTTTTGGCAAAAAGTTTGTTCTTTGCTATTTTGGGTTGTTGCCTGCCCCAACATCCTCTTTCCCCTCTTTTAACTTCAAAAACTAAAAAAATAAAGCCTTTCTATACATATACTGTAAATTTGAAGAAACTGTGCTGTATGTAAAATATATTATTTATCTTTATTTTTTATTGTGTATTTTATTTCACTGTATTTTAGTTAATTTTTTAGCAGCTGCACTGCTGCGATATGAAAAATCAATATAAAAAATTTAAGAAATACAGTATACAAAATAGCACTTATTATCCAGTATATGACTAAGATTATATGACTATAATCTCAGATGCCAGGTACATTTCAGATTGAATGTCTCGGCCGAGTGACCCTGGAGTGGGGTTGGATGCTGACCTTGTCTGTCCATCTGTCTGTCAGTCTGTCTTTTCACCTCCTGTGTCTCCTGCTTTGCACACAGTACACTCACACCTCCACAACATCAAACAGATACACACAAACACAATACCCAATCTAACAACAACACACACACACACACAAGCACACACACATCTCTAGCGTGCTCTGGTGTGCGTCACAAGGGCCATCTGCTTGCTAACCAGAGCAGTTTTCTACACACTTACATTCATATTGCTGTTCATGCTACTGAAACAAGTCTGTGATACTACTGCAGCAGCAGTTTATCTCATGTATTATGATCAGGGGATATGCAAAAAATGACTCAATCTTAGATTTTTACGAGCCAGAAAATTGTTCATAGACAAATTCTTGAAAACATATAGAGTGTCTTAGTAAAACATGTATTTCATTGCTAAAGTGAGGGGCAGCAGAAAAAATACAAGGTGGAGTTGGTGTGAAAATCATGAGCCAAAGGAAGCAAAGATAATGTTACATCATTCTTGAATGACTAAAGCCCGTACTTAAGATTGATGTGTTAGTGGCAGTTTTACTGGTATCCACTATTCTAACCACATTTGTCATATAGCCAGCCATTGTGGTCATATACACTGCCTAAATGTAATGATGCATAACTACTCAATCACTATGTCACTCAAAGAAATCATTCTGGATTATATGTGAGTCTGTAAACAGATTTAACCTTTTTAAACAATCACCATTTTCATGTGTATGTATAAATATGTGAATCTTGTGCTTTATAAATCTATGTGCCTTCCTTGCTTCTGTATATCTACATTTGTTCACATTTGTGCACATCCTGATCTGCCTGTCTGTCAAACTGGGGTGAATATGGTCTACTTAATAGAGGGTGCCGCGACCTGCTAAAACTCCGAGCTGGGTGTAAGCTTCACGTTGCTTCTTCACAACATGGCCTACAGAGCTGGGCCGGCACAGAAAGCTATTTTTAGCCACAGGCTCAAAGGGAGAGCTTACATTCCCGGCTGAACCGTGTCACTCACAAACTTTTCTCACACTTTTTTCTGTTAGAGTTCCCGTGCAGCCAGCTACTTTTAGAGCAGCTGTGTGTCTGTCTCTGCATATGTGGTGGGAAGAGACAGATTACATGTGAGTTATAGTTTCATGTGTTCAAACATCTCTGAGTAAATAGCCTCTGTAAGTGTGTACATGACATCCACATGTGAAAATGTAACAGAAAGAGACAGGAAACCTTTGTCATGAGGGTTTTTTTTTTCACACAGGTTACATGTTTAAATGTCTGTTAGCATGTGTGTGTGTGTGTGTATGCATAAGTATTTTGTACTGATGGACCTCAGTGGTTGTTGGTCTTTTACACATGACTTATTGACAATGGCCCTGTGTTAATTAGGCTGACCCTTGCTAGCACACGATAATATCACACCTCCCTGACACAGCCTGGCCAGGCTGTTTATTAACTTCAAACCTTTACAGCTCTCATTTAAATATGGCATTGGGGTCAACAAAATCAGTCACCTCTGAATGGATGATAAGGAGGAAGACAATTCGGATACTATAGACATATATTTCAGGGTAAAGCATAAGAGTTTTTGGATGAGAGGAAATAAGCTGCTAAATGCATGCACCAACTTTGCAGTAAACTGTCAACTCAACAAATTTTCCTGAGCATGCTAATTAGGATTGTTGATTCACCTAAACACACACTCAAACACGTAAAAACACACACAGGATGTATTAACTGCCGTGGCACAACTGTCTCTGCAAGGAGCACAAGATGATGCAATCATCTCCCTCTCCCAGTTCTAAGAAGTCAAAACGTAAAGAGTGCAATTAATCTCCCAACTGCTGCCAGAGACACAGAGGCTTAGCGGTTTACAATTAGGCCCTTTCATGTGATACTACAGTTATCAGTTCTATTGTATCTTTGTTACCCAATACTAAGTCACAGGACCTCTCAGTAATGAACCTGTGTACACAACCGGGCACTGCAATGACAGATGAAACGCTATCACCTTAATCAGGCAACTGCTGCTCTGTATTGTTTTACATCATCTAATACAAATTTATCTTGCGCCTGACATATTTTAGGGTAAATTTAATCCCTCAGCGGTTCCTTGTTTTAGACTGAAAATGAGATTAATCACAGATGGGTGTGCTATGTAAATATCTCGTGTTAAAAGGACAAGGTGAGAAAGGGAAATGTGATAATGAGAGCAGAAAGAAGAGACTGGGAGCAAATGAAAGAATGAGTGCAAAAACAAAAGCCTTCTGGTGACACACAGAGCAAAGTAAAGTGAAAGTTAGCTGGTACGAGAGCGAGTGTCCACTGGGTGTCTTTGTCTTTGTCAAATCTAAACAAGTGACTGTTTTTGATGTCCTTGTCTGTTCTTTGTAACTGCCTTTATGAACTTCAAGGTGAAATAACTTTTCACAGACACACTGTGGTGTTCTTTGTCACTTTTCATAAAATCATCATTGCTGTCATGGACTGGGTGCTTTTTCTGATTGTTAAAGATATCAGGTGAACACTGACCTTAAGAGGAAAAATGCTAAATGACTTGTAGTGACAAAAATAAACATTTTTATTAAATTTCTTACCATCGTCCAGCGTAATGTCCTGCAGGCCTATGGAGCGGAACGTGGGCTCCCTGTCCTCTGGCTCCTGTTTGATGTTCAGCCTCTCCCCATCCGCGGGGAAGGGCCCCTGTGGGCTTAGAGGGTGAACCAGAGAGCCTGCGGCTGCTGGGGACAGACTGGCCATGACTGGGCTTGTGGCCTGGGGAGAAGGCTGTCCTGAGTGCTGCTGTTGTAGGGGACCCAGAGGACTGCCACCAGAGGTGGGGGAGGAAGAAGTGGGAGACTGGTAGGGCAGGGAGTGCAACTGAGGGGAGGAAGGCCCAGAGTGCGGAGAGGGGATCATCCTTGGAGGAGGGGCGCTGGATGGTGTAGGGCAGGAGGCTGATCTTTGACTTACTGGGTGGTAACCCATAGCTCTCTGGTGCTGCACCACAAGGGGATGACTACCGGGAGAGGGCACCTGGGTGGGATAGCCACCAAGTGTGTGGAGGTGTGGAGATGAGGGGCCGAGCAGGGGTTGCTGACTCTGGGGAGACCCTGCAATGGGGTTAGTGGTTGATGAGGATGGTGCTGATGGCGAGGAGCAAGGAGAGGAAGGGTACACCATTCCCATGCCCATTGGGTGTGACGCTGCAGTGGGGCTGTGCTGAAAGGGCATCCTGTCGTAGCCCTGAGGGGAGAGGCTGGACTGGCCATTGAAGGGCAGGCTGTGACTGTGGCTGTGCTGCAAAGGCTGGTAGGAGGGCCGGGGAGGAGCCGGAAGAGGCGCAGGAGCAGAGCTCGGGTGGAACGTCATGTGGCATTCTGCAGGGGGGTGGTGCAAACTGCGGCCCTGGAGATGAGGCAGGTGCTGAAAAGACGGGGAGCCCAGGGAGGGGCAGGGGGCCTGCAGGGGTAGCAGGCCAGGTCCGGAGCCCGTGGCCAGGCCGTGAGGGGAGCTGGACAGAAGGTTGTCCGATGGGTGGCCCTGCTCAGGAGAAGGCAGCTGGGTGCGCACCAGACTGGCAGAATGTGCCAGGGGCATGGACATGGGGGGTACCGCAGGAAGGTCCAGCTCATCTCTGTGCTCCTGTTTCACCATGACTGAAGGGAAAGAGGTGAGCACATAAAGAAGGAGGAAGAGAGGATGAAAGAGAAAAATCACGCTGTCAGTGTGTCAATGTCAATCAAACACTGCAAGTTAAAAAGACACATCATAAAAATATTTGTCAAGACATCAACAGTGTCATTTCTCTATTTTACCTTAGCTGCAGTAGTTCCAACTACAAAAAAAGCAGTATTTGTATCAACTTTTTCCTTATCTAACCCATACTAATTCCTTAAATCTGTGGCTTTAAATTGAAATATGTGTCAGTAAAACCTGAAAAACTAGGTCACAAATATTTCAAAACAGTCTCTGAAATACATGGATTGCAAAACAGGTCTCCCTCCAGATGAAAAAAAAGAAACTACCTAAAACCTTTGATGACATTTTGATAGTAAATGGGGCCATTCCTCTTTACTGAGACAGCTCACAGCGCTGCTATGCCAATCGGTAACCTATTTCCCAATCTGGTGCCTTGTGACAGTTGAGTTTTATTTTTATCCAGCTCTGAATCAGAGGGGGAGCATATGTTGTCAGTCTGAGTGCCATCATGTAAAATGTTGTGTGGGAAGAGTAGCTGAATGCCCTGCAGCCCAGATCAGACCGTCAGAACAAACAAGTTCACTGATCTTGCCCTCTACTCATCAGATCATGCCTCTGGGACTGAGAGGCAAAGGGCACAAAAAGGCCAAACATGGTTCATTCTGGTGAAAAATGGAGCCAGAGTGGTACTTGGGGGGTATATAGTATGGGAAGGGTAATATACTGTATATTTAAACAAATAAGGTAAATGTTCAGGGTATTAATTTATTTACTTAAACTTAACACAGCCTCAAAACTAAGCATTGCCACTGTCTGTGAGGTTTAAAAAGTAGTCCGCTCTGTGGGACTGAAAAATTGTAATGCCTGCTCGACTATACAGTAATTTCAAAATACAGAGCAGGAACAAAAGGCTTTCTGTTTTCTCTATTTCGATTTTAACATCTTACTTTTCCAACCCATTTTCTGAGAATTCATCCTTAAATTGGGCCAATGCCTCTGCAGCCTGCCCACAGTATTTTTCTTTCTTTCTTTTTTTCTTTTTGCCACAATAAAGCAGGCAGCACCTGTGGTGACACCAGCGGTGTCAGGGACCCAGCTTGACTGAGTGAGCAGGGTTACTCCACTCTGTTCTGATTGGTCGCCCTAATCTGTCAATGATGAAAACAGGAACTCTCTGTACCAAGTGGGCGTGCTTGCAAACAGAAAGGCTGGGTGGGTGGAGGGACAAGGCCGTTTATATGTGTGCACACGCACACAAACATACACAATGTTGCGGTAAAACTTCAGGGTTTAGATATGTAGCACAAAATGCTCACATGTCATTATATTCCGCCAACAGTGCTTTCACTTTGACTGGCTTCAAGAGGGAAAAAAAAACAATAACAATATCGAATAGCACTTTGACTTTAATGAAAAACATGAAGGAAACTTTCAGTTCAAAGTATCATGAAAAGTGGTTTTCCTTGCTGGTAAAATAATTATATTAAATCACAACTCAGGGTCTTTGTATGGTAAAAGTTTCCTGGATAGCAAATGATTTGCATCATAAAACCCCATGCAAATTCAGTTCATGTGAGAAAAAAAAGGGCTTGCTTTGGAGTTTGAGTAAGCTTTACAAAATAAACAGTTGGCAGGTGTTAATGTTATTGTTAGTGGAAGAGCCCCCTCTAAACCACAGCAATGCTTTCTTTGGAGAGAGAAAGAGAGAAATGGGGTTAGTGAAGCCCCTGTGGAGAAGTGTGCAGTACAAAGAGAATGTGCAACTGTCTCTGCTGTCAGTCAAACGTCTTGTCATTAACCCGGGAGATTTACAACAGCAGGAAGCAATACACCCAAAGGAGTGTACGGTAAAGCTTGAAAGAATCTCTGTGTGTGTTAATGTCTTTGAAATTAATACAGGAAGATTACTATGGGTCTCAAATACTTAAGCATCTAAAAACAGCACAAGATTAGCAAAATTGTGCTCTCTTGTCTGACTTGTTTTGCTACCAAAGATTTTTTTAAAAACTCATACTGTACATGAATGGTCTAAAATGGTTCCAAAAAGTCACAAGACCCCTTAATCTCACCTGAAAGGTAGGTAAAACGTTGCGATTGGCTCCTTTTCCGCTTGCCATTGCAGACATAAAACTGCACCTGCACAGCTGAGCCCACAGTTTTACTGTGGTAGGGGGGAACCTCCACCACGATGCAAGACTGCAAGAAAAACATTTCATATTTTTCATTTATTCAAGTGCAAACATCAAAAAAGTAATAATCCTGTGGAGTAAGTGTTAAAGTAAACAAATTATTACTTACGCCTTGAGACTTTTCACGGATTATTTTTGCCTCTACTTCCCACTGTGGTCGTCCATCTATGTTGCAGAAAAAAATAAGAACAAAAAAATCTAAATAAATGACCCAGTGATGTTCCTAGGGCTATATTTTACTTTAAAATGCATCAGAAAACTTGAACTGTACATACTTCAATAAACCTTCATAATTCATGTCACTCTCTAGTCCTTTTCTTCACATTTAACATTTAAAAACAACATGATGGACCAGCTCATCAGAAAAAACTTTAACAGTTATTGAGTTCAGGTCTGACTAAAGTAAAACAGAGTTTTCATTGTAAAAGGACTGAGAGCTCTATGTGTGGTTTTTAGAATACCATCGTATCATAATCTTACATAATAGACAGTTTTTAGAACAACATTAATACAAGCCACTTTAAAAAACAGTTGAAAAAAGCCTTAAAACAAAAATTTGATTAAAAATCAGAGGTAGTAATAAATCCATGCCACTAATAATCACAAATGACAACAGTTTTTTAATTTAGACCCCTGTGGAAGTATTGTGTGACATTCCTCATATGGAGTTGTTCTGTTTTTCTTTTTCTATTTTTCTAAGAATGATGTCAATGAGGGGGCTTTCTAAAGCAGACAGGGTTGAAGGAGGGCACAAGGTTTAAGAAAAGCACACAATTTCAATATGCCCTGGAGAACTAAGAGACATCAAAATGATGTCATTTTTAAAGGCCTAAAAGTCCCATGAAGAAAATCTAGATGACTATTAAACAATCATCAAATGTCCACATATCCAGCTGTCTGTCTTTCCTGGTTAAATTTATGGACGGAGCAGTGGAATAAACGCATTTATTTAAAAATGCCTTCACACACTGCCAGGTTTTTGGCTAGAAAACATCCTTTACAGGTTTCCTATTAGAGATCTAATTATTTGGCCAGACATCTTAAGGGCAGCTGCTTCAAGCAAAAGCAGTCAGGGTGAAAATGCTGACAGGCTTGCCGTGTGGTTGAAAGAAATCACAGTCATTGCAAGATCAGGAAGAATAAAATCTTTGACAACTAATTTAGTAATGTTAAGTCTCAATGGAGGCAAATTAATTTTGTAGTTGCCTGTTTCACAGTGCTCAAAGTATGCTCTGCACCTGCACGGCCTCTCCCTCAAAACCCAAAGGATTCCCCCAAATACCGCTGTCAGACATCTGCCACATGTCTGCAGAGAGGATTAGCCTATATGTAGATTCAAACAAAGTAAGCACTCAACTGTAAGCCTTGTTACAATCAGGACATTCAGCTTTCGACCAAAATCCACACTCCTCTGTAGCTTTGAGTAGGTGATTTACTTGTTCTGAACCCACTCTAGGGTTAGACTTAGTTGTAGTAATCCACTGGCGCATTAGCCAATCATAACCCTGAAGAGGTTCTCTCTATTGTGAAGGAAGAGCTCAACTTGTAGATGACAGAGTTTTTGTTTTCCAATGAGCAAATGACCTTGAATGTCTCTGCAGCTGACAGCGGTGCATTATTGCTGTGCAGCATGTTGACATTCAACAGGCAGGAGCAAGGGGCCCACATGCTCTGTTAGACAACAAGCACCAACAGGAACCTCATACCACCCTAACACAATGACTCGGATTGTGCAGACAGCCTGCAAACCCCAATGAGAGGAGGAAAAAGAACGTGTGCCCTGTGTGCAAAAGGAATGAGTTAAAATAGAGAAGGTGATGCTGTTTATGTTGAACATCTTTGTAAAAGCCCACAGTTGTTTGGCTTTTACAACAGATGCGACACGGTGACTATAGAAATGCACGTGTTGTGGTAGTCACCATTCAAGGCAGCCCCTGTTATAGCCTTCAAAGTCGACTCCTTCATATAAACATTCATCCTTGTTGAGCTGAATACCAATTATGGACTCATTTCTAACCTAAATGTTTGAAGTAAGTTTATATGTCTCCACTTTCCTCCTCTGGTGCTTTCTTGTTCCCCTAAATATGACTTCAGATTAAACAAAAATGAATTAACTTATAAATGTATTTTCTTTAAAATATCTTCAAAAATGTGTAATACATCACTCATAAAAAGGCAGAAAAAAAAGAAACTTCTGAAAACTATCAGATTTTAAAAATAGAATTTACATATTTTCTGAATGTAAACCAAAAAGACACTGCATAAAGGTAGCAAAAACAGGAATCACACAAAAGCTATGCATGCGAGATACAGCACAACTAAACTATTTGGTTCCAGTTTGAAATTTATCTGCTTTAGAATAGACACAGATCTCACATAAACAAATGCTAGGATCTCTGTTTCTGTATATACTAAAGTAATTTATAGTACTGTCCCATAATCTCTGTGTACTAGCAACAAAGGGCCAGTCTCTGTCGTTCTTCATGAATTTACTCTTGTCTTTCAAGTAATAAGAGATGGTGGAAAAATATCAGTCACTGCCTCTTCTTTCTTTTCTTCCATTCCTATACATACTCCAGTCGCTGTCTTTCTGCACTAAAGCTGGCGGATTAGCAATGATGAGTGGGATCATTTACACAAATCTAATCAACATCAACCCCCTCCTCATTCCTTCTGTCTCCTTCCACAGTCCGCTGCCTTCACGCACCATGGGGCCCCAGCATTCCTCCTTTCCCAAGATGCACCTCTGTAAGGTTCCACTTGCTGCTGCGCTATGAAGACTTGAACATCAGTAAGTTGTTTCAACTGTTCCACTTTTTTCTGCCATGCTTCACCTAGTACACCTCAAAGAGCTAAAAACATTCCTCTGGGCTGCTTTTTTTTCCTTTCTAAAAATTCTCAGAAAATGGCTCTGACTCACAAACACAACACCAATCAACTTTCTGCCATGTGTGAACTTGACTCTGCTGCTGTACATCAGAAAGGTCGGGCAGGCAGAGACTGGCCCAGCGAATGTTACCCATTTAAAATTTCCATCCAAGGGAACAACTTTTACATGTGTTTTGATTACGGAGTAGTGTACAAAAGAGAAAAAAAAGATCAGAGACAGAAAGACGGGTGACTTAAAGGAACAGGATCAAAGGCAAAAAGAGTTTAACTAAGTAATCTCTTTAGCCTAGGTATTTGTTAAGCAACTTCTTAAGTCAAAATATACATGTAATTTACTAAGACTCATTCTACATTCATCCTGACTCCAAAGCTTCCACCCTTTCTAAACATCCATACTGCAGCCATCCTGCACTGACTTTTCGACTTCACTCACTGCTGTCTGATGACTCCTCCAGATGCAGAACAGATGCAGTGACCCCATTGACTTCATGTCAAGTTAGCGTCCCCCATTTTCAAGACAAAAAAGTGGAGCTATGGAAATTAAATTTATAGCATAATGTTGATACTAAGTAAGTATCTGTTTAGTGCATTTTATTATTGAATTAGCATTTTTAATGACAGTATTTGCCTGCCCTGTCAATAAGTCAATGTGCTTCATATGGCCCCTCTCATGGGGACTGCCAGCATTCCATCACTTTTAGGTTCTCGGTCCTTGTTCATAAATGCCTTGATCCGATAACACATTTTTTTTAAGTGTGCCCTGGTTTCCCAACAACTCACATGGATTTGTGACCTCAGGCAACATCTGAGCCAGTTTATCTGTATTTGTGTTTAGGTTATGATAAATTTAAAAAATGGCTTTGTGGAAAAAAAACAAAAACTCATACCTTATTTCTAAAAACTAGCACTGAAATTAATCTATTTAAGTTTTTCTTAAAAGATATTAGTTTTATTATTTATGTTAAAAGACAATTTCTTTCACTGCTTATTTTTCTTTTGCTTTCAGTTTTAGTTTACTATAAGAACCCTGATTCATGTTACTCTCACCCAAGTCTGAGGTAGTTGGCTGACACAGCTTTAGTAGTCTAACATCAGACCATTACTATTCTCTTACTAGCAAGAGAGCCAGAGAGTAGAACTAGTATGTAGGTATTTTGTTGATATTGTAATGAAAATACAGTGATAAATGTAATATAAATTGCAAGTGTATCAGGATATACAGTGTGTTGCCTCAGATGATTATCTCAGTCTTACTTTTTAAACAACATTACATATAGACATAAATCTATTCTGTATTTAACAAAATGACATGTTGGAATAAAGGACTTATAGAGGCTGAGATAAAATAATCTGAAAACTCACCAAATGTCAATCCAGGCACAGACAAATGCACACAGGAACACACACCCCCCCACCTGGGGGGGGGGGGGGGGGGGGGGGGGGGGGGGGGGGGGGGGGGGGGGGGGGGGGGGGGGGGGGGGGGGGGGCGGGGG
>JAPZDV010000001.1:8440548-8466495 GCA_029814665.1 Acanthurus lineatus
TGTGGAGGTTTTCATTTGGTTTGTTTTTTACATACAGAGGTTCACAGAGTCCAGTGCTCAACAACATCAAATCTGAACGACTCTTATTTATTCTTAACATCTAACATACATCCAACAAGGTCACAACACACACGCACACACACATGCGCAAAGACATGAGCACACACAGACATGTACACGTATGCACATGCACCTCTTTCAGATAAAATTTTACAAACATGTAGAAATGCAAATTAACATCAACTCAAAGTGTATTTTTTGCCACTGAAGAATACAATTGTCCAAAAGACCACATGAATGACACATTATACAATTAACTCATGGTGGCCTCTCTGATACAATCACCCAGACAACCATGAAACACAATTTTTCACACGCTTGATTGGCACGAGCTGTGTCTGCAGTTGTGGTTCAAAGCTAAGCTGCTGTGTGGACATAACACTTACCAGGACCTTTTTCCAGGAAGATGACCTTAGACTCCGGGAAGAAGTTGGAGCCAGTGATGACCATCTCTTCTCCCCCACTGACCAGGCAGCTGGTCAGGCTGGATTTCTCAACCTGGGGAAGCTCTTGAGCTGAACGCTGGGCTGGGGGGGGGATACAGCAGGGGTTAAGGACAAAAGAGGATGATCATTTGCTGAGCTGTGTTACACTGCACTTTTATGTGCATGTGTTTGTGTGTTTGTGTGTGTGTGTGTGTGTGTGTGTGTGTAAACTATGTCTACTACAGTATAAATAGGCATATATTTAAAAATATAAAAATATACTTAAAAATATACAAATCAACAGAATTACCTAACATCATTAAGTTTAATACAAAATATAAAAAAGGCTCATAAAATTGCCACAGATTTATTACAACAGCTCTCAATGTAGGACAGATTGAAATATTACTTTATCAGATGTTCTATCTAAAGGTACTTTGAATGAGAGCTAACAGTAAATTAAATCAACTTTTTTTATTTACTTGACAGCAAAATTGCTTATTCATGTGGAAAGGTTTGTGTACATGCTTGTCCCTATGTGTTTTTCATGTACGTGGTTTTCTTAATATGTGTGCGTGTGTGAGGCTCAATGCGTGGAAGTAGACACTCACAGCACTCCACAGGAATAGAGGCAGCCTGCAGCGACAGCACCTTCCCGTTGGGTTGAGGGATGTGCACTCTGAACACCACACGGACCCGTGTGTTCTTTCTTCCTATATCCGTCTCCCCCTTCCGCAGCTCGATGTCTGAGTTCCGCAGCTTAAGGATGCCAGCACAGTCAATACTGCAAGGTAGAGGGAAAATAGTTGGCCCCATACAGCACCACTGGGATGGCAGTCATCTAAGTCATATTGAAGTAGGAAGGGCCTGGGAGTGATAAAACCAACCACAAGGCCAGCAGGGGGACTGGCAATGAGAGGCAAATTAAGTGTTGAATCACAAAATAAAAATGCCTGTGAATATGATTTATTACAGATGTAAAGAGGAAAATCCCTACCAAATCCCTTCCCTTGAATTGCAATATAAATGAAACCAGGCCTTATATAAATATAATCATTTAGCAGATGCGGAATAATAAATATTCAAACAAAGTTTGTTCTGTTTGTTCTGCTCCATGGGAAACCCTCAAATTTTCCTTCTGAGCATAACACTGATGTTGGTTTATATTAAGAAAGTCTCTTAAATCCTGTTTGGAAGATGTTACACCTCTTTATGATCATAAATGGGGTTGTTTTTCATTGAGCAGGGCTTCCTTCATGGAGGCAAGCTCATAAGTGAGTAATGCAACCTTGCAGTGCTGCTGACACCTACCTGGCTGACATGTTGTTTTCAGGCAGGAGAGGAATTTCGAGAACTTTGGTGCTGGAGACTATGATTTCTTGGCTGGCTGTGGCTACAGTTTTCCCGGTGATCCGGTGCACCTGGTAGAAGGCATGCGGCCTCAAGTAACGGTCATCTGCTGTTCCAATGAACATCTGCAGGTTGACGGGCTTCTCACTGTAGCCAATGAGCTAAGACACAACAGTGACAGAGATAAAAAAACAAAACAGAAACAGATGTTATTTTTTGGGGTCCAGACGAGAGGTGTGAGCAAAGGAATAATCTCTTCATCTCTGCGGCCTTCAGAAGGCCACTTTTTTTTGGCGGGAATCTAAATGTCAGGTTGAGGGTGTTTCGCTTTTTCTGGCAGGGAGACTGGAGATTCATCTGGCGCTTTGGCTTCCAAACAGTTTGACACTGACGTTTTCAACTAATTTTTTCCTCTTGCATGCCTGCCCCTTGACAGGATTCTGTAGAGGACATAGTTACCTCCAAAAACCTTACCAGAAGCTTCAAACCTTTTTTAGTTAATCAATCCAAGATCAAAAAAGAAGTTGCAACAAAACCTAAAGGCTTAAAAGCTTTATAAGCTTAAAATCTTTGAGAGCTTGCAAGAGGGGCTACAATAATAGTTGGGAATATGTCTTTTTATTATTTAAAGAGAAAAATATTGCTTCCAAGTAAACAATGATGTTAATGAGGTTAAAATGAGGTTAAAAGTTAATGAACTTTTTCAAGTCCAGAGTTATAAAAATAAGGGCAATAATTCAATTCTCTTCTCACAGTCTTCTGTAAGGCTTGCAAGTGTAAAAAGCCTTTTAAAGATACATTGTGGCTTAGAAGGAAACAAAAATGCCAGTTAAAATGTCAACAGCCCTTTAAAATCCAGTTGTTCATGCATGCCAACATGGTTGGCATAGGGCACCTAGACTGGCTGCTGCCCCCTAATTTAGTCCCTGAGCTCTGGCACCCTGGTTTCCACAGGTAAGAGGTTGGATGAAGGAAGAGTGTTGCATGTTGGATAGAGACAAGGCAAAGATGGAAAGGAGAACAGACCTTTCCTCCTCAGAGGGACAGAACAAACACACAGGCCACACAATTCAACTACTGTTGTAATGTTGTACTTGGCAGACTGCGTGACGGCAAGATGGCATCCCCCCTGTACATATACACTCCCACCACACTGCCCTCATAGCCCACACTCCCGGCTCAGATGGAGGGCAGCCCATTGAGGTTGACAGAAAAGAACAAGGCCATTCATTGCTTTTTCATCCCAGGAACTGCCAAGCCTCAACCCCACCACAGCTGGCTACTGACCCTTTCCTGCCTTGCAGGTTTGCGTCACACGCCGCTGTGTCAATGTTGGTGCAAAAGTGTGGTGGGTGGAAGGAGAAAGAGTGGGTGTTGCTTGGGATTTGTCATGTGCTGTTCCAAAACCAGCTAAAATAAAAAGGCTAAAATTGGTTACAATCAAGCCCTGGAAAAATACAGTATGTACCTGAGAAAAACATGGAGCAAGCACTAGCAGAGCATTAGTGCTTGGTTACAAGATATTTACTTTTAACCCAGGATCTACACTATGTATAGGTGCCAATAAATTATTAGACAGCAATCCAAAGTTTTTATTATCAACAGCATCAACACATTCAGTAGGAGGTAATATGCACCTTTAAATCAGCTTTTGATCTGCCAATAAACACAGAGAAGAAGAGGTAAGAGAAGAGGAATAAGCGGCAGGCTGCTACTGTCTACTGCTGTCATGCTCATGACGTCAAGATGCTGCACCTGGGTAGAGCCAGTGTAGAATAGAGAGCCGTTGCCAGTGTGGATGTTTTTTACAGCTTTAAGGAAAGATGTGAAGGAGTAAAACTGGTATTTGAAATATTTGCTCAGCAAGATTCAGATAGGAGGGAAAAGTGACAGCCAGTTAGTTTGATTTGGAATATTAAATTATCCTGCTCACCCTCTACATCTTGTCTTTCTTACCTCATGTGCATATAAAATACTAGTTATCTTACTTGCTACTTTCGAGACGGTCCCCTGGAGTGAAAGAAGTCAAGGTGTGGGGGAAGCAGTGGAAAAACCTAAATGTGCTGTGTTTACAGCAGGTTTTGTGAGGGGACGAGCCTCCAGAGACAGATACTAGGCAGGGAAACTGGCCGAGCTTAAATCTTAATAATGCTTCAGTGTTCTTAGCTGAATAAAAACCTTGTAAGGTTGTGCTACAGAGCTCCATTAAGACACTTTGATTCCCAAGTGAGGGCTGAGTTAAATAATACAAGGAAAAATCTAATTTTGTCAAGTAAGCAAAACTTTTGTTACAACTTAAACCCAAAATATTTAGGAGATACAAAACTCTTAAGTGTTCTAACATGTATTTTGTAGTTTTAATTTGGAGAAGAATAACAATTAGAAGAGGTCACAATAAAATTTGATATTATTGATGATAATGATAGTAATTTATCTACATGCAAAGCACAGGTAAGATGCATTCGCAGGCAATTTAGGTAAAAATTTGAAAAAAGATTTATAGAGCTACAAAAGAAAAAATCAACAATAACAGAGAGAAAATCTCAAAGACGCATACGTATACGATATCAACCTCACACTAAAATAAAACATCAAATTTATTTTAAACTAGAGAGGGTAAGACCATTAACTGAGAGAGTTCATCTCTATGACTGAAATAACCTGACTCTAAACCTGTCTTTTGGACCTTTACATCACCAAAAAACTGTGGGAAAGAAACATTACTGTATTGTCTTAACGAAGAGTCAGTTAATGATCCATGTGCTTTTTCTGATCATTGATGGAGGCATTTTCAAATTAAACTGAGTGAGGAAACTTGAGTTGCGTCTATCTTTGTGCTTTGAAGATAGGCTGAAGGCTCGCTGTTTGCTCTGTAGTGCAGAGGGCGCTGCAGGAGACAGAATTAAATCTGTGTGACACTAACCACAGGGATGATGGTGAGAGAAGGCAGCTTCCTTCTCACACAAAAGTGCATACAAACTCACAAAGTGAGCATGTAAATCAACCCTCTAAACTTAAAGTGACTGCAACAGCCTACACTGAGATGATTCCTCGCTTTGTTTTCTCACAATCGACCGTGTCGAACTGGAATCAACCCACTCAATGTGGCACATGAAATCTATCTGAAAGGAAGTTGCACAGGAGACCAGCAAGTCTTAAAAGACCACATTAGATCTTAAGAGCCACATGAAAGTATAAATTGTGCAAGGAACAGAGATACAAGTAATTATGTACCCTGAATGGATCTACGGCTATAAATGACACATTATTCTGGATTCAAAGAAACACAGAGTCACAGGAATCAACAGTCTTGTGGCTTGCAACGCTTGTTTTACGATCATGTCTGCGCACGGTGGAAGTGAGCACAGTCAGACAGCACTTGCACGTGTGTGTACGTGTGTGTATGTGTATCTGTGTGTGTGTGCCTCCATAAATCAGGGCATGTTTATTCGCAGCACCATGTGCGTTCCAGACAGGATAAAATGAGTTAACAGCGTCTGGAGGAATGTATCTATGCAAGAGGACAGATGGATATAAAAAAATCTGATATTTTCTATTTGAGCACATGTGTAGCATTGACTGAAGTAGAAGTTGTCTAAGATTTTTTTTTCTCCAGTATGTCAGTTCTACGCAAATCAACAAACTGTCATCACGAAACAAAAACTTTTTTTCCCCTTTCCTTCCGTTTAGCCTCTTCCTCTCTGCCTCTCTGAGTGTCCTCTTGTACTCATACTTTCTTTACTTCTCCATCCCTGCACATGAGGGATTTGGTGTGAAGTCAGAGTGTTGGCAAATATACACTGAGCAGGCCAGGAGTTCTTTCCAAATCGAATAATCAACTAGGAAAACCTGATTAAAAGGCCAGAAAGAAAGGGCTCATTTCAGCAGTCCCAGTCAATCAGCAGTCCCAGCATGGACACATACCACACAGCTGGGCTTATTCAGTCCCTCTGCCACTGTCACAACTGTTAGTAAAAACACAATTATTTTTATATTTACTCAACTGTGTTCAATTTGTTTCATTAAAAAAACAGAGCAGCGTTACAACAATAATTTTACAAATGTAAGCCTTTTAACAGAGGTAATTCAAAGAATAACGTACTTTAGCAACAGGGACTCGGTGCGCGGTGACATAAAGGATGAAGGCTGGATGGGAAAAGAAACAATGTCAGAACAGCTGGGAAGTATTTAGTACGAGTTTTTGTACAACCTCAGAACCATATCAAATGATTTCCATTGATTCAAGCATTTTAAATCAGAGCAGTTAGCTTTCTAACACTGTATTTTATATCCATAGGACAGCACTAAAACTGTATACTCTAAGCTCCTCAAATAGTAGTCCAAGCACACTTCAGGGGCCCATTTGCACCTTCAGTTCAGAAAATGGGTAAAGTGCCACCTGCAAACAGCAGGACATGTAAACAAGACACATGGATAATACCAGGCGGAGGAGGCTTCACGACAATGAAATACACACGACACACACCCTTGGCTTGCTTCACATTCCTGAGTCACCCCTCCACCACCCCCTATATCTGTGCTAGAGTGTGAAATACCACAGGAGGGTGGTCTCTGCACTTTAACTCCTCACTTTTCTGCCTGTCAAGAGTGTACTGAGCCCAGCTGGTAAGTCAGCAAGTAACTGAGGCCTGATAGAGATCAGTTCTTATATTAAACCACACTGACATTAAAACCAGTCACATGTGCCCGATCCTGTGCTTGTTAGAGCCTGCATAAAAACTTAGGGCTGCCGCTTCTAACTGTGGATCGAGTTTAGGATCACCTAAAATAAAACCGCTGGATACAGTTACATACCCAGCTCCCACTAAATAAAGTCGCTACCTATTTTCAGCCATCATCTGTTCCACTGATCCAGTAATACGGCGATCAAGCTGAGTGGTGTAACATCTCCCATCACAGCATAAACACATAAACAGTTACCCAGGCATGCATACACCAAAACATCATAATTTTTGGTTCAAACAGAAAAGTGACGGCAGCACTGATAGCTGATCTAGGTTCTAAAAGTTTTGAAATAGGATATTTACAAGCAAACAGGAAGAACACCTGCTACTTGCAGAAAAACACTGCCACTTCAATAACTACTTGTTTGTATTCATTTATTGTGTGCGTGTTTATCTCCTTTTTATATTTCATCAGTTCTCTGCTTTTTATTTTCCCTTTTTTCTTCCTCTTTCTATTTCCCTCATTCGCTCTCCTATCCTCATGACTTTCCCCCTGTATTTCATCTCTTCTCTCTTCTTTTTCCTTCGTCACTCTCTTTCTCCTTCCTTGTCCTCGCCTCTCACCTTCCTCAGCTCCATCCCTCTGCCGTAATTCGACACTTTCTCACAGCGAGAGCCTCACTCTGCCAGGTTGTTTCCCTGTGTTGCTCTACTGTTGCCATGGTGAGACTCTGTGTGTATGCAGGAGTGTGTGTGTGCGTGTGTGTGTGTTTATAAGCTTGCAGCAACGTACACTTACGCTGGTGTAAACTACAGCCCTGGAGCTTGTGTAGGAAGAGTGTGTGTGTTAGAATGTGTGGATTTAAGCACACTAGCTTTGGTGTAAACTGTAGTCCTTGGAAAGGTTTGTGATGTGTGAGAAGAGAGAGAGAGAGAGAGAGAGAGAGAGAGTGGTGTGTGTGTGTGTGTGTGTGTGTGTGTGTGTGTGAGACAGGCTGGCTAGCACGTGTGAGCAACAAATGTAAAAAAAAAAAAGGAGCAAATGGTGGTCAAGGTCACGAGTCGGCCCATTTTATCTGGCAGTGGTTTCCCTACAGTGGCACTGTGGCACCACGACCTGGGATCTATGGACACACACACAGAGTGCACAGCTCACACAGGCTTGCTGTTTGCCCAGCACACTAGGGAGGGCAGAGAGAGCCAGGGGGCCGGTTGACTGTTTGTTTAAACAAGGTCAATACATGCGCATGCACATGCGCACACACAGATGGGTTTACTGTATACTGCATGAGGGCTGTATATGGCCTTGTTAGACTGGTCCAAGCTCAGTTTCTCTTATTCCCCATTCTATCCTCCCCTGCTCTCTCTCTCCTTCTTTCTCTTTCTGCTTTACTCTCTCTCTCTCTCTCTCAAACACACACACACGCACATCACTGCCCCCCCTCCAGTAACTATTTTCTTGTTGTGCACTAAGCCTGATTACAACAAATGAGAGCCAAGCTCCCAACATGTTTACATCAAATACAACCCTGGGGCAAAGCAACAGCAGCTCCAGCCAGTTCACACAGTGCGCCGCATGGCTATGCATTGTTTTCTGTGTGTCAGTCAGTCTGCTGAAAGAGTCAGTAGAGAGAAAGACAGAGAGACAGAGAGAGAGAGACCTGTTGAGATAAAAGTTTCATTATGGTGCAAAGCAAGAGGGCAAGTAAGAAGAAAGAAAAGAAAGCAAATGAGCATGTGAGCATGTGAAATGTGAGAGTTAATGACAGAGACAGAGAGATGGTAATGGGGTCACGGCCTTGCACTCAAGCATTGGGATCAAAATCATTTACTGCATCCAAGTCAGGGGAAATATAAGGTTGTCTTGTACTGATTCTGTCATAATCTCTTTAAGATCCTTGTTACCAGACACTATGGCTTCATTTAGATTTAATAACTGTCTAAACAAGTTTAAAGATTGACATTATATTTTTTCCAACTGTCTCTCTGACTTCTTATAAAGCACAGTCTTATTTAGTGTTTGTGTGTACTGTTTGTGTGCTGAGTGCTGTGACTGTTTTTTTGCTGTATCTGACAGTCTTTTCCTGTTGTTCCAGTCTGCCTCTATCCGTACCAGCAGGTAATACCAGAGGGGCTCCTTATATTTGTGTGGGTGCAGCAGTACTCAATTAAGCTGGTTAAATACACACAAGGATACCTCAGCCAGCCAGAGAGGCTTTGGACTTATATGTCTCCTAGCAACAGGTGTAGCGATTATGGTCTGCAGCTAGCCCCAGAGGAATGGCTAAAACAGCCAGTCAGACAGGCAAAAGCGAGACCATCTTGCCATAGTAAAATTATTTTAAAAAGGTCAGATGTTCAAAACTATTGCAACATTTTGAGGACCACAAGGCTGGGAAATCTTTTAAATAACCTCAAAAATGTTCACAACATTTGTACATCATTATCAATACCACAATGCTCATTTTCATGTCTGCAGAATGTTTATTCAGCTCTCTAGACTAACGTTTTCCACTCGTAGGCCTGGTAATTCCTATTAAAAATTTTAGGAGCATCAGCACAAAGTTTGAAAGTACTACTTAAACCAACAAGCATAACAAAACAGTGATAATAGAGATATAAATAGAACATTTAAAGAAATAACAATGTGCTGTCTCATTTTAAAGGAAAAGTGAAGTATTGCTTTTATAGAGTGCAGACTTTCCTTTTTTTGTGCTTACGACGTGAAAAAGATATGATTTTTCGAACGAATAAAAGCACACATATATCACTGACAGATGTACCCCAATAAAGCTGCCCTGTGGCTGGGAACAATGTCATTACCAGTGATTATCAGTCTTTGTATAGGAATTCACAGCATTCCTCACAGAACCCACAGTTATGAATCATGTCTGTCAAAACAATTCAATGTAAACACTGTCATTCTCTGTGGTCTCTGTTTGTCTGGCTGCAGTTGAAGCAGACAGAGAAAAAGCTTACTGCTGTGGTCATTGCTAGCCAAGGCTTGACCCCCACCCCCTCGTCTTCCCTTAAAGAGCTGATCAACGGCTGGTCAACATCCTTACATCTTTTTTATTAGCGTTAGCAGACCGAGTTGGTGCCAAGCTAACAACATACTGCAGTCTTATGTTTTTTACATCGAGCTCGTGAGATGTATTTGTGTTTTGAGAGCAAAAGTTACTGTGACCTTGAATTCAAAGGCATGTCTGCTGCTGAGTAAAATGCACCACACCATTTACTGTCACTTTTCAGAGTCACAAAATGATACAAGTGGAAGAGTACACACACAGCAAAAAACAAACAAACTGCTCTTCAACTGAGCCATTAAATTCCTCACAGACTCTCCGAGAAAGTGCATTAGAGCCACTGGGTGAGAGGTTTAAGAAACTTAATGCCTTCATTCTCGATTGAATAAATGTCCAAAGAAAAACTGTTTTCTGTCTCTCAGAAAAGGTTGATTTTTCAAGTTCTTCATCCAAACCTTGTGTACCAATCTATGATCCTGTCAAAAACACTGAAGTAAAACGCAGATGTTGCCAGAGACAAACAACTGACAGCCTAGATAAAAAACTGAAGGCCAGGAGAATTTAGGATTAACAAAAAAAGGCAAAGACAACATAGCGCATTCTTCTTCTTTATACTCACTGATACTATAACACGAACACTTTTAGATCTTTATTACAAGTTAAATAGACAAGCCCCACAGCTTCCTCCTCAGCCGTTCTCTTGTGTCTCTCATACAAAAGCTCAGTGGTGCACTGGTCTGGGCAACAACATGAACACAAAGGAAGTCATCACCATGACCAGATGGCAGCTATGACGTCACCCTGTGACATCACACCACCAGAGTCAAGACCCAAGGAGAACAAAAGTTCCTGCAGGGCCACAGAGGAACTTAGAGTACAGTCTGTAGAAGCAGCAGCTGCTGGAGTATCACAGTATTTCACTTCAAATATATTAAACTCCTGAAGAAAAGCTTACTTCAAAACTGAAATAAAGAATCAATCTGGAGATGAATAGAAAAAAAAATGCTCATTACGGGGGCCATAACGTTATTTAAATCAAATGACACGACCGTAAACTAATGTTTGCTTTAAAAACAAAGAAAAGCCGCTTCTACAAGTTGCCTGCCAAAGTGCTTAATGTCAGTAAAATCTGGAGTGTCTGTGGGAGGGAATCTGCAGTTACACATCCTGGTACAACTGTCATTCTGCCTTCAGGGAATAGCTTGGGTCAAACCTACTATGCATCTGGGAAACATGATGTGAGCAAGCTTGTTTACACATTCCAAATAGTTGATTAATGACTTTTGAGATTTCCTTAAAATTTTTTTTCATCTTTCTGCTCTTGCTGTTAATGGATCTTTAATATGGATTTTTTAAAGATAATTTTAACATAGGTAAGATCATATATACATCATCTCAACACTTGCTCTTTTGATAACCTAAAAAACAATAAGTAAGCACAAGCACATTGTGTGTATGCATGCGTGTTGTATGTGTATGTGTATGTGTGTGTGTGTGTGTGTGTGTGTGTGTGTCTGCATGTGTGTGTGAGAGTGTGTGTGTGTTTGTGTATGCTGGTTTTTGTATAAAATATGTTACTGTAAAAACAATTGTGACATCAGAGGGTGAAGAAACGACCTTTCACTGTTGTACTTTTTTTGGCAGAGTGCATCAAAAAGAGGCAAAGAGGACCAACAATAGAGGAGTGGGTGTTTAGTCAACAAAGACTGTTAGACCTGCTGGACATGTACTGATATTATCTATCCTGACAAAGCACAAGCCAGCTGTTATATTTATGTTGATAGTCATTGTTTTGTATTGTCTACAATTACAAATGACAAAAAGGTAAGTTGTGTAGGTGTATCGTAAAATGATTGCAAAGCATTAACTTTTATGTAAAAAGATGAGAAATGAGTTACTGTGGCAATTTGCAGTTTGACATAACAAATAATACTGCTAAGGTACTAAAATTATTCACTTTGAAAACTGCCCCTACACTGGAAAGAGTACATGTTTGTTTTTATGACTAAATGCAGCATGATGTTGATTTCTATAGAGTGACATACTGTGTCCTTTCACCTTACAGTATTCAATACACCCAACCCTTCCTCCCTCATAAAGCTCATTCACCCACACATTTTCTCTCTGTGCAAACAGGCTCTGCAAACCGCTGCTCATCATGACACGCGAATGTTGTCTGAGTGCTTCTCTCACTCTGTCTGCTCTCTCTGACCGTGACAACACATTGCTGTCTGTCAATGTGATCACAATAGCCAGTTCCAGCAGAAACACATTTGATTTCGTTTTTAGCATAGCATCACTAAATGTCTACAAAAGGAGAATTAACTTCTCTCACTTTTTGTAAGGAGATATCTGTGCAGGTTAACACTTAGCTGAATTATATTACAGGAGAATTATTGTATGGCAATGAATCAAGAACAACACAAAGTGATATGTACACCCAACTGCAAACCTTACTTCTCTTGTCTCTCACCATCTGTTTATTAATCTTTAATTTAGCTGATCATAATTGAGTTAGTTTAGAATCTGGATTAATATTTATTTTAACAAATAAAAAAAAATAATAATGAAAAATAGTTTACATAAAAAATATTTAACTATTAAAAAAGGTTGGATCAACATTTACTGTGCACTTACTGTTTTGGCCAAGAATATATGAGTGCTGTAGATCAGATTACAGCTGGGTTCTGAATCAGCTTTGACTTTGCCTTGTCTGACCTAAGATATAAACCATCAACTCACTAGCTTCTACAAGGAAACTGCTATTACCAAACAATTCCCTCAGGGCATGAGGAATGAGGGCAAGTGTGGCAAACGCTTGGTTGAAAACATTTGACAGTTAAATTATGCATCGTCACATATGGCAGGATAGAAACTTGGTCTAACTGAGGTTGAAATGGTTAATGATTGGCCTAGAGGGAGCCTGCATGACTGAACGTATGAGGACACGGGCTGTTTCTTTGGCAACAAATGGCAGTAATTTGAGCTTCTTTATTGTTTCAGTAGTTTTTCGTCCACAGCTGTTTGATTATTGTATTTGTTTTCATTGTTGTATCTTCTGTATATTGTGCAAAATGAGCAGGAACTGAGTTGGCCAATGGGCTAACCTACTTCCCATTTACAGTCTCAAGCAATGACAACTCATGTTGCCTGCACAAAATCCCATTAAAATAAAAAAATTCACACATATTTGGCTGTACTTTCAAAGTATTTTTACGTGTTTTTTTTCTGTTTCAAATTTACATTTATACATTTTTTTCATGTGGAGTCAGAATAGTAAACTTAGAACCAAGAATACTGTATTTAAAGTAATCAGCAAACAAAATTCAAGAGTGGCAACAAGATGAAAGTTATTCTTATCTACTTTATAATTTGAAGACAAAATGCTTTCATCCAAAATGTGACACAGAAAGTGCCGTTGATGGAAGAGCACAAGATATGCAGAGGACAGTGAACCGTACATAGCAAGCTTGCTGGGCTGATTGTGCTGTTGATTAGACTGGCAGTCTGAACTCAGCCATTGTTGGGTTCCACAGTAATGGTCATGGTCCAGTTCACAGACTCTATCTTAATCATACATACAAAGGATACTTGTCACTGCATTCTTGAAATATTAATGGAACTGAAATCTTCCTCTCTTGCTCTCTCTCTCTCTTTTCTCTCACTCACTACTCTCCAAGAGAATAGCAGCCAGAGCTCTATGTGGGCTCATGTAGTCTATCAAGTGACAAACCAGCTGACTGGACTAATGACAGCTCTCTTGCCTGCCTGCTTGTCTTCCTGCCTGAGCAGGTTGACTGACAGTCTTGCCACAGGAAAGGATCCATGTGACAATTCACACATGCAAAACTGTAATATAAAACCTTAAATGTAATGTAATGCATATAATGGATTCAATTTATCATTCAAATGTGCTATTTGTTTTTTTTAAGTATGAAGTCAGGAAAAAATGAGCAAATAAGATCATTTAAACTTATTTTTTCTGCTTTCATGGTTGATTTCTCGGCTAAAAGAGCTGATGTTTTGTGGTCAACATAACTGATGCCTACCAAGCATCATATTAACACAGACAATAAACCAGTCCTGAGTTTAGAGTAAAATTTAATCCTCAGTATGATAAAGACAAAAATGCTTGTGTTTTGTTTAATAGCATAAATCAATGAAAATCAGTTGGTAATTTTAATGCTCAAAGAATTCGTCAGAACTATGCTCGTTAGTATTTGGGTATTGGTCTTTATAGCTTAAAGCTTAAGTTACAAAATGGTGAGGGTTTTATAGCACTGCCTCTGGCTGAACAGCAGAAAGAGCCCCAAACATGGAAAACTAAATTGTTACCTTGACTAATGGGTGGCCACCAGATGCTGCTTTCACGGCTCCTCGGCTGCCCTCTGTCTCATAGTGTGCTCGGTGGTGGGCTTTGGGTTGCACCTCTATCTTCAGCTCATACTGGCCAAACTGGCTTGGCAGTGGCCAGTCCAACGGAGGCAGTGAGGAGGTTCTGAGGGGGGGATACCATAATAATGAACTCACACACAAGAGAAAGAGAATATTGTAGCTTTCGTATAACACCATTATAATCATTATAACATACTGTGCCACATAAAAGATGTGATCAAAGATTAATTCAAAGCATACAGTGTTATGGTTTGTGGTTGGAATCATTGGTGCATGTAAAATTACACTGCCTCGAAGCTTGTGATAAGGAAAGGACATTAAAACAGCTTTTTTAAATTATTCTACATCTGTGCAAATCTATGTAACATCACAGAGTTGGGTCAAGCATGACAACCTCTCTCACTACTTAATGGTTGACACCAACAACCTCTAAACTGTTTTATCCTCTTATTTTGCAGCAAGAGAGTTAATTATTATAGTTGATAAAAAGTTCTCATAAACCTAAAAGAAAACTTAAGAGGTTCTTTAGGAATTGATTTTAGGGCCACTTCTTGTGATTCATATATGTTGTATGTATATAGGTATATTATATAGACATACAAAGATGTGCATATATAATCATATATACATACGTTTATACAGACATACACACATACACACACGTGTGTGTGTGTGTGTGTGTGTGTGTACGAATATGTGTATATTTGTTTTGTCATCAGAAAAAATCTAGATGTTGGAGTCTTGATGTCACAAAACTTTTGATGGCTCAACAAAGATAAAAACTGAAATTTTAGTCATATGTTCTGTGAGAGAAAAACAGTGCAAATGATAATACATAAGTTCTCTTGAACTTACCACAAGACAACATGCAAGAAACCTTATGTAGTGTTAGACTAAGATTTTAAGTCTTATAGAGGGTTTGTCATGAATTCTTCTTTTTATCACTTTAGAAATTATACTTAAGCATCACTACTTTCTTGTCTGAGTCACACAAAGAAACTTGTGCATCTTTTTTATATTGAGCAGCTACAGTAAATTCCCCCAAGATATGTTTTAAGCTCCAGCTCGTTTAAAACTCTGCTGCCGAAATGTTTACCAGGATCAGAAGGAGACAACACATTACAACAGCTTTAAATTTCTTACACTGGCTGCCTTGTCAGTTTTAAAATTGATTTTAAAATTCTCTTTCTTGTTTTAAAGTATTTCATGATATGCACCTGCTCACATGCTTTCAGTGTTTTAACCAGTACGGCCCCTCAGGTCTTCCGCCCATGAGTCTGTTAGCTGCTTAAAGGGCAGGACTAAAATCTTTAGTGACACAGTTTCAGCATTTATGGCCAAAGCCGTTAGAGCAGTCTGCTTCAGTCATTTCTATTATTATATATTTCCATGTTTTTGTCTTACTTAATGTTTTTATTTGTATCTATGTTTTCTTTTTCTTATTTTATCTGGTTTTTAGTACAGCTTTAATATAACAATATTTTATTATTATCTGAACCTTTAAATCCACTTTGCTTTATTTTGCTGTAAATATTTTGATCTTTTTCTTCATTTGTTCTTACTTATCATTGGCTTATTAGTCATCTGTGAAGCATTTTGACCTGCACTAACCAGTATTAAAAGTAGTTTAAAAATAAACTTGTACTGATTGATAAACTACCCGTTTTAAGGCTGTCATAAGCCGAAAAGGTGGTATTCCCCTTTCATTGTGAGACAGTGAAGATGTAAAAAGGGGGTGTAACTTGCAGAGCACTCAGCCCCACCAGACAGTGAATCACAAGAATACCCACATGTATTAATCCTGTTCTCATGCATAACACTTATAATAGGTGTCAAGTTATTGGTGTCGTCTCAGGCTTTAAATGGTGAATCATTATCTAAGGGGGGGTTTTCTTTGCAAGTCTTCTGTGTGCATCGGTCAGTAAGGTGGTAGGACGAGAGTCTGTGACAAACAGTGAGTAAATTATTGCATGTGTGACTCCATGTGTGTGAATGTATGTGAGTCTGTAAGCGTTGTGTACAGTTTTATGTGTATTTTTGTATGCATGTGCTTTGGTGTGAGCTGTAAGTATCTGTAGTGCAACACAGGGTCTGGCATTGCATGTTTTCCTTCTCTGCCACTTTTTTTTTTATCTGTGTATGCCACAATCATATTTGAACAGCTGCACTCAAAAATAAAACACTCAGTGGCCTTTGCTACAGAGAAACTGAGTGCATTAGTTCAGTTTATCCACAAAACATTTTGGAAACACTGACATCAACCATTAGCATTAACAAAGCTGTAACCTTTTCCAAATGCTGTTGTATTAGTTGTTGTTGGCTATAATTTATTTAATTATATTCAAGTGCAAACCCCACAATGCACTAACAATACTCTCAGTTTTTGGTTATTGTCGTGCCACATGTCCAAACACCCAAAACAGGAAGTCATCCTGACCAAAATCTATTTTATTGTAAAAATAATGAAAAATAAACCACCTCAATGACATATAAGAGGAACCTACCTTTCAGAACACTAAAAATATAAATAATTTCAATTTTGTCATTTTAATATCATTATCTTTGTATCTTTTACTTAATTTTTCATACTCTTGCTTACTTAAGTCTGACATTTTATTCTGTTCTGTAATATCTCTACTGAACTACTGCAGTACATGTATAACTTGAGGAGGTACTTGAAGTGTAGTCAAAGCCACAATGTAAATCCTTGTCACATCTTGACAGGGTACTCAATGAGTTATTTATGATGCATGAGGCCTACTGTAGCTATATGTGTGTCACCCAGCAGTTTTGTCTTGCAGCAGTTACAGAGTGCCATTATTTTTTTTTCAGCAGCAGTAGACAAACACACATATATTCATATATCATAGATTAAACTGTGTTTATGTATAATACCTTTTCACTGTGTATGTGCAACAAATATGTGTGTGCATACGTATGGCTGTGTATGTTAGTCTTGATCCTGCATCAGTCAGCTGACTCTGTTTTGTAGACAGCTGCAAGTCATGCTCACTCACTGGGCAAGACGCAAGCGCCATGTATTACACACTGGTCTTGACTTAAATGTGAGCCACTGCAGGCTCTTTGAAACCCATTACAAGTTTGCAAAAGCTTTAATTCGGCTCTATCTAAGGCAGTATAGATTCCTAGAATACAAACGTCCTGAGTCTAAAATGCATTATTTTTAATAGTACAAATAATTTTAAAGGAAAACTGTGTGAAGTTTTAGCTAGCATGTCTGACTAAGTCTCTTAATTTTTCTCTTTCCAAACACCTGTCAAGTTTTGGCTGCATGCAGTCTAACCTGATCAGACTGAATTAAAGACATATGAGGCAAGCTTTTAGTGGAGCCATTTCCCTTCATAAACTGCCCTAAAGACTGGCATAAAATCTAAAGGACAGTATGCATTTTGGAAAGAAAAGGCGTGTGTCTGATATTTTGAAGAAGTTTTGAGAAGCTAAATGTAGCCTTGTGGTTACAAATGTAACTGAGCTGCATTCTAAAGATTCCCCCACCGCACGTGAAATTGAAATGTCACTTAAAACCACTTAAGGCTGTTACTTGCTACACAAGCTAACCAGACTTATCAACAAGATTTAAGAAAACATGTGACTATAGGCCCATATAACACGCAGTTATAATGAAGGTACCCTGTTACTTTGTCTTGTTGTGCGTTAAAAACAGTTCTTAAAATGTATGCCTATATGCACTGAGTATATGCGATGATTAATGTGCAGTCTGTTGTAGTGCCGTCATAGTCAACATAGACCAATGCTTTCAGCTTTAATTGTCAAACAAGGTTTTCACCTGATAGCAGCTCTATCTAAGATCTAACACAGTGTATTAGAGGAATCCTAACCCTTATGTTTTGCAGCCATGACATAACCACCCAGGAAGTGTGTTTGGCTGCTACGGTAACAGGAGTACAGGAGGACAGAGGAAATCTGAGCCTGGTGACGGAGCAGAGCAGGAGCAGAGGCTTATGTCCTGACATAGCATAACCTTTCTCAAATGTCTAAGCCATTGTGTAGGGGGCTGCTGGTCCAATCAAATCCCCACAAGCCATGTACTCTTCCCCATTATCCCCATCTTCGTGCTAGTATTCTGTCAAGGCAATGAAATAAGCGATTTGCCTTTACACATTTAATGAATGTAAGTTGCATTTTAAGTCACAAAGAAACAAAACAAATTTAACAATCTCTCTTGCAAAACTGATTTACCCATATATATCAAACACTTTAGGTGTGTAATAATTTGATGCAATTTTACATAGAAAATCTATTTCAATTACTTAAATAAAATTACTTAGAGTTTACGAATATCTTTTGTAGACAGCTCAGAGGGGAAGGAGTGGGAAGACTCATTGTCAAAGCAAATGTCTGAACATCCCTAAAATTTTAATCCCTCACACTCTGACCAACAATCCCAACCAGTCCATCAGGGCCACCTGTTCAAAATACCACTAACACACATGTGCATGCATGCAGCCGAATCATTTAAAAATTTTGTTTGAAGTTTAACCCATATTTCAAGCCACAGTGAGCAACTATTGTATTATAATAGGATAACAGCACAGGAACTTTAGTAAGAATGGGTTTAAGGAAATACTTGAGGGTAAAAATTTAAACAGTATGTTTGAAAAAAAAAGTGGCTGCTGTGCTCTTCACAGTATAGCACCTCGCTCTACAGCAGCGTAGACATTTTTCAGACACTGACTTTGCTGTGGCCTTAGGAAATTTCACTTACAAGGGCAAGAATGCAAAGATCAAATGATGAGTCATCATAGAGCTGACAATGTTACCCTGTTATTGTCTGGAGAATATTAGGTCTATGTGAACAGGCATCCATGCTATGTCTGTGTCTGTATATAAGTTTATCAAAGAGTCTTTGTATGCATGTGTGTGTGTGTCTGTGTGTTGCATGGTGGCCCCTTTGCCATATGTACCCTGTGCTGATTTACAGTGCTAGGGGCCAGTGCACACAAACAAGGCCATGTCTTCATCTGCTGCACACATTGGAGAACAGACAGCAGACTCTTTTCATAAAAAAACTCCAATATGAGTGTCTGATTGCACCCATCACTCATGCAGAGATTGTGTCTATTTATTTGCATATTTGAGTGTGTGTTTATATGTGTGTGTGTATGTGGGTCCATGTATTTGTGTTTGAAGTTGTTGGTGGTGCACACACTAATAAACTTGTATTAGTCTATGGTGAAATGAAGTCAGATTTATGCTGCTGATACCAAGCTGACTGTTCCCTTGTTACTGAGTTCTATCAACAGGCATATCTTCTTAATCTAACTTGCTTTGATACTAAATTAGTGAATTGCAATGTTTACACTTTCTACTAGATTAAAAAGGGTTCTAAACCTTTATGATGGTTCACAACACTCTATAAAAATATTCCCCAATGGGGTATTATTTAGCCTTGACCTAAAAATTGCTTTTAAGATTGACGACATGGGCTGTCTTGCCAAGCGGTGATTGCATTCATAATTCACAAAAACACTGATAAGGAGGCAGTTATCCCCATACCACCTTCTGTTTTTGGCCCTCAGTTTTAAGTTTTAGGATGGACCACAACAAGATTATATTTCCCTCTAATAACGCAGTCATGACGGTTGGCAAGTCTTTCTCAGATATAAACAGGAAGTAGAACAGAACAAATGGATTGCAACAGAAAGTTCCTTCAACCAGTTGAGAAAGTCCTTACTAACTTCTGAAAAAAATAAAACCATTTTAATTTCAGACACTTCCTCTCCACATGAGTCCTCTACCTTTGCAAAATTCATTTGCTTTAGTTGTATAAGAGGACAGCATTCATGAGATGAAGCTGAATTTAGCAAAGGTTGTTTTAAGTCAGATTAACTTTTTTCTGTCTATTTTTTCCAACAACATAAAAAAAAGGTTTACCTGAATATAGGTGTATGACCAGGCTTGGGTTTATTCCATGAGAAGTGAGAGGGCACTGAGAGGAACTGTTCCCCAGGCCCATCCTTCTTCAGGCTGTGCATGGCCTCCTCTGAAGGAGAGTCTACATTAGGAGACATATTTCCTTGGTCATCTAGCCCCAGCTCTCCTTTGCCACTCTGCATAGCTGTTCTGTCCTGTGAGGTCTTCCTTGTCTTAGATGGGATGTCTGCTTCTGATGGGCAGCACTGGAAGGGCGACATGCCTACAGTTGGACTGCCAACCCAGGTGTCCTCTGTCACACTGCCCCTAGGTGAAGGTCCTGGTGTAGGTGTGGGTGAGTGATGTGGAGACAATGAGCCGGGGTAGCAGATGTCAGCACTAGAGTGACGCCTCTTCCCACAGGGTGAGGTGGGACGTGAGGAGGGCCTAGAAGGGGGCCGTGGGCTTAGCCAGTTTTCATCAGTGACACTGGTGCGTGGTGAGTGGCAGGGGGACTGTCGGGGAGACAGGCTGATGGAGTGGGAGTGGTGCACAAAGGCAGGGTGGTGGTGTTGCCAGTGAGGCTGCTCCTCCAAAACTCCACCACCGGTTTGAGGGGAGGCACAGCCTGGGGATGTAAGTGGGGAGCCTAAGGTGAACCTTGCAGCCGCTTCATTTAGCTCTGAGTCAACATCATCATAGACGTGTGAGAATGATTCACAGGAGGAGGCATCAGAGAACCAGCTCCTAGAGGAGAGGCTGCTGCATGGACTTGGGCTGAGTGAAGAGTCCCTATAAGAGGGGTCAAGTGGTAAATACAGGTGGTCTCTGGACAGGGGCCTGTCACCGTGGTAGTCCCCATCAGGGCCATTGGCCCTAAGATCCTCGTCATTGGCATCCATCTCCTGCTGGCAGCTGGGGGAAATAGAGGTGATCTGGATACTGGGGCACTCAAAGGTCTTTGGTGCCTCCACTGGAGCGGAGGGCAGCAGAGGAGAGGTGCCGTACTTGGCGTCTTGTGCCTCATAGCTTGGAGGCTCAGATCCTGGTTTGTGTGACTGAAAGCGTGAGGAAGAGCTGATGACCTGGGAGTGGGACTGCATGCCATGACGAGGCAGGCCAATAGTCTGGTGGCTGGTGACCATGGGCTGGCCCACATTTAAGATGTAGAACGACGTGTTGTCATCAGGCTCCAGATCTAGAAAAAAGTAAAAAAAAGGGAAATTAAGATACAGCAAACTTTATAATATTTTTGATTCAGCTGTTTTTTCCTAAGTTTTATTGGCTTAACTCTATTGAGCTAATGAAGTACAACAGAAAAACTCTTGAAAAGAAGACCACACCTTAGTTGTATCACAGTGTCTTAATCCACATTCTAAACAACCATATTGCTTATTAAAAGAATGAGGAGATCAACTCAACAATAGTCATTGTTGCTAAGTCTATGTGATATTGAATTCTTTTAACTAGTAATGTAGTCATAAAGCTGCATATTTTGTATTAACACAATGTACAACACAAAGACCAACCTTGATCCTCTGGTTGCCCAAATAGCATAAAATTATTATAAGATTACATTAAAAATTAGATCCATGTGTGGTTGCGCCCTAAGTTTGCGCTCGCAATTGAGCCTAGAATCAGGAAATTAGAAGCCACAGTGTTGCTGGGTAGCAGGCAGCCGTACAGGCATTGTTCCAAGAGGGATAACTGATGAACAGCACTACTCAGGAAACAAATTCACACAACGGTGCGTGCTGTCAGCTGTCATCAAAGCTAACGCCAGCAGGATATTTATACCAAAGGTCATCCGGCACAGGCAGTAAGTACACACACACAAACACCCACACACAAACAAATACACAAGAGTCTATTGTCTGCATTGGCACTACTCTGTTCGAGGTTATTGATAAACTTCTGCTGTATATGCGCTGCTGCTTCCATTGGGAATAACCCCACCTCTCCAGTGCTTCACATGAGAAAGGTTCATTTCACATGCAGATATGTTTACACACAAGGAACACCTTTGCAATTAAGAATTTGACAACTTTTCCAAAAGTTTCTGAATTTGTTCTCATGCTGATTATATTTTAGGCTTTTATTGATGAGGAGAGACCATTTAATTATTACTAAGTTGATGTCGTTTACAAACAATGGAAGAGAATCTTTAAATAAAATTATTTGGTACAAAAAATTCCCTCCAAAATGTAAACTTGCTTCTTTTAGTCATTTCCTAAATGGATAGTGATATCTTTTAGTACCCTTGTGGAATTTAAAGCTGATCACTCTGACCATACAATTACAGATGTTGTTAACTTCTTGTTGTTAAAATCCCCCATGCTTTTTCCATGTGTGACAAAGATACACAAAACCCAGTTGTAAATGCCATGGCAGAGGACAACAAAAAGTAAGTATATATTTGAATTTGGATGGCAGTGACGTCTAACATTACCAGCACTCTCTGCCAGCATCACATAATTTTACCATTCTGTTTTGTCAGCTTAAAATGATATCCCTTTGCCATCTATCATATGCATGAATCAACGGGAATGCAGCAAGCCTCATTTCTATATAGTGCCACTCACCAAAATTTGATCATAATGAAAAAAAAAAACACAGACAACATGCCATGAAATCCATTGTTACAAATGATGTCCACCATAAAAAGTAAATTAGTTTTTGTCATGTTTAAACCTGTAACCTGTGTTAATATAGTGTAGCTTGTGTAGCATAGGGTGGTGAAACAATTACACAACACTTTTCACAAATTCCTTTTTGCCTAAAAATAAAAGACAGTTTTGGTACATCTAAAACAAACAAAATGTCTTCTTTTTTTCAAACTACATCTGAACTAAATCTAAATGTGTTTTAAACTGTCAAACACCGATAAATAGGTCTTAACTTGATGGCAGGTTCACTTGAGTTAAAAAAGTTGTTTCCTCTAATATCAAATAATGAGCACAGACCAGTAACATGACAGCTTTGTTGGATTGGACAAAAAAAAATACTTTCAAAAAGTTTGTATTAAAAAAATACGGTTTTGGTTTCTGCCCTTTAATCCACTCTATCCAACAGCAGCAACAGAGGCAGTAGCAGCAAGCTCTTTATTTATAGCTGCCCGACTTCGCACTGGCCCAGCCAGCCTGTCACAAGACCCAGCAGTGGATCCTGTGACGACAGCATCAGACAGACTGACAGGGAGCAAGAGAAGGACACCACAGTCAAGAGGAAGAGAAAATGGCTATGAGAAAAAGAAACTGGGTATCCTCTCACTCAGTGACAGCCTGAACTGGGATATGACATGAAGAAAACAAAGAAAGAAAAAGGCAACGGAAAAAAGTGAGGGAAGCAAAGCAAAGCATTGCCAGAGTATCACCCTTGTCCCATCGGCCATACTGCTAACACATTTTTAGTTTTTTTTCTTTTTGTGTTCTTTTTTCACAGTTTTTTTTGCTGGGGTATGTTCTGTTTTATTTGTGTTGCTAAATGTTCCCCTTCTGTCATGATTATAGAAAAGCAAATTAATTACATTAATTACATTAATTAAATTAATTAATCAGGAGAGTCCTCTAAACGCCAATAAAAAATGCTGGATGTAAAATTGTGTATTGTCCTTGGTTAAAAAAAAAAGTTTTTTTTAAAGATTTTCATAATTTGTCAGTTTGATCTTCTGGGTTAATGCTTAGCTGACAACACAATTTAATGAATTTAACTCTGTTCTTGTTCCTAGCTCTGTTGAATCACACCACAAGAACACTAAATAATGATCACTTAGGGGAGGGCAGGGCACAACCGAGCCAGGTGCTGACTGAGTAATGAGCTAAGCCCTAGTAAATGAGGTGCAAATTAAACGCAAATTGCAAGAGCAAATTGAAGTTGCAGTGAACTTTGCCCTGCGCTTTTATGTTGGTAAATCTGGCACTGTGTTTTTATACTTAATTTTCCTTTTTCTGTTGCTTGAGTCATGCCTCGTGTTGTTTTGTTGTAAACCATACTGGGAAAGTAAGTTTGTTTGCTGTATTTGAATATGATAAATAACAAACACTGCCTTCAAAAATAAAGCTTAACAGCAGTCACAATGTGCCTTGTAAAATTTTCTTTATGACCAGCAGCACAGCATGTAACAGTTAATATGCTTTGGCATATTTTTTAAGGTGTTTCTATTAAATAGTCTTTGCAGTTTGGTCTGATGTTACAAAACTACTGCTGCCGTTACTTTAAAAAAATTCATGAAGTTGCAATTATGTGACTCTATGGAGTCTCAATCACGTGAACTCATATGAACTGTTCACTCTCCCTCCAGTTTGAGGATTAGCAACTGAACCGCAACAGGAAGTGACTCCATGACAATCAAATAATGGCAAGAGTATATTGTGCATAGAGTGGGTTTTATATTACTGAAGAACAACAAAAAAGGTAGACTTTAACTGGATAACAGAAAGATTTTAGGGTTGAAATAAACATGTACTGCACA
Organism: Acanthurus lineatus; assembly: GCA_029814665.1. NCBI lineage: Eukaryota > Metazoa > Chordata > Actinopteri > Acanthuriformes > Acanthuridae > Acanthurus > Acanthurus lineatus. The sequence continues at coordinate 8,464,856 of JAPZDV010000001.1, forward strand.
ATTATTATTTGTTTATTGTTATAGCAAGCAAGGTCCTAGTTTAATATCTGTCAAGCAACAACAATGCATGTAGATTTATCATTTGGATAGGCTTTAGTCCCAAGTTTGTACCAAAGTAGTCATTAATAAAAACAACGCCAAAAGTGAGTTTGGTGTCATTTAAAGGTGAGCTACTTTTGTCTTTTGCTGTTTGTCTGTTCTCATGACTGTGTTTAGGAGCATTGGATACAGTGTCTGAGGCAGGGCTTTGTTTATTCCTATAAAAATTGCAAACAAAAAAACCCCCCTGCAACTTCTGTATGAGAAAAATATCACATAGCTCTCCTACTGGGCCTAGACTTCCACCAGCCGAGTTGGTTAACTTCCAGTTTAGCCTTCCACTAAAATGAAAAAGGATAAAATGATTTAATTGTGTGAGTCTTCTAGACCTTCTCAATGTTATCAGACTGAATAAATCGATTTACAACGGTATGTCCAGTAATTTTGCAGGGAAACTGACACTCAAAGAATGTATCCATTGTTTTACACCCACTTGTTTCACTATCTTAGCTTATAGAAAAAACTCTTTAGGTCAGTGTGCATTACAAGACATGAAAATACACGGTCTGGCCACTCAGTCAAATTGGCTTTAAAGATTTCACACTTCCCGGGAGCTATTTTGTACTGGAGTTTCACACTAACAGGGACAGCTTCAAGCTGCATTCAGGTGCATCTTGTAGACTCAAAACCTCATACTACAATTGCCACAAAGGTTGTTAAAAACTGGAAAGTTTGGATTTTTTCGTATTTTTCTTTATTTAAATACCTAAGCCTACATTTGTCATAATGTCTTGATCTTTTTCTACAGCATTAGGCAAAACTTCAAGTCCAGAAAATCACCTGATGCCAGCCAGGCCTTACAGGTCCTGCATGAGCTGACATGAGCTTTATTTAGCACTAATCAAGTCTGGCTATTAATCAGCCGATGGTCTACTTAAAAGTTCTTACAGTGTAAAGAAAAGACATAACAAGAAAAGCTTACATTGATGGATCAAGTAAGTTGTTAAATGCGCTGGAAGAAGCCACTGTTGCTTTTAACTAAAAACTAGGCAGGTTGAGCCATGTGCATGAATTGTTCATTGTTGCAATGGATAGTTTTTTGCAATGTTAAAAAGTAAATTGTTCACTACCAAGGGACTCTGATAAAAATATGATACGCAGAACTTTTCACCCTTTAAAACATTTTATGCTGTAAGGGGAGCAGCATCTTGGACTTTTTATGAGATCATGTTTGCCTTAGTGATGGTAATTAGATCAGTAACTCATCTCACTGGACTGCTCTGTCTATCTCTTAGTCTCCTCATATCAGTCCCTCCAGAAATTCGTGATGTTGCGATCGCAACAATTCACGCAAATTCAACCAATCTCCGTGAATTCTGCGTGACCTTGCAATTTTGTCCAATCACCGCGACTTTTCCACAATTTTGGCCAGCCTCCTGTGAGTTCCACCAATCATAGCAGTCCCCAGCACAAACGTCACTGAATTCACTTACTTGTTTATGGTTTGAAGATGCAGACGTGCGATAGTAATGTCTATCACTTACCAACAAAAATTACTGCTAAAGACCGAGCAAAACAACTACCTGATGTTAAATTCATAA
>JAPZDV010000001.1:8467477-8482746 GCA_029814665.1 Acanthurus lineatus
CAAAGAAAAAAAATGCAACTTTTTAGCAATTTTCACTGTCTCCCGCAATTTCATCGCAACAAATACGCTTAAAACATTGCAACTTGCATCGCAATTTTTTAGAAAAGCTGCCGCGAATTCATGCATTTTAGGCCGCAACAATCTTGAAAAACGCCCACAAAATCCTGGAGGGACTGTCATATAATGGATTAGAAATCCTTCTGCTGGGTTGTCCTACAGTGTCAGGCAAAATATTTAGAAAACTGAGTTCACATTATAGTTTTGTGTTTGGGGGTTAAGTTTTTTGTCATGCTTTTACCATATTCAGTGCCTCTTAGTCCATAGTGGCCCAATGCATATTTGGTAAGGGTAAAGGTAAAAGTGAGATACCACAGAAAGTCCATCTGTTTTTCCGCTTTGCAATTTCTTACCCATCATAATACAAAATGAAGACAGGTACGTGGAAGTGTTGCACAGACAAGGGTCAGACAGGGGACATCCATGTTACCTAGCCCACAGTCCTCTTCTTGCCCTGAGATAAGATTAGCCTGCTACCTAAAACCCTCCAGTGTGAGGAAAGGGGTGGGTGGTGGGAAACCCCCTGGTCAGAGCCAAACACTTGTCACTTTGGAACAGGAGGTCAGAGGGGAGAGGAGAAGAGCAGGTACTGGTACTGTTGTTATATCAGTTTCATTTGCTGCAAAGCCCCTGCACTGTTCCTGAAAGCCCAGCGTTGGTGAGCCACACACTCCTCGAGTGTCCATACATCAGACAGCCAATCCGGTTAAATAAAGATCTCTAAGAGGCTTTGCTGTACCTAAGCTAATAATAGCTCCCCCCCTCACTGAGAGATGTTTCATTGAAGCGCTTACTGTTGGATGATTGTGACACACCACAAACACCGTCGTGTTCTCACGGTAACCACAGGGAACTGCCTGACCCACTGGTGATGGTGGCATCCACTTTGGCTCCTTGACACAAAGCTCAACAGGCCTCTGGCTGACCATCACACTGCCTAGGGATTCTCACTTAGGGGATAATCCGTAGAGACTTTGTTCTACCCTCCTCCTACTCTCACTGCACACAAAGTGTGTCAGAGACCTGTGACCGGCACTGACACACAGGCCCACATTTTGAGAAAGCCCAGTTTACTACTGAGGGAGGGAAGTATTTGTCTCTCCCAGAGAAGATGACGAGCTTATTGCTGGGGCAGGTTCCTGCTGGTGCACCCACCATCTTTGAGTGATCTGTAAGTGTATGTGTGCATATGTATGGATATAAAAGTGTGGGTGATGTATGAATGTTTGTATGTACCTCTGTGTCTTCCAGTGTGTTTCTGCACTTACTGTTTGGGTATATGAGGCAGTGTACCTTTTTGTTTGTCATTGTTTGTGTGTATGTGTATGTGTACCTGTGCACACCCAAACACATTTCACTATCTTAAGTTACCACCATGTGGTGCTGGTGCTAGAAGGTAATCTTAGCCAGGGTTCCCTTTGTGGTGGGCAAGCAGACTGATTAGAGCAGGCTCTGTTTACATCCACTGTACAGAAGGCTTTGTATTCAGGCCAGTCTCCGCTTTCAGTTATTCTGAAGAGCTGCTGACCAACAGACCACAACAAAAGTGTGCCAACACATCATACTTTAAGTCACATAGTCTTGTGTTTATTTTTATATGTGCATATACATGTAACGGTTGATATTGTTGTTTTGTTGGTGATTGCAATGCTCTACATTGTCATTGTTCAGTTTAGTCTTTTTTATTTTTGTTTCTCTTTTCTAAAAAATGCAATAAAGAGATGTTAAAATAATAAGTCACATGACATGGAACTGTTGGCATATACTGTACCTCTGATAAAGAATTAATTAAAACATGAAAAAAATGTGTTTTTAATTGCATTTTCTATAAAAACAAAAATAAAATCTAGATCCTTAGTGATAATGAAGTTTTTGTTACACTGTTTCTTTAGTATTTGAGATACCTCTCAGCTGTCCTTTAAAACAATAAGCCTGTGTTTTACAGCTGCAGCATTCCATGTCAATTCTAAGAGACACTTGTGTTGCACACCGACACACTTCTCCAAAACAAAACGCAATAATTTTATGTTCTGAGATAGTGTTGCAGCAATTCAACTTTAATTTTGCTGAGACTGGTTCCAATACCTCAACTCAGGATTTTTGGCGACCCCTTATATATAGGTGCTCTCTTTTTTCAAAACCTTAAACTTTTAAATATAAAAATTTAAATATGTACCTTACTGAGTGGTACTCATTAATGCTTAGTTTAAAAAGACTTCAACAGGACATGGACTACAGTGGCACTACAGTGGTGTTTTTGCAGAACATTATAATTTAATAGTAAAATTGACCACTGACCTATTGGGGGTAAAATGCCATCACCTCATTGGTTTACCCTACATATGACATTTTATTGAAAAAAAAAAGCAAATGAATGGTCAAAACATGTGTCTTGAAAGGTCACAGTATTCTTGATATTTGACTTATGACCTCCAAAATCTCATCAGTTCATTCTTACGTCAAAGTGAATGTCTATGAAAAATGTGAAGAATGTCTTTTAAAACATTCCTGAGATGTTGAGTTCATGAGAAAGGGATGGACAGAAAATTGAAAAAAAAGAATGCCTCCAGTCAGAAAAAGAAATATTCCAAAATCTTTTTAGAATTAAACATTTTTGCTAAAAATTTGCTAAAATTTTTAACATTTTGTTAAAAAAAAAATCAATATTTGCAGTGATTCCTAGCAGAGCTTAATTCCTTCACTCTGGGATTTCCAAGAACTTTGTGGCTGGATGGTTGCCTACATTTCTAAACAGAGAACCTGTGACGCACATTCACACACAAAGTGCAAGGGTTGGCCTATACCTGTGGATCTAAACCTCACTTGACTAGGTTTTGTGCCAAACCTACTGGTGATTCCTGTATGTGTCTGTGGTTGGGTCTGTGTATAAAATACAGTGAGAATGAGCAGGACAGAAGGGCAGATTACGGCAGTGTGAACTGTCAAGAAACATAAGGTATACAATTCTGAGGTATGGGTCTAAGTTTAATCTGGCATACGCAGAGCTTTGTTATCGTCTTATCCTGTAATGTTATATTAAGGTTTTATCAAAAAGCTTTTCTTTGCCGTCACAGCAGACTCTAGAGCCAGCAGAGGCTTAACAATGGCAGCCTAAGCCAATGTTAACATATGCCGGCAGCTAAATTAAGCTCCTAATTAACAATCTCATGCCGAGATAACATTATGGGATAAACATAGGGTGCCAAGTTGCCACCTGAACTAAATACCCACCAACGCACTAAGATCTCTTTCAAACACATAACTAAAACATTTTTAAAAATTAGTTAATTTCATAAAGATCTCAGGAAAGATCCATACTTATTTTCAACAATAATAATAATAACAATAATAATAATAATAAAAAATAATAATAATTCCAATTCCTCACCGTCTCTAGTGCTGGCATAATTTTTCAGTCTCAGAAGTTGTGACATAGGTATAATCACAAGACTGTCTCTAGTTACTTGTAGATGTACTCAAAATCACATACTTTACAGTGAAACAAAAAGTCAGAAAAATAGATATTGCAGTCAGTTTCCAAAGCTGAGGCCCTTCCTAAAATTCAGACACATACACGAATTCAGAAAAAAGAAAGAGTCTATCTTCTCAGCCACAGGATTTATCATTAATATGTTTTCAGCAAGCCAGCCTTAGTTCAAGTGCAGTTGCATGTAAACACAGGTTTTTCAGACACCATGTTGCAAACTCTTTTCTAAAATTGGCTTCTTCTTCTTCTTGGTGACCTGGTTTCTTGTGTACATGTAAATACAAAACTTGTCAGATGGTTTGTGTATGTATTGGTTTTCATTGGAGCAGGCAAGGTACAGTGCATTAGAAGATTGGCCTCCAAGGCGAACACAAACCGCCTGATGGCCTGCAATAACCCAGAGCAGATAACATCAGAGGCTACTGCTAACAGGGGTGACATTTAAACAATCTGTCAGGGCTGACTGTGCATGTGCCTGAAAAAGTCACCCGAGAGAGAGTGAGTGAAAAGGAGAGGGACAGTCATGGAAACAGAGCTTTTGTGCTCCTATACGTGTGAGAGAGAGCGCGAGAGAGACAGAGTGTGAGAGATAGAAATACAGAGCAAAGAGAAACAGAGAAAGAGAGAGGAGTTGACATTTACACAGTACGGTTAAGTGAGAGCACAGTTTATACACAGCACTGATAAATGTACAAGCGTGTCAACTGCTATCCTCAAACCAAGTTCATAACAAATCATATAGATTATTATACTGTGTATACTCTCTTCCTGAATTATCCAAGCATCAACAAAGTAACGCAAGCTATAAAAATAAGTAAAAATAAGCTTATGTAAACCTTCCCAATCTCCATGTATCAACACCTGCGCCCCCTCACCCCCAGCCTCATGGTCTTGACCCAATTCTAGATTAATTTAATGTCTGTACCAGCAGAACCACTTCCCATCCCATGTGTTGCTTAAGTAGTACTGGGATGAATGACAAGGTGGTAAAATTGTCAGGGGGTAAAATGAATTGCAGATTTGTCAGGTAAAAGATCCATCTGCTCTGATTAGTGGGGGCGCCTCATAGCGGTGCTGTTACTTTTTTTATCACGCTTGTGATCAGGCCAGCACAAAACATCAGAAAAAAACTAACAGGAAATCATTAAGGAAAAAACAGGAAGACAGCAATTGCCCCACTGGAAACATAAATAAAAGCGGCACATGTCTTAAAAAAAATCAAACCTTTGCCTTAAGTACAAAAATTCTTTCTTTGCATTGTGCATTTTGACAACTCTACATGTCCACATTTACAGTATAACTAGAAGAGACTATCTTTAGCACTTAGACCCAAATCATGTTTTTTCACTTTTTAGCATTATATACATTATGCCAACTGCGATTTATATCACTTAAAACCTCTATTCACAATTGGTGTGTAATGCCCTTTTCGTCCAGCTGTCAAAATCCACATGGTCCACATTCCAACTGTGACCCATGAAGTAGGGTCCACTCAAACACATGGGCCCCAGCTGGAATGTTTACTATCACCCCCTTGGAAATAAAGCTGACTTACCTATTTATCCCATTTGAAACCTTCTATCGTTGTTAACTGTCGGTAAAGAGCACCGCAAAAACTTGTGTTTCAAGATAACTCCTTTTAGAATGTGTCACACCTGATCATTGGACACATAAGCCTAGAAGGACAAGTAAAACTGCATAAGGCAGAGGTGCAAATACTATGAATTAGCCTGACAGGAATATGGCTTTGAAAGGGTGGCTTAAAATAAAATGGGATTCAGACTATCCTAATCCTTGTTTATCAAGCTGCACATGCACCTAGCAAAAGGAGACCAAACAGAAAAAAGCAAAAAATGAAACCTGTTGCCCGATTTCAACAACTTTCTTTCTGGTGTAAAGCAGCCTCTGACATGTTGATACAGCGCAGCCAGCGATAGCTTTAGTTACACTAAATTTAAACTAGACAGATGCCATACATAGTTACTCATGCCTTGCCCCAGGAAACAAACGTCTCATTCATCACACTGGATCCTAGGACCCCTTCAGTTCAGTGGGGTTAGGGGGCACCCACATGGTGATCTAGCCCCACATGTGGACCTCATGCATGACTCTGACCTTTGACCTCTCTGTCTTTTACATTTTCATAGAAACATTGGAGCCCATAGGTCTACGGACTCCCTCTTTCTGACACAGAGGCCTTCATCTGAAATTCGAGATTTACAGTCTATGGACAATTACATATCTGTCTGTCAACTAACACTCCACTGTTCTTGCTCTTCCTTAAATGATCCAGGCTTTATTTGCATTTTTTCCTCACTTTTTATTTCCTTTTGTCTTTTCTTGTACAAAATTTGTGGTATGTGTCACATTTTAGCATATCAATAAAATAATACTGAACATATCAACAAGCTTTACAACTACATTGATAATAAATATTAAAAAACACAAAAAAGGCCAAGCTAACTACACATTAGTAAAGTTGAGGTCATGTGCAGTGTGTACTACATGAAACAGTACCTGATGCTATTTAATGTTGGACATATTTTAACCTTAGACTGGATGCCATAACATGAAATTGGCTGTATGTGCTGCGGATGAAACATTACTTCCTTCTCTATGGATGTTTTAATATTCCTTCCGACTTCAGGACAGCTTGTACTCTAACGATGGCTGCTTGTCTAAGTGATGTCTCCCACCCTTCATTACAGAAGTCTAGACTACTTACAAGACACACCTGGCTAGAGTTGGGAGTGCCGACACACTCACCTGGTGATGTAGCACACAGCATTCTTTCACTCCTCTCCCCGTTAAGATCGCAAAGCGCTTGAGCAGTAAAAGTTGAAGGCTGCCGACGTGCTGGGACGAGAGGGGTTCTCCTGCACTAAGTACAAACAAGTCACTAGAACCTGCCGCCTGCCCTCTGCCACTCTCTTTGGGAGCTCAAAATAGTCCACCATGAGAGCGATGTAATTTCAGTCTTTCCCACGACGAGGACTAAGAGGATCGTGCTCTTGGTTCACAGAAGCAGAGCAATGAAAACAAAATAGACAAGGGCAAAACTGCAATCTCCAATAGCTGCTTTCAGTTTCATTATTTCATTATGATAATGTGCCTTGACATTTTCTCATATCTAAGCATGACAATGGCAATTTTACATGTTCAAGAAATGTCACGGCACATTAAAAGAACAAAATCAAACCTGACTAGTCACTAAGTGGTTGTGGTGATTGCTGGCATCTGGAGATTTCATTAGCCAAGGCAGGCTCTCTGATGTCACTGGTGGTCTCTTTCACATCTTGAGAAAGAAGTAAGAAAGGACAGAAGCCTCAGTCGTCCTAGTAGCAGTCTACAGCGCTCTTAACTGGCATTGTGGCAATCTACAAACCACAAAAACCTCTTTCAATTTGTGAGATAAGAAACAGCAAGAAATTCCTGAACGTATAGGAAATAAACACAAATAGAGAAAAAGAAAGGTATAGATAAGAAGAGCAGGTAAACTAAAATGCTGTTCATGTTTCCCTTACCAACAGCTAGAGAGCAGTGTGCTCCCCTCTCTTTTCTTTCCACCCTGCCATCTGAACCCCACATGGCCATGTCTGGGCAGAGAGCCAGACACCTCCGCTACGGATCTACAACTCTGCCACCCATAAAGGGCACTCTTGTACCCTCCTCTTACCACCTCTAACTCCCAATGAGACCACTGCTCGTGACCCCCATAACCATAACTCACCAATACCTATTGCTGCCACTCACACAGCCACTTCACAATAGACACTCTATCAAAAAAGGGCTAAGAGGCACTTGAAAGAATAAGACCAGATATGTTTTGTTGTAAGACACTGTAAAATGAATTGGGCTACTTTAATGTAATATGAAACTAACTGTGAAGGGGAAATATGTTCTTTAATAAGTATGCACAACCAAGCTTACCCTGTTTGATGTGATTGATGAAAGCAAGTTTGCAGCCACCGTCTTATGCAAACAACAACGAAAACAACAATAAAAAGGATTGAGCATATCTCCATAAATCAAACTGTATCAACATTGCACATAATATTTTTGACACTAGATGTCCCTGTCAACTCGAGAACAACTGGCAAGTTCTTTCATTGCACTTGAACACTAGAGCAACTGGCTCCCATTTTTAACAACTACTTGACCCTTGATCTATGAAAACATTTATCTCATTGTGTTTATTAAACATGGTCAGATTGAAAAGACGGAAGATAGCAGGTAAGAGCCAACAATTTCAGAAACACTGGGAAAACGAATACTTTTTCGCACAAGAAGGAAAACTGTATTTGCTTAATTTACGAGAAATGTGTTGTGGTGATGAAAGAGTAATAATGTATGAAGACACTTTGTAACCAATGTATGAAGACACTTTGTAACCAATGTATGAAGACACTTTGTAACCACACAGCAGTGCTGCACTTTGTACATTTGCACCAAGCACAAGCAAAAAGTCAAATAACAGAGCTAGCCTGTAAGCTAAACAACAGCAATTTTTTTTCTCGAGCCAACAAAACGCAGGACAATACAAGGCAGCCGAACTCAACACCAAGCAAAGAGAACAGTTCACAGATAGAGACTTTGTAAAAGAGTGCCTTCCTGAAGTTAACAGTATGATGAAACCAGAGACAGTGCAAAAATTAGCTCAAATGTCTGTCAAGAAAAATTATTCTCTGGAGAGTCAAAAACCTGTCGGTTAACTTGAAATAGCAAGTGTCAAGTATTGTTGATTTTTACTTGACTGAGTGCGAAGCGAGTACAAATCCAACAGACAAAGCACAGCTTTCAACTTTTATGGAAATTGCAGAGAAGACAATTTTTTTTTAAATAGTAACTTTTTTGTTGAGAAGAGCACACATTAAATTCATTTTATCTCTGGTGTTTTAAGATGGTGGCAAAAGTTTCAATGTTAAATAGATACCTCTCAGTCAGAGAATTTTTATTATGAGTTGTGTAAAAATGACCCTTCAACAGGATAAATAACTACTTTAATAATAACATGATCCTGATCTCCATAAACATAAGGTTGAGGGATTGATTTGACTGTCCTCATAAAAACAAAGAACAAACGTATGGAAATAGTTGGACCAACATTTTCCAATCACTTAAGTAAATCAAAAATCCAAAGTAATAGCTATATTTGAACAACACAAGACAACATTTACACGTGACATGAATGAAACGAGGTAAACAGAAGTAGATTTGCTGTATAAACCTCAAACTAATTGGAGACATTTGCATAAGTTGAAGGTGAGCAAACTTAGGTGCCACAGTTGGAGTCATGTAAGAGTTTGCAGGGTTAGTCTGCTCATAAGCTTGAAAATTACTTTGCCTGAGCTCTGTCATACAGAGTTGCTACTTGTTGTCACAATAAACACAGGTTGGCAAACTTGTCCATTTGCTGTTTATGGTAAAAAGATGAAAGCACTGGTAGTGTTTTGCTTCTGATATGGACGGCTAACAGAGGTATTTAATGAGAATTGGTAGACGTTGCTTATTGTTTTTTTGTTTTTTACAGTCCGTGATTTGCATCGTCATTTTCCCGTGTCACAAAGTATTTGATTATTCCACAATACGTGTTATTCCCCTCATAGTGAGTTGCAGTTACTGACTAAAGTCTTGTGTAGATTAGTTTTTGGTTGGGTAGTCCAACTCAAGTGGGCTTGTGAGCTTGTTAAATCATTAGCAGCTGATTTTAGAAAAAAGGTGTATGGCATATTTAAAATGGCAGATTTTTGGATGGAATAAGAAGTAAATCACCTCATCAGCTTGGTCATGGAACAGTCATATCTGTATGACACACAAGCCTTTAAGTTTGACTGCATTACTAAACTGACAGTGTCTCATTGCTTTTCCTTTGCTCCACTGGCACCATCACTCTGTCTCTCCCTCACTTGAAAATGCAAAGCCAAGTATGTATATTGTAATAATAAATAGTGACCCATTTATCTATATTATTAAAACTGCCAGGTTGCACTGGCTCACCAGCGTAACGGTGCTGCTCTATTGCAAACTCAAAAACGTTCATATGTGATGAATAAATGTCAGCAGTATTTTACAATAACATCACAGTAGCTGCTACATTCAAAGCCTACAGCACTTTTGTGTTCAATTTAAACTGACCTGAACAAACCTGAATTCTTCAGCAGTGTGTGAGTGTGCATCCAATTAGGTTTTGGCTTCAGTAGTGTTGCCAAGTCAACTGTTTTGCTGACTGTCTGAAACCATCAAATGCATCTAGACTTTATTAAATAAAAGTCATTTAAGAGTCGCAAAGAGTAAACCTGAATGAGTTACTGATTAGATGTATTTCTTTGATAAGAAAAAGTATTTCTACAAGAGGCTTTTAATTATTTAAGTGTTTTTAGGCAATTTATAGATATCTTTTTTTAAATGAATAAAGTTGTGTGGCCTTGATGTTAAAGCCTTTTTTTTGGTCTTTCCAAGGATTTATTTCAGTGAAGTTTCGATTACCCTGCCTTACCTTCTGGTTAAGCTGATTCACAGATGGGCTAGTCCTCCTGTTCAGCTGGCATTGTACATAATCAAGGGAAAACCCTCATAGTAAGAAAATAAGAGTGGAATATTTCACCTCAAATATGTGATTGTTTTCTAAGCAACAAGAAAACACTAAGAGAGAGCAAGACGGTGAAGACACTTTATAGACACTTTTCAAACAGACAAGGTAGAGGAGAACAAAAAAGTCAGAGAGAGTTAAGGGAATGACACTGTACCAGACCATTATGCAAATTTTTAATTACATTGATATATGCAAGCAGAAATGCTGACATACAGCAAGATAACCCACAGTTGGGTGTACAGGAAGCCAATTCAGTAGTCAGTGTTATAAAAGCAAAGACTTGAAGGGAATTTGTCATTAACTTGAGAGACCAGCTCCCATAACAACAACCTTCAAGAAATATAAATCATTATTGCCACATATTGTAACTTTTGGTGCAGCTACCAGAAGAGATACTGGAAATGTGCTATTATTATTATTAACTATTATTTCATTACTATTATTTGAAGACATTACTTCTTTTAAAAACACCTCAATAATAGACAGCAGAACTGGCTTCAGACTTAGATAGTAACATGATAACAATCACAGCTCAGTTCAACCAACATTCCACAATAAGTGGCTCAGTGGAGTAAAAACCTTTTTGACTTTAGCAGAAGAGCTTCTCCAGGTTGTTACAAAAACGAGCCCTGACTTGATCTTTGCCTAAAGAGAAGAAGGCTCACTCAGGACTTTAAAACTTCCCTACTCTGTTACTCCACTGACTGTGTGATATTACTTTTACATTGACTGTGTGATTATTACTTTTACATCTCCCCTTTAGCATTTAATGGAAGGTTCTTGTTAAAAGACCAATATAACCACCATCCCAACAACCACCATTCAAAGTCATTTTAACAGGATGTGAGCATTATATGTCCAGCATTACTGGTCTTCTTTGCCTCAAGAAATTAAAAGTGACTTGTCAGGGTTTTTTTTCTCCAAATGGAAAACATTCCTTTTTTTCTTTTTGTTAGCATTTCCTTGAGACATTAAATAAATTAAAAACAGGAATTACAATGTTCTTAACACTGTTTGAAAAATGTGACACATTTTTGGCATGTTTGCTTGTTTCATCAGTTTACTGAATTTCTAATTCACTAGGAATGAGTGAAATATTCAACTACATCTACCCATTTTTTATGCCTGCAACATTACATCAATTGGGAACAATTTGCAATGTCTCATGTAGAGTTTCATATCAGACAGATGTTCACCTTGTAATTCAGTGTGAAATATTTTGCATATTTGGAAGCCTTGAGTATCATGATAAAAATTTCAAATTGTTTGTGAGAGTTTGATGACAGATCTGTCACATGGTCTGCAATGCTTACATACACAGAGTTTCACACTTTGGTTCCCATTTAATGTTTCTTATATTTCATCCAAATTATTGGTCTTAGCACATAAATACATTAAATCCTCTCACACTCATGCTTCTGGTGATGGCTATCTTTTTTTATTGTTATACTGATATAATTATGATCATTCCCAAATCCAGGCACTGCACAATTGCTACTGCAAAATTAGTTTTCAAAATAGCCTTTTAAAAAGAAACATACTATCCTCTGAGGTTTGTCCTTTTTGTTGGGCGCTTTCACCTACGTAAGTAGTTTAGCCTCAGAAGAGAGAGGGCAGTGTCATGAGGCAAGATCCTCGTCTTTATTCAAACCCAAGGCATCTCAGCCTTTTTAGCATAATATACACCTTAGATCACTGATCCACCAGGAGAAACACTATTTTCAGGTTCCTGATATTGTCATGTAGTTTGACGCACTTGGACATGCAGCAATACATGACTCAGTATTTTTTTAAATAAATCATTTTTTTAAATCATTTTTTTAATTAAGAAAAGAGAAACCAAACAGTTCCTTGATGAAAACATGCATACATCCTATTTTGTCTAAGTCTCTTTGAGACATCAAGCACATTAAACATATTCCATTAGGTGGCCACAGTCAATAACCAACAACTTGAATGGTAAAGTGAATACTAAATAAGATCCATTGTAGATATTAGAAATAAGAGACAACAAGTCTTGCTATTATCATTCTAGTGACAACGTTTTCAGACTCGATCTCTGCTTCTTTAACTAGCTAGAGGTCATATTTTACTTCCAGAATAAGAATGGTAAACAAAGGCACAATAAAGGCCACCTAACCTGCAAATATTCCCTCTGTTCTTAAAATCTATTTTCAAGTCTTCTGTTCATATTTGAATTTATTGTAGTGACACTTATGATGAAAATAACATTTATAGAATAGTTTCATGGCAATATTTATTTGCATTTTTATTTGTATCAACAAATAAAACAATTAATAACATAATTTCTGAATTAAGAAAAAGCTTACTAAAAGAGATAAAGCTTTTAACCTGTAACCTGTAAACAACTTTACATAAACATAATCCAGCACAAATCGTTGTTTTATGGCTATGCAAAACTCTAGGATTTTATCTAAGAGTATTATTAACAGCTAGTTAATTACTCAAAGTATACTTGATATAAATAAATAAATAGACATCTACATTAGAGACTCTGTTTACGGTGAAACAACAGAGTTGAACAACAATTGTCCCACTTTTAACTTGTTTTGTAAACATTAAGTGAACAGTGACAACACTAGCATGTGCTACATCGCAGAAATGTGACATTCAAACTGGTCCCTCTCTCAGCCATACTTGACTTACACCTTATGAACCACACTGTTCCTGCTGCAGTCCCGCCAAGTTACACGGCTTTCGCTTAAACTGTTCACAAACTATCTGTTGCATTTACAAGCTTAAACTGGATTCGCAGGTGAATTAAAGCACAAAGCAATAACCACAATTGTGCTAAGCTGCTAGCATGTCGGGCTAATGACAGCTGGTGTTGTGGACATCAGCTGAACGACCATGATAGAAGGGACGCGTGATATTTTAATAGCTCCATTCCTCAAAAAGACACACTTTGTCGGCTCGGTTCCTCTTTTGCGGAACGAACAGTATCGAGAATGGGCTAAAGTGTGGGGCTAAATTAAGACAATAGTTGGCAGGCAAAGTGAATAACTTATGTTAACGTTACAACATACTGTGACACAAGTTTATTACCAGATCATAACGCTGCTACAGTATGAAACACGCCGCCGAGCGAGGGAGACACACTGACCTGCGGGGCCTAGCGGCTGCTGCTGCCCGTCCTCTCCGAAGATCAGTCTGAAGTCCAGCTCCTCATTCCCGGGGCAGTTTGCAGTAGTCATCGGGTTTGACAGCTCGGGATTTTACCCCGCCACTTGACCGTCGACCGCTGGAGCAATTTATGCTCTCCTATAATGTTACAGCATTTACCGACTGCCACGACGCCGAACTTCAACTTTTGTTCATTTGGCCATACACGAACTCGTTTTTATTTTTGACGTTACCCCTCGTTTGACAAAATCCAAAATACAGCTCACGGGCAAAATTGTGGCTTCAACTTCAGAGAAAGTCGCCTGCCCCCTCTGTCTCTACTCTCACTATTTCTCTCTGCTTCCCTGCCTCTGTCAACAACAGAGACGTGCTTTAACTGCCACCGTTTAAAAAGCCGAGTAAATGTATTATCTGCCTTCTTCCCGCTTTCTGTCTCTATCTTTTACGTTTCTCTCTCTCTCTCTCTCTCACTCTCTCTCTCTGTCTCTGTCTCTCTCTCTCTCTCTCTCTCTCTCTATCCGGAGCTCCTATCCCAACTTTTACTAACCCCGCGTGACAAGGCAGTTCCAGTGGTGACGTCAGCAGACACAACACAACACAGGGCGCGCGCGCGCACGCACACATTTGTATATATACACACACACACCTCTTGGGCTATGGATTTAACCCACAGTTTTTATTAACAAGGTGTCAGACTTATGAGCCTAAATCAGTCTTGGATATTTTGGGGGGCTTTTACAAGTTTTGTGACATTTTGGTGACTGGAAAGTAAAATAATCTACATAGGAAATGTTTTTCAACAAAAAATCTCTCTAGATGTTTAGAACATTTGATTTTATCTTGTGACAAGAGTGTACAACTATTTTATTTTGCATGTAACAAACCTCATGACCTTCCTACAACTATAGTAGGCCTTACAGCCACTTTGCTCTATTTAATTGACCCTCCATTCTCTTTCAACCACCCACCATTAGATTACATCCGATTGCGTCTGGCCCTCAGCCCTACCTCTTTGTGTGCTTCCAATCCACGCCAGGATTGGTAAGTATAATGACATGACGCACTTTTTACCTTTAGATCCCTTGAGCCTGTCCGCACGGAAGCCCATTAATTTTCAGTTTAGGTTTGTGAGTTGGGCTATAATGTGGGTAGGGAAGAAAAAACATCACAATCATAGTAGTTTGACTCATTTACGCAGGAGATGGCATAAATAGCACCTCAAGCAAAGTGTTACAAAAAAAAAAAATGTTTGTGTTCCCCTGAGTACAGGGTTTAATACCTTTGGTTATTCCCCACCTTTGTCCCTAATTCAATAGGATTCCTTTCAATTTTTTTCTTCTAAATGTATTGCATGTTCAGATAGTGCTTTGTACTTAATAAGAATTCATAAATAGACACTCCACTAAAATTTGAACTAAGGCAAATAATGGCTATGGATATGGACATACTGTTACCCAACAACTTTGAAATGTTTACAAGAGGCCAGCCAAAGAGATCTGTGCACTCCTCAGATATAAAATAGTCTGATTATTACATGTTACTGTGGCATGGCAAGCTAATGAGGAGTTTTTCTTTGTATGCTATATTCAGCATACTCACACCTTAATTTATATTCTACTCTGATGGATTCCTGACTGTCACTGGTTTCTTTGAATGCAATTCTCAGTATTTCTTACCAGAGATAGGGTGGCGAGAGTAAATCTGTGGCTAGAATAAAGCAATTGTAAATCCGCCTGTTCCTCTTTCTTAAACCTTCAAGTCTCAATCCAACCCATCAATCTTCTCAGCTTAATCTTTATTGAGTAAGCAACAGACGTTGCATTGAAGTTTCAATGTTACTACT
Source organism: Acanthurus lineatus (assembly GCA_029814665.1). Taxonomy (NCBI): domain Eukaryota; kingdom Metazoa; phylum Chordata; class Actinopteri; order Acanthuriformes; family Acanthuridae; genus Acanthurus; species Acanthurus lineatus. The sequence goes on from JAPZDV010000001.1 coordinate 8,482,601, forward strand.
CTAAAGATATTCTGACCTAACAACATCTATTATTATTATTATTATTATTGTTATTATTATTATTATTACTATTATTATTATTATTATTATTATTATTATTATTATTATTATTATTATTATTATTTCCTTCTTTTATTAGATATTAT